>PVIH01001297.1:158930-245662 GCA_004025045.1 Sigmodon hispidus
AAAAAAAAAAAAAAAAAAAAAAAAAAAAAAAAAAAAAAAAAAAAAAAAAAAAAAAAAAAAAAAAAAAAAAAAAAAAAAAAAAAAAAAAAAAAAAAAAAAAAAAAAAAAAAAAAAAAAAAAAAAAAACCACACACAACATAAATTACAGAAGTTTAGACAAGTTCTGGGAGGTGAGTTGGGTTAAATGTTCAAAAATAAAAACATAAAAATTCTAAACTAACCTAATGTCTGCAAATAACTAGGGGCTGAGAAGAATCTGGTGTGTCTAGGAGAGACAGAGAGCATCTATAATGCTTCAAATGACAAATTTGGAGACTACAGAGAGAGGGCATCCAAGATTGAAAAGGTTGTTGAGAAGTAACATGTTATCAGCACTCCACATTCTGTTAAAAATCCTGAGGGTAATTCAGGTATGGTAATCTATCCATCGGTGGCAGAGGCTCCATCCACCAAGGTCAGCAGTGTCTATGGGTCTATTCATAGATGCACACTGAAAGCAAAATTTTACCTCTGGGACTATGAAGAGAAAAACAAGGCCCAGCCAAGCCAGCATGAATAATAGGCTGTGGAAATAAGTCTGTTCTTTGGAGAATCAAGTTCTAAAGAACATGAAAACAAATTTTGCTCTCCATGTGGATAAACACACTGCCTCTGCACAGAAGGTTACCCTTTTCTGATTATTTTATTCAAGGTCTTAACATTCTAGGCCATTGTTTAAAAAGACTTAATAAGAGAGAAAGAGTTGATAAAGAAAAGTCAAGTTGATTGGTCTTTTGTAATTTTTAGAAGAGATTTTATTGTTTGCATAGCTTAAAACAGGTTACCCCCTCTCTGTCTCTCTCCTCTTCTCATTCATCTTACCATACTTCATACAAATCTCTCTCTATTTCTCTCTCTTTTTACTTTATCCTCAACCCTGTCTCTGTTAATAGTGATTGTTTTCCCTACACAAGATAAATTCAAGTCTGAGCATATGGGCTCTAGGAGCTCATGTGAATTGCTTAGATCTAAGAAGCTGAATTTTACTCTGAATTTTTGTAACTATGTGATTCTGGATAATTGTCTCTGTGATGACTAAACCTTGTTTCCTCATCTGTAAAGTATCCATTAAAGGGACCCTACCTCCACTGACTATTTAAACAATGTTTTATTTATAGAACTCTTCACAGACCTGACAGAGGGGATACCATGATCAAGCAGATTGTTTTCCCAGGGTGGTACTCACCCATTGCATTTGGAGTGTGTTTACCCCTGTGATTTTCCCAAATGTGGAAAATTTAACTAATAATTTATGGTGACCACAGTCCCCCTCCCTGAAAAAAAAGGATTCTTTACATACTGCTTTTCACAAGACAATTGATCAATAATTATTCTGTGTATGTGCGATTATGCCTACTCTCTATTTTGAAAGTTTCTTGACTATTGTTTTTTAGAATAAACAATCTTTTGGTCTCTCAGATTTAACTTCTTGAAGTATCTCACTTATGGTTTAGGGAGGAGTCTGTGTGAGGCCAGAGTTAGGTCACTCTTCTCAATGATGACTCCATAAAGTTGATAAGGCCATCCCTACTATTGATGAGGAAATTAGAGTTCAAATGGTTCTGAGGATGATGTTACTATAAGAGGTGAATAAAACCTTGGACATGACTTCTGGATCCAGTTGTAGGGTTATTTTTTCTTTTTCTTCAAACCTCAACTGCTCATGAGTTATGAAAAGAGATTATTAATAATTAGATTCTTTTTTTATAACTTTATTTATTTATTATTTATTTGCCTTGGTGTTTGCCTGGAACTGAAACTACAGACAGTTGTTAGCTGCCATGTGGGTGCTGGGAATCGAACCCGGGTCCTCTGGAAGAGCAGACGGTGCTCTTAACCACTGAGCCATCTCTCCAGCCCCAATAATTAGATTCTTATGTGTTAGAAAATATGTAAAACATTTTATTTACTTTGACTATTATTTTATTGTTCAGCCTCATAGATTGCATGTAACCTCATATGGATATGCAGTTTTTCTTCACAGATAAGAAATTGCCACTTACCAGGGATTATTTCTCAAGTTTATGGGTCAGGAAAAGATCCTTTTGAATTTGAGTCTTGGGATTTATCACTACCAAGTCTCTATCCGATTTTTTCACTTAAGTCATTACACTTGGTGTAGTTGGTGTTATCATTATTACCTTGCTGTTGCTGTTGAAAGTGGTGACTCACGATGAAATACTGTACTCAGGGATGATTATTCACATTTTTTACATGACTATTAATAGGCATTTCTATTTTATAAAAATTTTACCGCATTAACTAGCCCAGCTGACAAGAAACATATGATGTCATGTCCATATATACAGTATAAAAATCTACAAAGAAAAACAGGGTGACAAAAGCAGACTTTAGTTTATCAAGTGATTTAAAAAAGTTTGTAATTATCTCTTATTTATGAACATATAAAAAGAGAAAAACCTTTTAGCATAACATTTATTTTTCTCCAAAGCATAGATATATTTCTAAGATCCATTCCGTTCTTTCAATATCTCAAACCATATTTTTTGAGAACTAGGCAGATGATATTCCTCTACTGGCTCCTTCCCACACCACTTTACACAAACCAACCTACCTATATCCCATTCATTCAGAGTCAATGCAATCAAACTGTAGGTCTTCCTAGATACTTATAAGTACATCTTTCTAAAGGAGAAATACATTTTATTTACTTCTTTCTATAGCCTGGAGATATTTTCTTCTTTGTTTTGTTTCTTTTTATCTCACTTGCTGGCTATTCCTTATACTTGGTGTTCCTTTTGACAGGATAATTTACCAATTTCTAGATATTTGAGCATACTTGTCTTACAAAATTAATCCTGTTATTTACCTCTCCCACCACCTTTATACTATGCTGTGTATTATGTTTCCAGATCAAATTTATATTTGAACTCTATTAGGCTTTACCAACACCAGGACACTAAAAAGATCTAATGATTAAATCAGTTTAGAAAATATTTATGAATAGCTCTAGGATCAGAAAACAGTATTTATAGTAGTATTTTTCATTTTGTATTAGTTTAATGAAAGTCAGAGTAGATGTGTCATATCACCCTGAATATTGTATATGCACATTAATATATGTGTCTGTGTGTAAGAGAGATAGAGTATGGATGTATGAATGAATGTATATATGTATGTGCTCTGTTTTAGACTTTTTTCAGTTAACAATATATTTGCTAATTTCCCCACTTTATGTATTTGCATCATGCATTCTGGTTATTTATTCCCCTAGAACTTCTTTCATTTCCCTTCTTCTTAGGCTAGTTACTTCCATCTTTGAAGATCTCGTTCCCAAGTTTATACTTGTTATTTTGTTGTGTTCCACAGCATTTAACTAGGGCCATCTGTGAGACCATGGGTTTACAACTATTCATTAGAACATGATAGATTCACCAATGGATACACACTAGACACTGTGCCTCTTCTTTTCCAAGCGTTTCTTAGCAGCCAACTGTTCATCAGTAAATGGTGAGTAAGCCCTGTTACTCTCTTCCCCATCCATAGCTAACCTTAGGGTAGACTGACTTGTATGTTCCCAGTGCAAATAGATACAACTCTGACTTCAGAATTTCCATGGCCATGTCATACTCAGAAAATATAATTTTTGTGCCCTTATTCTTATCTTCCAGTCCTTACATCCTTTTCTGCATTGCTCCTTGATTCTAAAATTAGTTTCATAAATGTCTTATTTGGGCTAAGCCTTAAACCATACTCCATCCCCAGCATGTTGTTTAACTATGGGTCTCTGATTCAGTTCTGCTGCTTACAAATAGAGATTTCTGCTTATGGTGGTTGGGGCAGGTCTTTGTCTGTGGATATAAGCAGTGCTATTTAGAAACTTATTTAATGTGTGAATTTAGCTTAGCAGCAGTAATAGGTTCTCCATTTGGGCCTAAGACCTCCCCATCATAGTTCTTACTGACTTTACAGAACTAGACATAAATACCCTCTGATATAGTTGGTCTTTAATCAGGGAGCAATTGTTTACACTATAACAGTCATGCCATTATTAGTGGGCAAATCTTACCTAGCTCATGGTGATAGTAGCTTATAGGTTTGTTTCTGTGTAAGATGGTTTGTGCTTGTGGTAGTCTAAATGAGAAATGTTCTCTATACGCTCAGACATTTGGACACTTGGTTTCCAGTTAGTGATACCATGAAGAGAACTTCAGAAACAATGTCACTGGGGTTAAGAATTGAGAATCTAAAACCTCATGCTTCTCACTTGCATTTTCTTTCCTTGGTGTTAAGGTTGAGTGTGAGCTCTAAGCTTCCTGCTTAGGCTGACATGGCTGCTGCACACTTTCCCATCATGATGGACTCAGCCCTGGGAAACCTTCTGTTAATTAAATTCTTTCTTTTAGAAGTTGATTTGGGGCATGGTGTATTCTCACAGCAAGAGAAAAGTAAGTAAAACAATGACCTTGTGTCCCATCCGCCCGCATAGCACCATGCAGCACCCTGAAGGTTGTTAGCTCACAGGGAGGAAGCTTCTAGCCCAGTTCCAGTTTGATCATATATTTTGCATCTGAGGTGAATGCTTTCATCAACAATAGAGTATTATAAACTAGTTCTGGAGGTCAGTCAAGAGGAATAACAAGAATTATGTTATTTGGGGGCATCTGAGGTATCTTTGACTAATTGCTATGGAGGTAAGTATTCCACACCTGACATCGATAGGCTTGTTTACTAACCCATTGCTTCTATCTCTGGCATTACCTAGCTTTGTTGACTATCTCTTCCAACTCTTTTTTCACATATTTAACTGGGTTACTAGATATTTGGCCTCCACATGTCCTTTTAATGTTTCCTGTGCTTTAATTAACCTTCCCTATTCTTTCCCCCTGTCTCCCCAGTACTTTACCCTTTACCCAGCTTCTTTTAAGAATTTATCTGTAGAAGATTTATATTCCTGAAAAACATGACAAGTATGTAGTTCTAACAGGTTATTTAGTTTATGATTTTCTTGTAAAGGAGAGAGAGAGAGGGAGAGAGAGAGAGAGAGAGAGAGAGAGAGAGAGAGAGAGAGAGAGAGAGAGAGAGAGAGAGAGAGCGGAGTCTTTATGGAAGTCTTCTTCTTAACTAGAACATCATCTGCCTGACAGAGACTTGGAAAGTTAAGAGGGCTTACATTTTTTTTCTGTTTCTTACTTACTGTCTGTAATATTTCTCAGGCTCTAATACTGGTGCATGTTGAAATATAGTTTGTCATGATCAACAAGTCAAAGCCAGATAAATCACAGGTACAAGACAAGAGTCTGATGATTGGAAATGAAGTTGTGTATCCACTTTGAGAAACTGAGTTTTTTCCCTCTGCTGTGTAGAACTATTTCAAAATAAGCTTTGGACACTGGCTTTGCAGCTGATGATCTTAAAATAGAGATTCTCCAATGCATTATCAAAATCTGTAGGAGAACAGCAAAAATTGTTGTTTTTCTCATTAGAATGCCAGCATAGACTTGGCACAAATTTTTCTTGGGATATCAATAGAAAAGTTCATATTCAAGGTCACAGAATGTGGTGATCTCTGTATGATGCATAGTAAATGGTAAATAAATGGTGAAATTGAAAAGTTTTCAGGATCTAAAGACATGGCATCTTCGGCAATACAGAGCTTTGCTGGAGAGAGTGATGAGTGAGTGATATCAAATGGTTCAGCAAGCCCCAGAAAAAATAATGGCTCAGAAGAGGATATTAATTTTCATGAGCAAAGGGTCATTTGTAATCATTGGGACATGGATTTCAAGGTTGTGGTAGAAACTAATAAACAATTGTAAGTGATTGCAGAATAGTTTTACATACCATCTGCACCCGCAGCATGTTGAACTATGGGTAAAATATTTAGCACAGAAAATAATGGCGTAACTAGGGCTACTTTGTGTACTAGAACCAGGATGTGAATTGATCTGTGCATAAGCCTGAATAGAAAGCATCCAAATGATGAAAAAGACATCATGTTTAGCCATATCATAAGATACACATTTAATTTCTCCTTGAGGAATTCAACTTTTTCATAAGGATTCAGATAGTTCCAAGTCACCCTAAATAGGAATTTCTGAAAACAATGATCCTTAAAAAAAGTAGGGCAGGGTAGCCTGAGCATTTTTGTAGTTATGTCATTGTGGAAATGACTGTCTTGCTTTCTCTGCCTCTGACTTTCCCTCTATATTTGTAGTGGACTCACTCTGCTTTTGGCAGAGCATATGCTAACGTATAGAGATTCTGGGGAACCCTGCCATACCTCAGTACCAAACCCATTGTCAGGTAACCAGGTGATCTTGAACAAGTCTCTACCCATCTCTTAGCCTCAGTGTTTCTACATGTATGAAATAAAATAGAAACTATTCTTGCCCTCACCTAATAAGGTATGTGTGTGAATATTATATAGAGAGAGCACTAGTTATATATATAGATGTATATAGATGTAGATATATGGCCATAGATATGGGACACCCAGCTTTAGTCTATTTTATACGTCAAAATCAATAATAGATTTATCTGAATGACAAATTCAGGTGGTCAATTAGGAAACATTTTAACAATGTGCTGAATTTGTGGTTTTCAAAATTAAGTGTAGTTCTTTGGGAAGGTGAGACAAAACATAACATTTTTTAATGTGGCTTTATTCTTACATTTCTTTATTCATTTGGTCATTTCCAAAGGAGTAATCTGTGTCTCTATAGAAGGTCCTTAGTAATCCTTGCATTACAAAAAGTCTTTTCATATCTCCCAAGGGGTACTATCAAGCTGAGTGAGGCATGAAAGACCACTTTATGCCTTGATTTCTTCTATGAATTAAGAATACTAATAGTAGTTTCTTTACAGGTTTGCCTTAAGAACTGAGTGTTTAATATATATGAAGTGACTGGCATGGAGCTTTGTCTCATTATTTGTTAAATAAAATCTATTTATTGTTTCTTATTATTATTGCTATTATTTTTATGAATGACTAACACACAAGACCTGCTAAGAACTCAAGAATATATACAATAAAGTGAGAAGAAAATATACAGGAAGCATTAATTGTACCTCACATGCTTGAAGTACATTTCTCAGATGATGGTTCTTTTTGGACTGAGAATTTAATGTGGAGGCAGAATTATGTTGGTAGAAAAGGATATCCCAAAGTTAATACTAATTAGAGAAAAGGCACAAAAAATACAGGAAAAAGGCAGTTTTGGAAGATATAGAAACAATTGAAACTACAATATATTCTTTCTCCTAAACTCCTGGGGCCTAGCATGGTGTCTAAAATACATTTGCTATGGAAGGAGAGATTTGTGGCTGAGTATGTAAATGGGGCAGACCTGTAAGAAGGTAATGGGAAGAAGAAATTTTATATACATGAGCCATACTGTACCCAAAGCTTCCTTTTGTGGTAGTTAATGGGGGCCAAGTTGAAGAATACTATGTGTACCTTATACTGGATTCAACACCCCATCCTAAGCCTCTCCACACTCTATCCAGAAGAACCAAATATAATCCATGGGTAAATTTGATCCTCCATCCTTAAAAGCCTGCAGTGTAAATAGCACCTTTGAATTTGTGATAACACTGCAGACTCTCAAGATCTACCTGATGCATATGGCTGTCAAAGTTTAGGGGTTGCCAGAGCTAATAGCACACCGAGAACCTGTAGTTGAAAACAGTCTCACCTAAGTGTCTTTTCTACTATCAATATGCCAGCCAAGGCTTGACCTGTGTTATAAAACAAGCTAGTATCCCTGTTTTTTGGTACTGCTTGCAGCCTGATTCTGCCACCACTATTTAAATGAATCACTAGGGCAAGAGCCCCAGATCTGAGACATTTCTAAGCCCTTAGAAATATCTTCTCTGCTACATGCTGCAGTTGGGTCCATATTTTCCTCTTCTTGTTCCTTTCCCCATTTTGATATTTCAAACAGTATTTTAGATGTTTGGTGCCAAGTTGTTGTTGCCGTTTTTAGATGCTTAAGCTGAAACATTACAGCAGCAAGTTAATATAGCTCACCTTCCTGGAACAAACCTCAGGGAAAGCAAGAAGCATCATGTTGAAATGGTGCTGAGCTGAGACCTCCAAAGAAGCTTGGAGTAAAAAGAACCTGCTCACCAAGACTTTGATAGTTTTTGATGCAAATGAGATGACCTTGTAAGACTAGGCTTTCTTGTGAGAGTATTGATGTATTTGTGAGAGAATGTTACCTCAATGAGCTCTGATGCATAAGCCTGATCCATGAGTAAATTTGATCCTCCATCCTTAAAAGCCTGCAGTGTAAATAGCACCTTTGAATTTGTGGTAACACTGCAGACTCTCAAGATCTACCTGATGCATATGGCTGTCAAAGTTTAGGGGTTGCCAGAGCTAATAGCACACAGAGAACTAAGGTGAGGACTAAGGCTTCCTGGAACACTGAGAGATGCTCACTGCAGTCAATAGAGTGCTGATGAAGTTGAAGGAGAATCAAGGGAGGCTTGAGTATAGAAGAAGGAGAAAACAAATGACTACATCTTCTAAACATCATGGGCTCCTTTAATAAGCAACACATTATCATGCGAGTTGTTCTGTTTTTCTTTTCTCCTCTTTTTAGTGGAAGTTTGAATGCATACTGTGTACACACACTGGTGTTTTTTATTTTTAAGAATATAGATTTGGAAAACCAGATATGCTATGTCTTTTAGTAAATAACAGCAGAGAATGACTTCCACGTATCCATTCATTAGCTGAGGTTCACATGGTTTTCAGCTTCCTACAATATTCAATAGAAGCAATGATGAGCAAAAATAGATCCTATTTGCCTTCCTAACGCTCCTGATCAGAACTGGGAGACGGCTGAGATATCAATGAAAAATCACAACTGTTATAAGTGCCAACAAGGACACAGAGTGTAGTAAGCATCTGTCAGGAAACTGCTCCCTGCTTCACCACACCAGTAGCTTTTAAAAATAAATCTCAACTTTCAAACAATTAGATTATCTTATTCATTGTAGACAGCTCAGAAGAAGAGGCTTTGAATACAAACTGGTATGGTTCAGATATTCACAATGCCATAGACTCTGTGGCCTATAACTAGACTCATAGCTCTGGCAGTTAGTGATTGACTAGTTACTGGCAGTGCACAAGGACCTCAGAAATCAGGAAACTGGGGATGGACATGGTACTAAGCCACTTTCTCTTGCACCCCAATGGAGGGAGCAGCTGGAATTTAGGAAAGGAAGAGAACAGAAAATAAGCCATTAAACTCCTCTTTGCCTGACTAAGTCTTTACTGGACAAAAATGAAAAGAAATGGGATCCAATAGAATAACCAAAATGTTAAAATAATTCCAATAACCAGGCTCATAATTGATCATTAGTATTTGCTGGAAACATGGATATATATCTTATTTACTCTGCAACGAGATATTTACTCAGCTTGAAAGACGAGGCACTCTGTAAATAGGCGTCTCCGTCACTAGGCTCATTAGCTGTCCCAGCTCTCTGTGCAATAGGCATTTAATAAATCATATTATAAATCATCTTCTGAGATGTTAATTAAGTGATAAAAACATTTGCTGAATGTTAAAAGTTACCAAGGATTTAATTACAACCTTGTGGCCACCATTTCTAGCTAATTATACACTCTTCTTATATACTTGAGAAACCACAAAATGCACCCCGTTAATGATCAATTGGTATTAAATTAGCTGGAATTAGTTTTTATTAAAACCAAATTAGATTTTTATTTGTGATACAATAAAGTAGTGAGCCCAGCCCTTGCCACTATGATTTGGGGTATTTCTGTAAAGAGTGATTACCAGATGTCTAATTGGGCAATTAATAGATACAGTTTCCAAATTAACATAATTGGGGACCTAAAAAGAAAACAAAATAATTATTCAGCCAGCAGACCATCTTTTTTGAATCCTGCCTTTTCATTCAGGGTTGTCAAACAAGTGTTATCAACAGGGTTGCTGGGTCCATGAAGTATATCGCTCAGATGTGATACTCTAATGTGTAGGTATCAAAACGCAAGGCCGCCCAGAAGGGCATCTTTTTCCTAGCTGTTTTGGGTCTGTGGGTAGGTAGAGTGAGCCTGCATAGGGTTTATAGAACCTCAGAGGTAACTAGCTAGATAATGGGATGTTTACACAGCTGACAAGGGTCCAAATGCACAAGCCCATCTCTTTCCAAAAACAATTTGCCAGATGAGTTTAGTTTGCTGTTCCAAAGCTTTTTCATTTTACCACTTAATACGCCACAGAAGGGACTGAGACTTAACCTCTCCATTTCTGCATCGACTTAAATCCCTTTATAATTGCTTTCCCCACATGTTCAGCACACAGTCCTGGAGCGTGTCCTGTGCCATCTGTGTTCACTGAACGGATGGTCCTGCTCCTCCATGTAGATAGGCTCTGTTCAGACCCAATCAGAGAGAAGTGTCAGCTGCATCTCCATCTCATCATCCATAGCCCAGTACTCTCTTAAAATTCAGGATACTGTGTCCATTGGTATAAAAAAAAAATCTGGTGGGAATTATTAGAAAAGAAGTTAATAGTAAGCCTTAAGGAACTTTTTATTGTGTGGATTAGCAGCATTTATTCCACATGTGTGTGCATTCTGAGTGGATCATGTCCATCTGCCCTTATGTTTATATTATATCTTTATATTATTTTTACAACAGCTTCAAAATGAAGGATTATATAAAGCTTATAAAAAGTCTGTGGACATAAATTTCTACAAGTAACCAAGGTCTTCCTAATGTTCTCTCTCCCTGGTCCTTCATTAAGCTTTTCTGAGACTCTTGTCAAGATGGGTTTGTATTACTTGGTATTATTTTTATAACTGCTTTTTCTCATCGTTGTCTTCTGACTTTATGCTGGGCCACTCTATCCTTGACTTTATTCCATTCAGTCACTTCTGTTAGGAGCTAGCTTTGTTTTTGTTTTTGTTTTTTTATTTAGCAAATGGATGTGAACTGCCTTTTCCTCTTATATATTAGGATGCAATCCTAGAAAATACTGACAATGGCCCTGGTTCTCAAGTATTGCCATTTACATGGAATTAACATGCTGAAAAATGTGCACAGGGCCAGAAAAATGGCTCAGACAGTAAACCACTTCCTGCCAAGGCTGATGTCCTGAATTTGATACTCTGGACCTACAAGCCGGAAGGAGGAAACCTATATTGGCAAGTGTTCCCCTGACTTTCATACATGTGCCATGACTCACAATGCCCCCATCCACAAACACGTAAATAAATGTAATAAAAATTTAAAGATATGCATACATCTAGTTCAAAATTATTAGAAGTCCCATACAAGGCAAAGGAAACTGAACCATCTTGCCAATAGCAAGGGAATCTTCCATTTGTTGGTAGGAGTTGTCACTGAAGACAGTCTGTTTAAGCTGAAACCTGAGGGAAGGAGAGCAAATGAATTCTATGCAGCCAGAGTAGCATTGAAATTGACCCGGAGGTGGAAAAGAGCTTGAATATTGAAGAAACTGGGCCAACAGGAGGCAGAGAAATGTGATCGCTTCATGACGAATGGGAGGAAGGGTTGTGGCATGAGTGGAGAATTGGGAGGAAATAGAAAGTGGCAGCAAAGGCAGGTGATTGAGGACCACAATAAAGAGTTGAAACAGTTGGAAAACTTGGAAGTTAAGCAGCAGAATGAAGTGGTCTGATTGGGCTCTGAGATCATCAATCTTGCTGATTAGGGGAGAAGGCATTCAAAGGGATGAGGCAAGGGGGAGCAGACAGGAGGCTGTTGAGGTTCTCCATACGAAAGAGTTTGGGGGCTGGAGAGGACCGTAAAAAGGAGCTAGCACAGGAGAACTGTAGATATACTTTCAAAAGAAATGATGGGTTGACAATGGGCTTGGATCTTAAAAAAAAATCAAGACCTCCTTAGGTTTTTGCCTTCAGTCTTTGAGTTTATTTGTTGATTGAACACCTATTTTTTTTTGACCATTCACTATTTACCAGAAGCTGAATACTGCAAAAGAGAACCAGACAGCAAAATTTCCTGTTCTCATATCTTGAGAAGAGTGGGTATGCTAAATGTAAAGAATTTCTTCCCTCTTTAGCCACTTGAAATTTATTTTGAAGTCTATAAAACTTTTTTGTTGCTGTTTTTTATTTTCTTATTATGAATAAAGTCATTTTTTTATTCATGTATCTCCCCTTTTTTCAGACCCCCTTCCCCCTCTCACCCCTCCCATTCACTCTCTCTTCTCTCCATCACTTTATCTTCTCCCCAGCAAGGGCAGGAGGTCCCAAGGTCCCAAAGTGGTTTAGTTAAGCATCCACTCTAGGCAGATCTGCTTTCATCACCACAAAAATAAGATTGAGTCAGATTGAGTCAAGTGTTCCTCTGGAGGGAGTGGGCTCCAAGGTGCCGGTCCAAGGTGTTTCAGATCCCAAGCTGTTCAGTGTTTGTGGTTTGCAGCTTGGACATGCTTAGCTTTTTTTTTTTCTTTTTTTTTTTTTTTTTAAGTCCACTAATGAGTTAGTACATCCCCTGCTTATCTTTCTGGATTTGTGATACCTCACTCAGGAGGATGTTCTCCAAATCCATCCATTTGCCTGCAAATTTTAGGATATCATTTTTTCTTACTGCTGAGTAGTACTCCATTGTGTAGATGTACCACAGTTTGTTAATCCATTCTTCAGTTGAGGGACATCTAGGTTGTTTCCAGGTTCTTGCTATTATGAACAATGCCGCTATGAACATAGTTGAACTAATGCCCTTGGGGTGTGAATGTACATCTTTAGTGTATATGCCCAGTAGTGGTATTGCTGGGTCTTTGAGAAGATTGATTCCCAGTTTTCTAAGGAACCGCCACACTGCGTTCCAGAGTGGCTGAACAAGCTTACACTCCCCCCACCAATGGATGAGTGTTCCCCTCACTCTGCAACCTCTCTAGCATAGGCTGTCATCTGTGTCTTTTATCTTAACCAATCTGACAGGAGTAAGGTGGTATCTCAAAGTTGTTTTGATTTGCATTTCTCTGATGGCTAAAGATGTCAAGCACTTTTTTAGGTGCCTTTCAGCCATTTGTAATTCTTCTGCTGAGAATTCCTTTCTTAGTTCTGAACCCCATTTTTTGATTGGGTTATTCAAGGTTTTGGACTCTATTTTCTTGAGTTCTCTATGTATTTTAGAGATCAGTCCTCTGTCACTTGTAGGGTTGGTGAAAATCTTTTCCCATGCTGTAGGCTGTCATTTTGTTTTATGGACTGCATTGTTGGCTTTACAGAAGCTACTCAAAACTTTTATCAGCAATAATTTCTTACGCAATCTACTATGACTATGATTCCTTAGCATCTGATAGGACTGTGTTCTCTTCCAATATGATCTTGCTTCTTTGCTTCTAAGCCAGAGGGGACTTCAAAGATGACTTTGGTGCTTATATCAGAAATGATCATCAAGTTTAGAGTCACCTGTGATGGAGCAAATTGATGCTCTAAACACTGAGGCCAGACTGTACAAGCTTTAATCTTTGAAGCTTCTCAATGAAAGGTCATGTAAAAACACTGAATCTTAAATGAAGTTTCCTTTCTGCTATTAAAACATTTTAGGCTGCCTATATAAATCCTGTAAAATAAAGCAAAATTTAACAGACTAGATAATAGTTCATGATCTCAGATAGTTTTAGAATGAATCTTACTGAGACACTTTGATACTTACAGGGAAGGAGATCATTGTTAAGGGTGAGATACAGAGAAGCCTAGAGGTGTGTCATATCTTACCTGTTGACTGGTTCCAAAAGGATAAAGTAAAAGGACATAGGTGAAGGCTGATGACTTTTTTTTTATGGGTTATTAGATATACCAGCTACTGTCAGGCTGGAACACTGTGGGGTTTGTGAACATGCTCTCAGGGTCCAATGAAGCTGGGTGGACCAAGGGCATCAGGCTTTCTGCCTTCGCTGCCTTTTCCCTCTGGATTAATCACTGGGATCTCCTCCTCCATTGTTTTCCATTTTATTGTCTAATTATTTCTGATCATTTTATTATTAAATTTTTAAAATTTATTTTACGTACTCACCACACTTTCCTCTTCTTTCTCTCTTCCCATTCCTTCCCCTACCTCCTGTCTATCCACTCCTCCTCTGTTCAGACAGGGGAAGGCCATAGAAGTCAACAAAGCACGCCATATCACAATGAGGCAGTACCAAGTTCCTTCCCCTGCATCAAGACTGGACGAGGCATCTCTGTATAGGGAATTCTTAAATTATATGGAATTCTCAATGAAATTCTTATTGTAAAATATTTTATTTTGAGTTAAAAAATAAAAATCTGTTATTTTAAAACATTCTTTATATGTGAGTCTATAATTCTTTGTACATTCACCTCTCAATTCTATGGATATTATAATATTATTTCAAAGAAATGCTTTTTTGGTATGGATTTCTTAAGTTACTCTGGGCATCTTTTTATTTGTATCTGAGAGAAGTGTTAATATCAAATTAAAGCTGATAAAAGGCTCCTAATATGTATTGCTTAACTGTTGTACTAATTGATACTCCCAGGGAAATTGAGGAGAAATAGCCAAACTCCTTCAAACAGTATTTTTCCTCTCCTTTCTTTTAATTTTTAATGTGTTTTCATTGAGTGGGTGAAAAATTGTCTTGGGTTTTGCAGTTGTGTCCTTTGCCCATCTTTATTACAGAGATTAAAAGTGACTAAGGCCTCCTTGCAAGTATGTGTTAGTCATTTTAATTCTTCTTTTGTGAATTGCCTTCTTCATGTCTTTTATTTATCCTGTGTGGTCCCACTCCTCACTACCATGTGTGTTTATTTGTTTGTGTGACCTTTTTATATATGTAGTAAAACAGAGGTAAACATTCCTTCACTGGATTTGTCTCTTTACTGTTTAAATCTGATTCTGAGTTCTTTAAAAAATGATTCAAGAAATTTATTTTTTATTTCTTCTCTCTTTAATATATTGTATCTTAACCAGTTCCCTTCCCTATACTTCTTCTAGGCTTCCCCACCTCTCCTCTGCCCCACATCCACTTCTCTTCTGTTTCCCTTCAGTAAAGGGCAGAGCTCCCAGGAATGTCAACCAAATATGACGTAAGTTACAATAAGACTGGACATAAACTCTCATATCAAGGCTGAATGAGGCAACCCAGTAGAAGAAGAAGGTCTAGAGATCAAACAAGAGTCAGAGACATCTCCATTCCTGCTGTTAGGAGTTTCACAAGAACACCAAGCTGCACAGCCACAGCGTATATGCAGAGGACCTACCTCAGACCTATGTAGATTTCCTGACTGTTGCTTCAGTCTCTGTGAGCCCCTATGAATCCTGCTTAGCTGATTCTGTGGGCTGTGTCTTTGTGGTGTCCTCAACTGCTCTGCCTCCTACAGTCTTTCCTTAAGTCTCTGCATGTGCTCCTATGAGTTGCTGGATGAAGCGTCTTTGATGACAATTGACTATTCCATTGTAATAAACAAAACAGTCCTAAGACTACACTACAGTGGACTGTAGGGAAACACAAGTGGCAAGTTTCAACTCCATCATGGATTCAGTCTGTTTTCTTTGTATAGGTTTTGGTAGAATGTTCTGTGGATTACAAGGATGTTTATGGTTGGATGAACAAAGGTAAAAAATTGCAGCAAGATGGTGGCCTCACAAGGCATAAAACCAGTGAAAATCAACAAAGAGTCAAATACAATAACAATGATTGAGATGCACGCACAGAAGCTTCACCACAGGTAAACCTCTGTTAACTGTCCTCCAAGCTTTAACACAAATATTTCCTCAAAAGTACATAAGGTCTTTCTTTAATGGCTAAGAATGTTGAACAATTCTTTAAGTGTCTTTCAGCCATTTGAAATTCTTCTGTTGAGACTTGCCTATTTAACTTTGAACTCCATTTTTTAATTGGATTATTTGGATTTTTTGGCCTCTAGTTTTTTCAGTTCTCTATCTATTTTAGATATCAGTCTTCTGTCAGATGTAGAGTTGGTGTAGATCTTTTTACATTCTGCAGGCTATTTTTTGTCTTATTGACTGTGTCCTTTGACTTACAGAAGATTCTCAGTTTCAAGAGGTCCCTCTAATTAATTGTTCTTGGTGTCTGTGCTACTGGTGTTATATTTAGAAAGTGGTTGCCTATGCCAATGCATTCAGAGTATATCCCACTTTCTTTTTTATCAAGTTCAGTGTAACTGGATTTATATTAGGGTTTTTTATCTACTTGCATACGAGTTTTGTGCAGAATGATAGATATGAATCTATTTGCAGTCTTCTACATATCACTGTACAGTTATGCCAGCACCATTTGTTGAAGATACCATCTTCTTTCTGTTGTATATTTTTGGACTTTTTGTAAAAAATCAGTTGTTCATAGGTGTGTGGATTAATGTCAGGATCTTCAATTTGATTACATTGATCAACAAGTCTGTTTTTATGTCAGTACCAAATTATTTTTATTGCTTTAGCTCTGTTGTATTGCTTGAAGTCAGGGATGGTGATGCCTCCTAAAGTTCTATTATTGATAGGAACAGGATTTGTTTTTTGGCAATCTTTTTTTTTAATAAGTCTGTGAAAAATGTGCTGGAATTTTGATGGAGATTGCATTGAATCTGTAGATTGCTTTTGGTAAGACTGCTATTCTTATTATGTTGACTCTACCGATCCAAGAGCATGGGAGATCTTTCCAGTTTCTGAGATACTATCTTACACCTGTCAGAATGGCTAAGATCAAAAACACAGATGACAGCCTATGCTAGAGGGGATGTGGAGCAAGGGAACACTCTTCCATTGTTAGTGGGAATGCAGCCTTGTTTATCCACTTTGGAAATCAGTATAGTGGTTCTTCAGAAAACAGCAAATCAAACTATCCAATGATCCAGCAATACCACTATTGAGTATATATACAAAGGATACATATTCTTACCCCAAGGGTATTAGCTCAACTTTGTTCATAGCAGCATTAGTCACAATAGCCAGAACCTGGAAACAATCTACATGCCCCTCAACTAAAGAATGAATTAACAAATTGTGGTACAGTTACACAATAGAGTATCACACAACAGAAAAAAAAATGACATCCTGAAATTTTCAAACAAAAAGATGGATCTGGAGAACATCATCCTGAGTGAGGTAACACAGACCCAGAAAGATGGACATGGTATATTCTCACTCATAAGTGGATTTTAGACATAGAGCAAAAGATAACCAGGCTATAATCTAAAATCCCCAAGCAGCTAGGTAGCAGGAAGAACCTAAGTATCCATGGATCCTCCTGGGAAAGGGAAATACAGAAGATCTCCTGAGTAAATTGAGATCCCTGAGGGGGGGGGAGCTGAGCATTAGAAAATAGGAAGAAATCTTAAGATAATTCAGTGGGAAGAGCAACAGGGCGGGAGAACAAAGAAATAAGTATGTTGATAGAGGGAGCCACTGCAGGGTTAGAGGGGAACCTGATGCTAAAGAAACATCCAAGAACCTACAATATGTCCTCAGCTAAGACACCAAGCAATAGTGGAGAGGGTGCCTAAACAGGACTTCCCCTATAATCCAATGAATGACCACCCTTAATTTCATTGAAGAACCTTTATCTAGCAACTGATGGAGGCAGAAGTAGAGATCAAGAGCTAAACACCAGGTTGAGCTCCTGGAACAGCTGAAGAGAGAGAGGTGGGAGAGTGTATATGAGCAAAGAGATCAGAATCATGAGGAGGAGACCCACAGAGTAGGCTGACTTGAGCTATTGTGAGCTCACTAACTCTTAAATGACAGCTGAAGAACCTTCATGGAAAGGAACTAAACCCTCAAATGTAGAGAACAGTTGAATAGTCGGGCAGTTTGTGGAGCCTCTTGCAGTAGGACCAGAGTTTATTTCTGGTGCATGAACTGACATCATGGAGCCCATTCCCTATGGAGAAACACCTTTTTCGGCTTTGATACTGGGGGAGGAACTTGAACCTATGTCAACTGAATATGCCAGACTGAACTGACTCACCTTGGGATTCCTTGACCTCCCTGGGGAATGAATGGTGGGATGGGGTGAGAGAAAAGGCTGAGGGAGGGCTGAGAGGAGGAAAGAAAGGGGGAGCATTGGTGGATATGGGAAAAAATGTCTTAAACAAAAAGTAAAGTTAAAAATGACCTGCATAAAGTCAGAAAACCCGCCCCAGCATGTGCCTATGATGCTTCCTTTTTTTGTCAGCAATCAAAGAACAGCAACACTTGATTACTATTTTCATTTTTATACAGAAATTATCCTCCATTGTTTTCCACTGAATTGTTGAGGTGAGGTATTTTGCTATATCTGTAGTTTACTACATACAGCTTATCCATTTGCCTGCTTGCCCTGGATACCCCCAGATTGCATCTTCTAAGTCAAACATGCCAGGATTTTATGTTGGTTCTGGGTACCCAGATTCTAGTTCTTACACTTGTGGAACAAACATTTAATTCATCGGTTCATCTTCCCAACCTCAACATATTCACATTGTACTGAAGATCTCTTAAAACTCTCCAAGTGGAGACTGATTTTGCTGCTATTGTTGAAATTTGTAATTGTATTTTTATGCAAGTCAGCAATCTGTCTGTCTGCATAAGGTTGATTTTTCAGTCCTTGGCCTAGGTATATCTATGCAGCAGCTTCATGACTGCGTTCTCTCTCTTTCCCTCCCTCTCTCTCACTTTCTCTCTCTCTCTCCAGGTTAATCGTTATCTGCTTCACACTTTCTCTGAAATGTCCTCACAAATTTACAAATGCAATGATGATCCCTTTCTATTACTATTTTAATAATAAATATACCTTAATTACCATGTAAGAGTATTCTCACATTTTTTACCTTTTGTCCAGTTCAGGATGTGTTATTCTTTTTTCCTTTCCACACTCTCAGCTTTATCTTTTACTCAGATCTGCTCTCACTTGCCAGGAGTTGTAGCTATCATTTCAACTTTGCCATTTCTTCTGCTGCCTCAATTTCCCTTTCCCTTCACTTTGCATGCTACCTCCTTACCCAGGTCCAAACCCTGAGGCAGCTATTCTTCTTATCAATTTTCATCTTCCTCATTTGGACTTTGTCTCTCCATTTCCCCAAAGCTCTTAAATGTCTCGGTCACTGTCACAATGGAATAGATAGATCATATACACATACCATTTATGCACATCTCATTTCAGACACTCAATAAATATTCTTGGTCTTCTAGAACTTTTTTTTTCAGATAGCTACTATAAATACAGTCTGGGTAAGAAAACCCTTGCCTTCCAATAAATGACTATCAAGACAGCACACATGCAGCTCTTAAAGAGAAGCAAACAATGTTATGCAGTCTTCTAGAAGCCAGGGTCACCATTCAAAACCCTAGGAACTCCTGAAAGAATGATGTCTTGGACTTTAGGGCACTTACATGCATTTCAATGAGGAAATCTTATGCAAATGATAAATTCTTAGAGGCTATAGTAGGACAAGTGACTCTTGGTGTCTAATATAAGAAGTTAGAACAAAGATCATAGCATTTTATACAGTCACATATACTAAAAAGTAAGTCTGTACCAGGAATGAAGCCATATCTGATGCCTGTGAAATGAATATTTCTCTTAACCCAGGATAAAGAGTGGCGATGCTGGTTGCCATTATACCATGACAGCCAGAGCTATCTGAAGGACACTGGATAACACAGCTGCAGCACTGTGTTGTCTTATCCAAATAGTTCTCTATTGATTGCTTACAGTTAACATTTTTTGATGTGCTTGCATAACTGCTCCAGTGAAGGGGGCTAGCTGCTGCAACTTTAGTATGCCACTGTCCAATTCAAACCATGTGTTATGTATCGTGATGGAATCATTTTCAAAAAAATTCTCATCTAAAATTCTGATCAGCAAGTATATTATATTGAGAACTTATTGAGAAATTACTAGATAGTTCTTTAAAGTCACAAAGACATATGCTAATTGTGACAAACACAAGCAAGAACACTGTCTATTTCTTGTACTTTCTAATACTTTGAATAGCCCACCATGAGCAAATCTTTAATATGCTTTATTTTTATTAGCATGCTCTACTGGTTCAAGACCATGAAAATCAATATGCATTTAGGGCTAGATTCTTATAGTTTTAATAGTTCCCTATTAAAGTATTATATGACTTTTAGACATTTCACATTTGTGCCACCACCATATGACCCAACATGTTTTGTCTTTGAAAGTATCCCTTTCCTTTTCCCAAACAAGTATGAATGCACATATTTGTGGATTTCTGTGAGTGTGTTTTAATGAATTTATATTAAAAAGCTAAAATAGATTTCAGGGAAAGATGACAGATTAAAGATAAATGTATTCCTATTGCTTTATACCCTAATAAAATGACTATACAGAGTTTCTTTAGGAGGCAGAAGTAAGGAGAACAGAAAGAAGGAGGATAAATCACCAACAATATTTTGGAAATAAAGAGGTGATGTCTGTGACTCTGTAGAAGATGAGAAGGCACACTAAGCTGATAGTAGACAAAGGTGAGAAAAAACCCAATTTAAACCATAGTACTGACTCAAAATTAGACAATACTAGGGACCTTTGAAATAAAAAGTAAATAAGGTGCTTTTCAGAATCTGGACCATTGTCGACTGTGTTCCAGAGAAGTAAATTGATTTTCAGATTGCTTCCTCATTCTGCTGAGCAATGTTTCTCTCTCATTCCAGCATGGGGCTGGAGTTGCTCTTCCTAGAAGATAGAGCTGAGGTTTTTTCCTAGTAAAATAAGGAACACAGTAAAATAATTATGAGCATTTCTAGATTAGATGCTCATCTGGATGTCTGGAAGGAAAGAGTATACAAGGTTAGAAGTCTAGTTAAAGAATGAAAACCAGCTTTCAGATTTTTAACATATTTGTAAAAGCTAGGTGGCAGATGATTTGGAGTTGGAGTCTTTGAGTGGGGGGAGATTTCTTTAGAAAACAGAAATTAGAGGCCATGGTGAGTGATTAGTGTGTCCGAGAGATCAGATAAATAAGTACAAACTCTCTAAGACTCTGTGTAGGGCTCTGCATGTGCCTTTGCTGCTTCTCTTTCTCTGGATCTCTCATTATCTCAGCTGTGTTATTATTATCTGTAAGTTTCGGCAGCTTAAATCTTGTAAAAGAGATTGTAAACCACATGTCTATTGTCATTTTCTCTCTATGCCTCTACTACAAATTCTGTATTAGTAAAGAGTTTCCAGAAAGAGATAAAGGAAGGGGGGAGGGAGGACACAGAGAAAAAAGAAAGACAGAAAGAGGGAGAGGGGGAGGAGGGAAGGAGGGAGAGAGTCAGAGAGAGAGAGAGAGAGAGACAGAGACAGGGAGAATATGTGGGTGCGATCCTAACAAGAAAATAAGTAAGGTAGCAGTAATTAGGATTTCCTTTCTCTGTATTGAATATGTGAATGTTGTATGCTGCTTTTTTACTATGTAATTAGCCATCTCTGCTCTGTGCCATGGGCAAAAAAAAAAAAAAAAAATGGTTGTTTTCTGTTACTCACAGCAACTCCAGCAGGCATCACATCCATCCCCAATACATTTTCCCATCCACATTTGTAATCTTATTTGATAAAATAACTGAAAACTTGACCATGTAAATAAAAAAAATCTAGAAAAAAATGTTTATTTTGTTGTGCCTGGGTGGCATTTCTCTGACGTGACTTTTGCTGGCATTTGACAGTAGAATAGAATGCATTTTAATGCCATGAGAATTATATACACACTCCTGTGTGTGCATGTGTAAAACCTCAGCACCTTCTATTTATGTTCTCTACAATTTTAAAAGAATTAATCAATAAAGTGACCTTGACAGTGGCTGAATATGGCATCTTATCTTAGTTCATCCATTACAAAGTTAACACATCTCATTACTTACCATTGTTAAGGACAGTGCGGTATCTGTGGTCACTTCCTAGAAGCCACATGCAGCTGAGACTGTTCTTGCTATTGTCAAAAGTAAAGTAGTTTGTTTCTATTATGGCCAGTAAACAGCTTCAGAGTATCTGGATGGCTAATGCTACCACATCTTTTTTAGAAGGACAGCTGGCATCTCAATGTCTTCCTTTCTTAAAAAAAAAAAAAAAAAAAAAGTGTCTCTTACTCCTAAGTTTTAGGAAGATGTTGCTGAACCATCATGGGATCATGTCACATATCTTATAGTGCTAAACTTTGCTAGGGGAGTTGAGAAACAGACATCAAAGAAAACTGATATGCTTAGGAATTGATGCCAGTGAACGGAAAGCAATGGGTGGGCATAAAACTCCACATGTACTTAGGTAAGGGGAATCACAGCTCCCACTGACATTCAAGGCTTGAACATTAGATCCATTTTAGATGCCCAGGGAAATAGTGAACCTCAGCAGAGGGTTATCAGTGATGCTATAATCTGATATGGTTCTTGGAGCATCTCAGAGGACTAAAGTATGGAGCAGAATCATCTGAGCTAAACAGACTGGGTTGGCATGAAGAATGGAAATATTACAGGTTCCTTAGGAACAAGAGTCAGCTGCAGTATTTCCACCCAGTCAATGGCACAAATGCAACAAACTGTAACTGTCTTTAATCCACAAGAGGTGAAGGACCTCTGATTCATGATTTTAAAAGTGAAATCATGAGCAGAATAATTAGTGAAATAAGGTTGATGCCACCTCTGTATAAAAGTTTTTGAAATAATTAAGAGTAAAAAAGACCATTGGAATGGTACAGTAAAAAAGAAAGAAAGAAAGAAAAAGAATAATTTGTCTTAACAAATAAGCCAAGTGTATCCAGTGATTATTTACCAACATTAATAGGGTAACATGAAGTATTAAGCAGAAAAACTGTGAATTGCCATTTTTAATGAAAAATGATAGCATGAAAGTTGAATTGGAAAGGGTCAATGTTTACATTACTGATGACGGTATTTTTTATAGCTGTCTTTGAGAAAACAATATGTCAACATGTGTGAAAGCATTATCTTTCCTAGGTTTGATAATCCCTAAGTCAGTAAGTGAAAATGTTAATCTGTAGACCTGTTAAAGGCATAGTTTTGGAAGACTCCTTAATGTCCAATACAGAACAGCTTAAATAAATGATGATACAGTTCTTACAAAAATGGATTGCTATTCATGATGAAAACTACATAGGAACATGATAGTTACTGAAGATATATAATTAATAGAAAATTTCAAAATAATATTTAGTAGAAACTATAACATGATTACAACTAATTCACTCAATAGTCCATTGTATGACAGCTTCTTAGCACTTTCCTTTGATTATTGTATCAAATAACCCTAACCCTAACCCTTTGTCATAGACCCTCAAGATTAGAGATTCTATACTGATCTGAAGTAGGAAAAGAACACCCTCGTGAGGTTAGTGCAGCCCATGGAATCCAGCCGGTTATTTAAGAAAGTAATCTAGCTTCCCCTCCTTTCTAAGGAATTTATGAGACAACAATACAGAAAGTCAAAATTTTATCAGCCCCCAATGTCAGTTTAGCGCAGATACCATGAAACATATTCTTTTACTATCTATACATTATTTTCATGTTTTTAACATCATTAACATTTAACCACCTGGAAACTGACTTTGGGTGATTAACCTTTAAAAAATGAATGGCCTATTTAGACACATGCTTCAAAGGTCTTGGCACATCATAACAGCTTAAACATGCTTAAAGTCCCAGCATCTATGGAAGAAATAGAGAAAGAATAAATATAAGGAGAATAGATGGGGCTACACAGTCAGACTGATGTTCTCATGCAATGTGAAATGGTGATCTGAAATGTAGTAAAGAATGATATCCTAACTCTCTGAATTCTTTTCCTAAGGGGAGAGAATCAAAGGAGCTTCCTCTCCAAGGCATGTATGAAGAAGCCATGTAAAGAAAATGACATGCATTTACCATCTGACATGTATTACATGTATTACCCAGTACATGTATTTCCAGTACCAGAAGGGAAGGGCACTGGGAGAAATTCTTACATTTCAAGTTCAATTTGAGATTGATCCAGCCAAGTCTGCTTAAGAAAGCTTGCCTTTTCCTATCCATCAAAAACTTAAATGGTGGTTTAATTTCATGACAAACCCTGTTCTGCTCAGAAAGTCATCACAGTTTTAATCCCATGACTTTCGCAGAGTATAATACATGTCCAATTGTTGTAAGTAGAAAAAGAGCAAAGATTTTGAAAAAAACAAAAAACAAAAAACTTTGAGTTCTGCCTGAAGTAGAAATCTGTACACATAGCTATATATGTTCTGCATGAATATAAACATGCATATAGCACACACAATCCATAGATATGGGTGCATCCTTAATAATCCATCGGAAGGTTTATAATATTAGATTCCAGGCTGGAGAACTCATTATTTACCAGATACCATAGTGTGCTGTGTTGTATACCTGCTCTTATTTGAGTCCTTCAATGATTTGTTATGATCACTTGTTTTCTAGCAGAGCAGAGGAAGCAAAGTCTCCATGCAGTTAAAGAATTTCTGAAAGTTTTCTTGCAAGTCAAGACAGTGAAGTCCATGGCTGAGTCTGTGTCTCTTACTGTTTCTTTTCTGTTATACCTCCTGGCTATAAAATATATTGATGGCTTCCCACACCACAGCAATGGATTTGTGTCTCCAATCCATTCATTCTCAGCAAAAAGCCACAAGACACTGAGAAGCCTGGCTAAGTTTTATTTTTCATTAAGTGGAGTTATGAGAATAAACAAGAAATACTGCTAACATAAAGTACAATGGACCCTTCTGCTCAGGAATGAAGGAGAAATCCAAGGAGAAACCAAATCAAGCCACAAGTAATAACTAGATTTTTCTTTTGGCTAAAGTAACAACACAAGGATTTCTTACTATTGATGCTCTGTTCCTGGGTCTGAGGCAAAGCCTAAAGAACTCTTGGATCTTTTATTGGAACAGTGATTACCCCATAGCAGAGCAGAAAGATCTTTTGTTGCTGTTGCTGCTGTATATCAGATAAACTACTTGGGTTACTCAATAAGAACCTTACAGTCTGATTTTAATAGAGTTCTGAGATGAAGATGTAATTTGAGGATAGTCCATTATGTTGTACTGTTCCCTTCCACATTACTCAAAGTATTTTATGAACACTAACTAAGTTATTTAATAATTGACAGGAATTCAGTCATCATTTCTTTGACAAATTACCTTATCAAACTTTTTTTCTTTTAAAAGTCTCTGGCCATTGATTAAATGGATGGGATTATGTTGAACAGGAAAGCTGAGCACTTCCCAGACATTTCTACATCTTCTGAAGAACAGAAATGAAATATAACTTCTGGATGAGATAAGATACATCTAAAATCTAATTCTGGACTATGAGGTTTTTATTTAGCTTCTTTAGTCTTGGGTAATGTCATCTTTTTATACTCAAGGTCTTGTTTACAATATCAGTAACATTATCATTGATTTAAGTTTTTTACCCACTCTTGAGGTCCATCAGCATAATATACGATTTTTATAAAGCCACTGGCAACAGTTTTGTCCTTTAAAGAAGACAATGATTTCCAGATGTCTGTAAACTGATTTTATTATCTGAACTGTGACATCAATATGGTGCTCCTGATCCACAACTCTCTCTCACTGAGGATCTTAGATACATAACCTGTTCTTTCTGAATGTCATTTTCTTCACCTGCTGAGTCACACCATCTGCACATATTGGTATGGATGTATAAAACAGTGGAAGCCAATATAATTCGGTTAGTGTGAATTCATAGTGACTGCCAGCAGGCAATACATAATATAACATATTATATTATATTTAATACTTAATATATAATTTATATGTATATATTACACAAACACACATATTTTTCTCTCTGTTCTCTGATAGGATTGACAGTTTTGAAAAAAGAATGACTTAACTTTTATCTTCTAGCTTCACATAAATAATTTGGTTCAAAGTCTCATGTAGGTGTGAACTGTTTGTGATGCACTCTAGCAGCCCCATGATCTAGAACACTGCCCAGTATAGCAGAATCTCTCAATATCATAGCTGTTGTATAAGAAGCATCAATTGTCCACTCTATTCATACATATGTGTCAATGAAATGCTCATATATAAGGCGGATAGCCAATATATGGCTGCTTTAGAAATTTGTTGTAAACTCACTGATACAAAGTATTTGCTCTAAAAGGCTTATCTTTATGTATATAATCTCAAAATGTTTGAGGCTAGCTTCTCGATATTCTAGGTGTCTAATAGATATGACCAGAGAGAATCCTTATTTCTATTTCATGTATATGATAGCAGAGGGAGCTAGAAGAGAGTGCATTAATCTTTGAAGACCACCAAGAACTCCTACTCTGCCTGAGTGCCTTACAAATTCAAAGGTAGGCATGGTTTTTTATGCAGCACAAAGACACAATAGATGAGGTCAGAATCAGTTATTCTGATCCCATGAATAATCTCTTCAGAAGTGGAAGAGAATAAAAATCAAGTGGTCTACATGGGATTGAAATGCAGATACAAGAATAGCAATAAAAGACAGTTAGGTACCACAATGTGACCTTCTTACAGCCCTCTTTCTAGGGAGCCTTGGCGCATTGGAGATCTTCCTCTGCTCTGGCAGGGATTGATAGATGGCTTGCACCATTTAGATGTCGCCATTTTATCAGTTTTGTGACGGCCTACTTGTAGCACTCAACGGAGAAGCCCCTGTATATGACAGCACCTCTAAGACTTTTGAAACATGAAAATTGCCATTTCAAACCTTATAAATTGTTTTCTGTCTCTCAGGTTTAAATTTGCATTTATCATTGAATCACTGTCTCCTTTCCCAGTGAAACACTTCATGGACCTTTTAGATATAATAACTCTAGGCAAGTCCCACCCAAGTTTCTGAAGATAGTTGAAATCTGGTTTCACTTGAATGTGGAAGACTGATACAGAGAGCAGGTTCTATACTCCAAGTATTGTCACTGACCATCCTGTAGGGTATTTATGTGTATATGTGGGGGATGTCTTTTCATTATGCACTTCAACATACTTTAAAATATTTAAAATACTGACATTTTATTGCCTTACATATAGGATACTGAGTAAGAAAATAGCTAACATACAGAAAAAAAATACTTCAGTGAATTAGACTTGGTATGACTCAATATGAATTATGCATTTTGACACAAAATTTTATTTTACAACATAAAGGTGATATATTTTTTTGCTTATTTTTGTATTTTTTAGAATTTCTTATAAATTTGACATATTTATGCACAGTTAATATTTACTCCTTGTACTCATCTTAGACCTCTATATGTCCTTCCCGGGTTTATGTCTTCTTCATGTTATTATTCATTTGTTTCTTTATAACCCACTGAGTCTAGTTTCTACTACTCTTGTGAGTGTGAAGAGCTGTCTAGTGTAGTATGGGAAAGCTACCAGTAGTCATATTTCTGAAGAATTCTTCTTCTTCTCCTCCTCCTCCTCCTCCTCCTTCTTGAGTTATCAGTTGCCTAGAGCTCATTAGCTCGATGTGGGGTGTTATGGGATTCTTCTCTGTTCATCCTGGTTTGTTCTTTGGGTAGGCAACCACAATTATTGTATGTTCATGGGTGTCTCAGCCCTATCATGTACAAAGGATAATTTTTCACAGCTGTCCTCTGGCTCTTAAACTATTTCTACCCCCACTTCCAATTTTTTTAACCTTTGAGATAGTATGATATAGATGTCCCATTTAATAACAAAAACCCTATAGTCATTTATTCTTGTGTCCCATCTAGTAATAAGAACTCTATAATCATTTATTCTCTGTTTTTTACAGATTGTGGCTCTCCATATTAACCTTTATCTCTTGCAAAACACTCATATGAGTGTTGAGAGAGGCACTAATCTGTGGGTAGAAGGATACGTATTTAGAAGGCAACTTGATTGTAGGTACGTTTATCAAATTAATAGTTTCAGGTCCTCCCTTAGGTCTTATGGCCTCCTTAACTGCAGGTGCTTAGCCAGCTTTACAGAAGCTGTCCTGAGCTCCATCTTATAAAGTGGACCTTAACTCTGATAAAACTCTGTTGATCACTCCCATGACCTTTATGCATCACTAAACATATCATTCCTGTAGCTTCTGGGACTCATTTCTGAGTAAGACTGTTGTCAATTTTTCTCCCCAGTCTGCAGATCACCTTTGAGCAATATGGGGCTTTTTTGTAAATGGGGAGACCACTCCTTTACCTACCACTTCTTCCTCCCTCCTCTTTGCTACTCTTTCTCATTGCCTGCATTCTCCAACTCTCATGTTTTTTATATGTAACTTATAAATTTTGTTTACCTGTTCTCTAAATGAAGAAAGAAATGGTTTAAAAAAGAGACTACATTAATTGACATTGTTCAATATTTATTTATTTTTAAAAAGAAAGGTAGCAAGCAGGGAGATATTGTCCATGTCAATATCAAGTTGATTTCAGGATACCCTGTGGTCAAGTGTGTGGTATCTTCAGCAGTAGGGGTTTATCATCAAGTCTTGGTGGGCACCACAGTGATAGCCTGTATTATTTAGTGAGTCTCCAGGACCCAGCTGATCAACAACTTCAAGGGGGTTCCTCACTTCTCAGGAACTAGGCTTTGCATTTGCTAATTCCTAGCTTCTGGGAAGAACACTCTTTCCTCCTTCCCTGAGGTAGGAAACTCCAATTAAACTCTTCGAAATGTGTATGTGTAGAGAAATGGGGACTCAGAAAGGGGGAGATGGAAATCTGAAGAGAGATAAGAAGGTAAATCAGTGTAGGGAGTGGGAAGAAAAGGATGATTACTGCTGGGATTCTTGAGAAAACCACAAGGAAATGTACAGACACACACACACACACACACACACACACACACACACACACACACTTCAACAGAGTATCTGAAGGATGCAAGAGGATGTTAGCATCCTTATGTAAGTATTACTGCCCTTATCCTCTTTCCCTTGCATTATCCATCATACCCATGCAGCTTGTACATTCCAGTCTGTTTCCTTTTGTGTGAGGACAATTTTCAGCAGTCTATTTCATGGTTATGCCTCCACTGTGGCACAGTCCAGCTTGCTCCATGGAGAAACAATCAGAAATCATATAAATTCTGTTTTAGAATTCAGTCCTGCCTCATGAACTACCAAAGCCAGAACAATACTATTATATTATAAAAAATAAGAGGTGAAGACCTCATACTACCTTATTAATTTTTTTCTTACCAAATATATAGACTTTATCTGTAACATTACCAGCAGACAATGCTTACAGTGATTTATTACCTCTTTGGGACAGGCATTATTGCTTCAGTCTTGAGATAATAAGATCATAAAATAATGATGATATTACTAACGGTAAAACATGCACCTAGTTCTTATAGATTTTGGGGTATCATTCTTTGGCCTTCATATATTTGATCACATTTAGCCCTAGAAGTTGGAATCAGATAATGATACTGTGGCCAGTGTTGGATAAAGAAATTGAGGCTCTGTGGGGTGCAATGTTCATCAAGGAACTTCAAGGGATGGGGGAATCCACATTACATCTGTCTTCAGCTGGCTCACAAGCACCATGTCATACTAATTGCAGCTGTGCAGGGTCCCAGCTTTCAGTGACAGGTGACTAATGGTGGGTAGGCAGGGAGATCAATATTCACAGAACACAGGCCTAGCAGATGGAGAAGGTAGCATGAGTGAAGACAGCTGAGCACGCTTAGGAAATGGACATAAGGTTCTGTAGCTGTAGCAATGCTTCTGAGAGAGCAGAAAGGAAAGGGATGAATTTAATGGGCCGTATGTGGTGTGTGTGTGTGTGTGCACATGCCCATGTTTCCACCACTCATGTGGCAAAAAGAGAAAGGTTCATAGGAAGGAGGTAGAGAGGAACAGCTGCTTCCAGGGCTGCTGCCCCATTCTGTAGAAATGGAAAACACAACAAAACTATAGGAAAGCAGAATATAGGACTTTTATGAGATGATGTAGAGAGATAAACTGATACACATTGTAATGCTGAGGGTAACAACTTTCTTTACCGAAGCATGGGCTGCCTGTGCTTGTACAAACACAGAAATCACCTCCAAATCTACAGAAAAGCAGCAGCGCATATCGGGCCTCATTAGGTTCAGGACTGAGCTCAGGAGAATACATTTTAGCACGTGTTCCAGATGCTTCTGATGATATCCTGTGGTTCACACTGGGAGAAATGTGGCACTTATGATGCAGAACCACTGAAGCTGTTAAAGAAAGGATAAAATAAAGAATGTGATCACATCTGTGGTTTACAGTAAGCCACATTCCTCTCATGAGGTTTGCAGGAGGAACTCTATCTAGATCACTGATGCAATGAGGTGCCAGGTGAATCAGGGCTGGGCTGAGTAGGTCAGAGGGGTCACAGAAGCAAGCTCAGACCCATAGGCATCTGCTCTCTGAGATTCAGTTTTAACTCGAGCTATGAGATGCCATATGGGGCTATGGTAACACCAAAACTAAGGCTGATGTGCAGAGTGATTAAACCTGAAGTATTTTGAGTTGCATTGCTCTTCTGTCATGGCACCTCTGCTTTTACTATTTTGGGGGTCATTTCACAGTCACCGATGTCCATGCTCAACTCAGTACTGTCAAGGCCCACAATGTGGCACCATATGGCAATGAGAAGGGATAGACTGGGTTGTACTCATTATTCAGTATTTACAGAGGACTCCCCAGGGCAGGTAGGAACAAGGAAATGGGGAGAAATGACCTAGGTTCAACATGCAATCTATGCTAGGAGTGAAAGAATAGAGTGACAGGCCTAATGATGTGACTAGGCCTTTGGAGAGACCTGATGCAAGTCTGTAAACAGTCAGAGCTGGGAGAGATGGTTTCTGCTGAGATGATCATCCCAAGGACAGTGGGACTTAGCAGAAGGATGAGGCTGTGCATACAGAAATTAGATATGAAAGGAATTTCAGGCTGAGAAAATAGTTTAAGGGAATGACTAGAAAGAGCTGATTAGGGACTGAAGCTAGTGCATAGGCACTCATGTAACATAATTGAAGCCTGAGGTCTGTAAATGATTGAAAGATTGGAAACGACAACCACTAAAACAAACTATGTTTACTGGTTATTTCTCCTGTGTCTGGAATGCTCTAAGAACCTTGAATGGTGCAGTAACCCCAGGGGGTGGCTTCCAAGTCTGCCAAATGGAAGAGCTTGAAAATTAGGCTTAATGAGCTGGATTTATTCCTTGGGCCAGAGTTTTTAAACAGCTCTGCATAGGCCAATAGTTCCAGAGTGCTTCAGAGGGGAATTGGGTGGGTGACATGAGAAAAGAAATACAGAGGACAGAGGACCCTTAAGTCTAAACTTGAGGTAAATTGTCAACCAGAGTTCTTTGTTATCTTGCTAATTGTTAAGTTTGTAAGCAAGGCTTCATTTAGAAAATATTTCGTTCTTAAATCTGGGAAATATCTGGAGTAGTAAAGTGTTATGATAAAAGTTAAAAATATATACAGTCAAAATTAATCTTGGAGTCCATGCAGGGCCCTCTACAGAGGAAATTCAGTTTTAAAGTCACTTTATTTGGGACCTGAGAGATGTCACAGTGGTTAAGAAAATTAATTGCTCTTCTATAAGACCAGGGTTCAATTCCCAGCTCTCAATGGAGGGCTCACAAGTGTTGCAAGTGTCTGTATTCCAGTCCCAGGGATCCAGTACCCTTTTCTAGATTCTGCAGGTACCAGGCAGAGACGTGGTGAGAGACATACACTGGACAAAACACCTGTACACCTAAAACAAAAATAAAAATTCAAAAGGTTAAAAGTCTTTTAAATTTTCTAGACATTTGAACAGTAAGGCATGTTTATGGTGATTGCAGTGAAGAAATATGAATGGCTCTCTGAGGAAGGACAGTGGTAGACTAAGTGGGTCTTGAACACTGGGTGGAAAGAGTTTGGGGGAAGTAAAGAAGATTGTGTGGTCTTGACAAGCATATGGCAATCAAAGCCCCAGAGCCCTGGAAAGAGAGGAGGGGCTCAGGGCTGGGACTGACTGTAATTCAGTTCTAAATTCTCTCTGTATTTGTCTTTCTCTCTCTGTGTGAAGGAATTAGCTTCCTGTGGGAAGGACACTGTAGTTACTCTACACCTCACATAGCATCTCCAATGAAGTAAGACTTTGATAAATCTGTACTGATTTAATTTGACTATTCCATGACATCATCTCAAGTTCAAGTTAGAGACAAGGTGGAGACAGAAGGTGACCTTGCTTTGACTGTAAGTGCTCAGAAGGAATAAAAGAACTTGGAGACAGATCTTCAGGTGCATATTCAGAGGGTAGAGTGATACTGCAGACCAAACAAGGAAATTTGCCTTTGAGGGATGTTCAAATCCTCCCTCATCCATTTCTAGATGCTTGGAAATGTTTCATTTGTGAAATGAAGACAATAACATCTGTCTGAAATGTGATAATTTGTGTATTGCTCCACCATCATGACACTTTGGAATTTGGTGCAAAATATGCAAGCAACTTAAACCCCAGATTGCATTTAAAAAAATGGTTCATCATAAGACTGTGTATCTCAGGTCATACACTTTAATTCCGTTAATGTGTGTCTTGGTGTGAAAATCAATTTAGGTGAATTAGTGAGAACACCTGTGGTGTTCTCTGAAGCTTGTGCAGGGTGACAAATTCACTAGGTTGGGCCCTGAGTGAGGACTCATTTCTGTATAGCTCAGGGAAAAAGTAAACCCATTCAATTACAAAGGAAACTGCTGCAGCAGGGTCCTGGCATTTAGGTGCCCTGTGGACGAGAGGAATCAACACAGCTAAGGTTATTTTACAGTGTTTTGTCTTTTTAAAAATCATGTATCTAAAGAGTGACTTATTAATATGCTCTAGATATGACTCTTCCTTTGCTGGAGAGAAGATACACACATGCATAATATGCCCATACATACATACATGCGTACATACATACATACGCATATATTTTTAATTTTTAAAATCTATTTTCTTCATTTGAAAACAGTAACTGAAATACTTGGAAGTGAAGTCAAGTACCAAGAGTTTAATGCCAATGCCATTTGTAATTTGCATAACTATAAAAATAATCAATCTTGCATTGTTTTAAGTTCACTGAGTTCACAGCAGTTGATGACTTTGCCTAGGATAATCCTTTTCAAATGCTATTCTCAATTCGAAAGGGCCTGCTGAATAATACTGACTTTCCCTGGTATGACAATGGTACTCTGCCCACAGAGGGTGTCTCTGATGCATGGCTGAAAGACAATTGTGAACGCAGTCAGCACCTGGGATGTCTCCAGGTGTTCTTCCTAATAATGGCTGAGAGGGCAGGCATCTACTGGGAGCCTTGTGGTTTGGCTTTCTTTGGGTATAGTCAAAGCTTGGCATCAGCCCAGTAGGGGAAGGGACAGGATATGAACATGTTCTTATTGTGTGTTTCTAAAACTGGCTTATATTGGCTTACAAGATTCCATAATGACATTGCAGACATTTGGAGAGCTAGCTGCCCAGCTTTTGGTGGCTCAAAGCAGGCTTTAGTGGGAATATTTACATCACACAAATAGGAAAGTATTTCCCATAGTCCTCTCAGAGCTAGTTTGCTAGCATGGCTTCCACAATGCTGTTTAGGTCTTTACCTCCTAGCCTTAAGATGTAGTCAAATGAATCAATGCCATTGCTTTCTATCATGGCCAGACCTGAGATTGTAGTGTGACTTAAACCAGTTTATTTTGGCAAACTATGTCCCAGGTATACATCAGAGTCAAAGCTCCACAGTGGCCTTCAGTAGTAAACCTTCTTACCCAGAAAGCCCTCAGAGAGTTCAAGAAACTTACCTTGGGATGGCTGGCTCCATGTCTCCTAAATAGTTAAGAAAGGGGCAAAGCTCTGTGTTAGCTAAGTACAGTCTTTCTATGGCTAGAGACAAATTTAAAGAGTGATCGTTTCCAGTGAGATGATTTCACTGCCTAGTGGTACCAGGACTACTTTCTGAATGTTGCTGAACTTTCTCTTTGTCTTACTCTTGAAAACAGAAGACCAGCATCACTTCCTTTAACATCTCATGAAGCTGAAGTGAACCCTCAAGCCTCAGACTCTATGCGTAGCAAGCACATCTAGATGCAGTGATAGCCATTCTGATGAGTTATTTCTACATTTTGACAGATTTTCTCAGAATATGATATACCTCTGAAGAGCAATAACATCCCAGATGGCGTCTTCAATGAGGTATCTGAATGGCCGTTAATTCCAAATCAATGTGATTACTCAGAGTAAGTTGTGTGCTTGTAGAGTGCATCTGTGGGTGTTCCCAACAGCTAGCTCCTGTGATTCAAAAAAGGGACAGACTCAGAGATTCTTTGGGGAAGCAGCTGCAGGGTGAGAAAAGAGGGAACAGGATGGGAGAGCTTAGAATGATGAACGTGAGTTATCTTACACTACGCGGTACCCACTTAATCCACAAAGCAGAAGCCAGGGAATCATTATCTATTCATTCACTGATTCCTTTTCTTGGCCTAACACATAATTTCTAGCATCAATGGTAACATAGCATGTACTCAGGATAGAGAAGTGGGAGAAATACAGGCAGTTCCTTCTCCTACCTATGCAGTTGCCAAACAGAGGCACTTATCAAAATCATTGTATCATACATAATTATTTAATTTCAGCAGTCACCATTCCTCCAGTGAGAAATTATAGGATGCAATAAAACAAATAACACATTCTACAGAAAACCAAGTGGTCTGGCAGGAATTCTTATAGGGGATACTATTAAGCATTATTTAAAGAAAGGGCAGTTGCTTCCTTAAAGGAAGAGAAGTAACCAACCACCTTTTTATTGGATTAAAGGCCCATCCATGAGATGGAATCCATATTTGAAACTGTTAAAGTGACCAAGAACCTGAACCTTCCTAGGTCATGGGCCTAGGGGAAAACATACTACTATTATTCTGCTGAAGGAGCATAGCAGTAAAATGACTTGTAGTGACTGACATACTGTTATACCCATAGAGCAATGCCCAATTCAACCTACACTTGAGAAGCTTCTTCCTGCTATAGATAAATTAACACAGAGACCCATAATTGGACTGTTGTGAGAAACTTGAAAGGACTCAATCCTAAATAGGATTATTATTGTTTTTATCAAACCCTTCCCTTGGGGCTCAGAAAGCTATGCAGAAAAGGGCACAGGAAGACTGTAAGAGTCAGAGGTAATGGATGATTCCAAGGAAATAGTGTCTTCAGGATATAATAAGACTAATACACATATGAGTTCACAGAGCCTGTGGTATCACACACAAGATCTGAACAGGTTCGAGTCAGATAGGGTTTCAGCACTAAAAGGGGAAAAGTCGATACTGGGCCCTAACCCTAATCGAGAACCTACTATAACTGATAGCCACTGGAAAGGGGAAAGCCAGTTTTCGCCAATAGAACTGCATCTTGGGTTATAGGATGGGTCATTTGATAAGCACCCTGGGGATAGGGAACACCCCTTTAATTTTGGTTCCCAAGGCTGGCATAGATTTAAGCGCATAGCTGGCATTAATAGAGAGGGCATTGTGTGAATTCTGAAGATGTTTGTCCCCTCTACAAACAAATAGCTTTTATTTGAAAAATATTTTTATTTAATAACTTTGGGAAATTTTATGCATTTTCTTTGTCCTCAGGGAACTTGACTAATGCCCCAACTTATAACTTGAGATGCAATGGCATATGTGGTGATAAAGAGAAATATGAGGTCCTCAGGGACATGGGGAGAATGAATAGTAGTAACTCAGAATTGACAATTTATGGAAAAACCACTAACTGAGCTGAGGCTTCATTTATAAGAGGAGTCTCAGCATGGAGAGGGTAGAAGGGGACTGGCATGAATGGAGACTAGAGAATGGAATCACCCAGACATAATGGATGGTCTGGAGGTTTACAAGTTACTCCACACAGTGTGAAAACATAGTCCATTGAGGCAGGGAAGTTATGGTGGAAAGATTAAAGACATCTTATTCAGTCTGGAACTTTATCCCATGACATGGTGCCAACAACAACTATGGTGGCCCCTCCCACTTCAACCAGCTTCATCTATATAACCCATCACAGACATGCTCAGAAACTTATGATTATAGATCTTGTCAAATTGACAATCAGTGTTAACTATAACAAGAAGTCAGAAGAATTTTGATATCCAGATATCATCCAAAGCACTCAGAATGTTAATATGTATGCACATTTGTCATTCCCCAAAGATGCTGATTTAAGAAGAGCACATCCTCTAGTGATTTTCATTTCAATAAGACACATCAAGATAGAAAGGGAACAGACAGGTTCCAAAGAAATTTATCTGGCCCCCACCTCCTCCCCTGTGTGACCTTGGGCCCTTAACCTTTAGAAATTCTGCTGTTTCACCTTTGGCATTAGGCAATTTGGTTCTGAGTGCTCAACTACCTGACATACTTTATCAAGCTCCCCATTGCAAGAAGGCACTCAAGGAATGTTGTAATAGCCTGAGACTCTTCAATATCCATTACTAATCTCATACTGATCTGTATATTTTAACCTGGGATAAGCAGAATCTTACATTGAAGATAAACTTGAAATGATTTTAAGCATCAGAATCAACTTTAAGACAATTGTTAAAGAAAAGAACTCTGATTAGGTGTCTATTGTAGTTTGTATCTGAAATATTAAGCCAAAGTTCATGTGCTGAAGGCCTGGTGCTCAATGAAATTGTAATCGTTCACTGGGGATCCAGTGTCAATCATGCATGTATTATTCCATTCATGGGACAGATAGAAACATTCGAGGGTGTGAGACACAGAGGAAGTAGGTCATTGATAGTGTGATTTTGAAGGCTATATCTTATATCAGCCACTTCCTCTACCATTCTCTTTTCTTTTTGTCTGTCTTGAGGTGATCAGCTTTGTTTCTCCATGTGATTATGCCAAATATCATAAGCCTAACTGCTAGATTGCTGTGCACTGAAACCTGTGAAACCACAAGCCAAAATAAATCCCCTGTCCTTTAAATTAATTTCCTCTGCTATTTTGTATCATCAATAGAAAGTTTGCTGAGATAATGCCCTTTTACTTATGAAACCCAAAATCTCATAGTAAAAAACATCCTAGTTAATGAAACTACAGGTTTTTTTCTTCTAGCTGAAGAGTGAATCCATGTGCTATGAAGACAACAGAAGTACATTTATCTCATACTTAGCTATTTTTTTAAATAGGACTTTAATTAAAAATAAAATTTTTTATATTATTTAAATTTTTATTTTCAATGGAAATAAATATTTAAAAATATTTTAAATATTTCCATTTTAATTTTTGAACACTGATAGCGATTACTAACAGAAAAAGAATTCAGGTCACCTATTGAATCGATTTCGTATATTGATTGGGAGATTTGTTTTATTAACTTGAATTTGGACACTTACATTACCATTTATTTTATTGGATCTAGAAGCTATCATTTTAATGGCATGCTACAATTGTATGTTCAAACAACAAAGAGAAATTGCTGCCAATTAAACTGTAACATAAAAATTATATCATCATTATGAGCTTTAAAAACTCTTTGAAAGATCTTATTTAGACACAGATTTGGATTTGTCATACATAATTCTTAGGTATGTATTTTTACAAGTGAAAAATCTTGTCTGTGGTGTTAATTCAACTTTGTTTCAGAGTTGAAAGCTTTAGAGTCAGTTGTCACTCAGCCCTTCCAATATTTAGTCTTTTTTATATAAACATGTTGGAGGTAGCATTTCTTAAATGGGCATACCATTGTTGTATTAGGGATTCCTCCTATCTTAATTACTGTTCTTGTTGCTACTATAAAGATTCCCCAACAAAAGCAGCAAAGGAGGATAAGCAATTTATTTTGAATCACAGTTTGAGAAGTCCTGGCAGCAGAGACTTAAGGAAACCGATCACATTGCACCCTCAGCCACCAAGCCAAGAATAATGACCTCTGGTGCTCAGATAATGTCCTGCTTTTTCATGCAGCCTAAGCCCCAGGATGGTGCCAGCCAATTTTAGGGTGAGTCTTCCTGTCCAATTAAATTAATCAAGAAAATATCTCACAGAAGCTAACCTAGTCTAGACAGTTTCTCCTAAGTGTTGCCATAGGATTGTCTCCTAGGTGATATTAGATCCTGTCAAGTTGACAGCCAATATCTCCATACCTCCCAGGATCAATGGGCAGCTTTTAACATATATTTACAAGCAATTTTCCCTTTGTTAAGGTAACTGCCTTCCAAACCAACAGCATTCTGATTTCAGAGAACTAAAATTTGAAAAAAAAGATAAGGTATGAAAGAAATGTCCATGGATTGATGTAAAACATGAAGAATTTGAGTTTTAAATGCACCTAAGTACAATCAGCTGGTCTGGGTACATTTATATCATACAAACCAATATAATTGTAAACGGATGAGTTCAGAGATACAGTCACATCTAGCACAAGTATTTCACTTCCTGCAGTTGGAAAACTCATGGTGACTGTTTAGCTGTTTCAGTTATAATTCTACATTGGATCCAATATTGCTGATCAAATTGAACCTTGGTGACATGGCCAGTGTTACACTGCTCTTCCAAGAAAATGAAAATATTAACTTGGTAATAATAGTAACTGCAAGAGTCCATATGATACAAGAACAAAACGAAACAAAACTAAACTAATAAAAAAAAACCCTCAAAACATTTCCTTTGATTTAATTTTTGAGCCAATGAATTTCTCCATTCTATTTCACTTTGAATCATTGTAAAAGTCTCTGGTGAAATTGTGCCTGTTACAAAGTCTTCCTACTCCCTCACAGCTAAGGAAAAAGCAAGGAGGTGCTCTAGGGACAACCTTCATTTCCTGTGGTGACACTAAAATTATAGCAAAATGCCTTATGACGTTTACACATTTATAGTTTCCTTGTGTGTTCTTCCCTGTATTCAACAAATATGTACAGACTGGTCTCTATATAATTTATCCTAGCTGCAATGACATATGTGGAATATTGTTGCCTTCTAAAATTCATACTAGCTGTAGTTTTTCCAGTCAGTTAATACCTTGTTTTGAATGCTAAAATCAAGATGTATAAACAGTATTTTTGAACTCAGTTAAGGCTGGGATACTTAAATGGTAATGGGAAAGATAAGGGAATCCATTGCCTGTAGAGGGGAAGGAAAACATGAGATATAAGAAAGAGTAGGGTGTAGCAGTGTTGCTAATCCCAGCTCTTGGGAGGTGTAGGCAGGAAGGTTATAATTTCAAAGACTTCCTTGGCTAAACACTAAGTTTTCAACCAATCTGGGCTACATGACATCCAATCTCAATACAAGGGCAATAACAACAAAGAAGACTATTAGTTTGGTTTAAGTATAAGCTTGATGAATTCTGGTAAAATTCATTAACACAGCTTTAATTTTGCTTGACTGCTAAAGTCACTATTTTTTGGAAGTTTTCTGAGATTCTCATTATGATTAGTAAATATGTATAAAGCTATCACTTTAATTTGTTATATTACAAAGACCAGAAAGCTCAGTATTAAATGAATGATTTATTTGCTTCAAAAATGTTTGGCACAGCAGGTTAAAGGTATTCTCCCCAACCTTCATATTTTTGTTTCCATCTTTTTAAATACCTATTTATTATTAAAGTTCCCCTCATCCTGATTACAAAATACTTTCTGAACTATCTTTAATGCTGGAGATTCTGTACACAGGTAAGAAATTATATTGCTCCTTACCTAAGAAGCAGCTTCCAGTCTCATGATGATTTTCCAACAGTACTAAGTTTGCCACAGGCATGACGATTGCTGCTGTTTGTATTTGTTGTGGCTGGTAAATGGGATATGCTTGGGCAGCACACAGTTGGGGCTAACCACTGTAGCTAAGCTGACAGGACTCGAACTTGTGGCAGTGTTAGAAAGATGAATGCCTCTGTTGTAGAGAGAACTACAGGTGTTCACCACAGTGGCTCCAATTTTGAAATATCTGAAGTCAAGCAAATACACATTATCAGTGGACTTTTGTTGGTTTCATAGTACAACAGGCTTCACCTGAAGAAATTTTATCTGGAGAATCCCTAACAACTTCATACCCTGTAGAAGTCATTACTTTTCCAAAGTGTCAGTAAGTTGTTCCTAAACCATTTTCACTGTCCACCAGTGTCTCCTCTGGCATCACTCCTTCTCATGGGCTTCCTCTTCCATGCGTTCTCAGCTCATCATCACTAAGGCTACTGGAGGATATCTCCTTTCTCCTCAGGAGCTGATAAGATCCATAGAAACCATTAAGCTGGAGCCATTTACCTGACATGATTGGCCACAATCTATGCCAGGATTAGTTAAGGGTTAGGGATAGAACCAAGGCTGTACTACAGCAACAGGATACATATTCCAAGAGTTCTCCCTAAGATGTAATCTGTCTTTCCCACACTTAGCTGTGTTCCCAATTTCTCAAAGCTGTAAAGCAACCACAGAACTTTATCCAGCATTCTTGGTTTGATAACATAATTTTATATACATGGTAGGTATAATATGATTACATCATATATTCATTTTAACAAGGTTGAGATTACAAAACACTATGCAAATTTCCTCTCTAATGAAGTGAGTTAGGTATTTATTGAATGTTTGATATAAGTCTGCAACATGTACATTGATATTTGGCCCTAGGAATTATTTTCAAGGATGAATAAGATAATCAGAGAAAAATTTTCTTGGCAAATTGACATAATATTTAAGTAAACTTTGTAAAGGATGCAATAAGGAACAATATCATTGCTGTGTTCTAGGTATGATTTGAGTCTGTAAAGATTCATGTGTGGGTATCCTTAGTATGGGCATGTTAAGAGATGATGAGACCTCTAAATTTTGGTGCCTAGTAGGTCATTTGGGGCTCTTCACTGAGATTAGAATAGTTCTTACAGAAACCTGGTTAGTTATCATAAGAGAGTTGTTATAGATGTGTTACACTATCTTCTCAGTGCTTTCTGATTTCCTGACATGACATGTGAGTCTTTCCTTTGGACACATTCCCATCTGCCAGCTATAGGTTCTTGAAATAAATCTTAGCATAACAATTGAGTCTGCTCAGAAGCCTTCTAGTCATGCAAACATGCCCTGAGGTGGAGCTCTGCCTTTGCTTCACTTTCCAGCTCCTTTAGGGTATGTTCTCATCATGATTCACTCTTCACAGCCAGAGCCACAGTTATAGGGCAGAAGGTTAAGCAACTGAGTTTAACTTCTGGAAATATAAACCAAAATTAATCTTTCATTTTTATCAGTTTATTATTTCAGGTACTTACTCATGGTAACAGAAATGTGATAAATGCAGCAAGTCCCTTACCTTATATTAATTTAATAAGATTTTACTTTCTTACGACAATCTTACTATATGTCATGCTGATCTCAAACTCATGATCCTCCTGCTTTTGCCTCCCATGTATTGGGCTTGCTTGTATGTGTCACCATGTCTGGTTCTAAATTATCTTTTCAGAGTTATCTGCCAAATTATGCAAGGGCCATGGTGGCACAAACCTTGTGGGAGTAACCAACCAATGTCTGATTTGACTCAAGGTTCACTTCTTGAGATGGAACCCATATCTGACACTGTTTAGATAATCAAGAGCTAGAGGCTAGATATTCCAGAGTCCCAGGGTAAAACTAAATACTACTAGTTTAAAGAAGTAAAAGTAACAGTAAAATGACTTCCAATGATATTCTGATACAATAATACTGGTTCCTTAGACAGTCATCATTAGAGAAGCTTCCTCCTGCAGAGGATGGGAACAACCACAAACACCTGAAGCTAGACATTGTGCAGACACAGAGAGACCTTGGAGCACACAGCTTAAAATGGAATGTCTCCATCAAATCCCTCCCCTCAGAGCTCAGGGAAACTTCCACAAAAGAGAAGGCAGAATGAATGGGGGAGTCAGAGGAATCAGAGAACATCAGGAGAACAAGAGCCTCTAAAGAGCTGAGTAAAGCTCATGAACTCATGAGACTGAAGCATCATTTCCTCTGCACACACACACACACACACACACACACACACACACACACATAGCTTTCAGTTAGCACTTTTGTCTGACTCCTGAGTGTGTGAATGAGTGTGTCTCTGATTCATGTGCTTTCTCGTTGGGTGCTTTTACTTTTCTGTTAGCTGGCTTTATCCAACTTCAATATGATTGTTTTTGTTTTGCTTTGTTAAGTTTTTATTTTCTTACAAAAAGGCAATAAAGTAAGGGACTTGAGAAGGTTCAGTGTATGGAGCACTTGTCTAGAACGCACAGAACCCTAGGTCTGATCACTAGCAGCATGTGTATCTGGGGCACATGCCTGTAATTCTATACTGGGAAGGTAACTACAGGAGACTCATATGCTCAGGTTTATTTTTTGCTGCCCTATGAGTTTAAGATCATCTCATGATATGTAAGACACTTTCTCAAAAGAAATATTCAACTAAATAAAATAAATTATTATTATGCGATGCATTTTTAAGTTTCACAGTTCACTGACAGTAAATATTGTCAAATTCCTCCTTCATAGTCATTTTAAGATTGCCCATAAGATGCTTAAATTAAGTAGAAATTCATTATGTTATATACAGGTAACATTTGTCAACTTTTCTAAAACTGATGCCACAAAGCTGATCGTTGATCTGGCTTTAGATCGGTCCTAGTTTACATGATGAGAGATACACTCTTTAATTATAGTTTGCTTTTGTGGGAGCATTTAACATCCAAACTGTAGCATATGGGTTAAGTTTTACAGACATTTTGATAGTTTTGGGGTGAATATGAACAGAGCGGACATAGCCCACATAGGAGGCTGGAAAAGCCAAGAGATAAAACAAATTTGTGAGAAAACAGCAAGCCTAGGACCGCCAGAACCCCTGAATTCTGCACATGTGTGATATATTTTATATTTAGTAAAATCACCCTGGAATACCAGAGGACAGAATCTACACAGTCAAGCTATGAGGGTCAGAGACTGGTAACTCACACTTTTAATCCCAGCAAGGGGGTTACAAAGTGGTGATCCTACTTTTAATCCATCACTGAAGAGAAAGAGACCTTTCTGTATTTTTGTGATGCAAAGCCTAAAAACCAAACAGTAGTAGCTCACACCTTTAATTCTAACTCTAGCATTATGATGCAGAGTTGAACTTGGAAATGAAACAACTGAGTAGAGAAGATATTTAAGGCAGGTGCAGAGAGACATTCAAGCACTTTGCAGGAGTGTCCAGCCAGGTGGAGGACTCTTGAAGATAGCATTTACACTGTTGGGCATAAGAAGTTGGCATGGTGGCAATTGACTGTGGTCTGTTTCTTCTCTTTGGTATTCTAGCTTTCTCTCAATATCTGGCTTTGATTTTCATTAAATATCAACTAGAATTTGTACAATATGCACGGAAGGTACAATGGAGGGTCAGATGGGAGAACCCCTGGTTAGAACCACATAGCATAACTTCTTGTCAGTATGTCCTCCCCTCCCCCCCTCCTGTCCCTCTCCCTTTCTCTTTCTTTCTTTCAGAGCTAGAGACTGATGGATAGCCTTCACATAGCTCCTTTGCCCTCATAGTTGGGGGCACTGGCATCCACTCAGAGAGAAGTAGCCGTGAAAGCTATTTTTTTCTCTTTGCTGATGCTGGCTGTAGATAAATGCCTCTCTGCATTAATTACAGGTCAGCTATTCCTTCTAGACAGGAAACAATTTCTCTTCTGACCTTCAGCCCCCCTGGTGCCAGACTTAGTACAATTCCCTGGCCCTCAATTGTGTTCTATATAGTGCCACATGTCTGTAAATATGTCCTTCATTGAATACTTTAAATTACCTCCCCAAATGTGTTATCTGTCAAATACATTGTATACTCATGAGACTTTACAAAATTACCTAAAAGACATTCCACAGATTTATCACCCTATTGCTCTGAGGGTAAAAATTCATATAACCATAGAACTTTATTAAAACCAGGAAATTGATATTGTGCCAATACAAATATCGTTCTATAGACATGCCTCTCAGTTCACCAGAGTTTGAATGTATACATTGTATACATTGTCTTTGTTTGAAAAAATACATGTAGTAAGCATATGAGAATTTAAACAAAGATGCCCTTCCTTGTCCAGTGGCCTCACTGTCAGTGCCCATGGCAGCAGAGGTAAATTCACGTTAGCAAATGGCAGCTAGACGGCAGACAAAGAGAACAACCATCAATCTCTTTACAAACTCGGTGGTGTACTGCAAATGAACTGTTGATGGATTTGATTCAGACATTCTTTCATTGTATATCTGTGTAGTAGTCCTGCTTTCTGTTCCTGTGACAAATTATAGAAAAAAAAAAAGCTGTGCTCTAAGCAAAAGTATCCAAATCAGATTCTAGTCCACATAGTGGACTCTATGTCAAAGCAGCAATAACACACACACACACACACACACACACACACACACACACACACACACACACCATACAGAACTGAAATCTTTTTATTATTAAATTTAATTTATAAACCAACAAGTTTCCAGTTTTCTCTTCTCCTCCTCCTTCTCCTCCTCTTCCTCCTCCTCCTGTTCCCCCTGATACACACCTCTTCTTATCCTCCTCTTCCATTCACTACTCAGAAAGGGTAGACTCACATGGAGAGGCAACAAAGCATGTCATATCAAATTGAGACAGGAACAATCTCCTCCTCCCTTCATCAAAGCTGAGATAGGCATCTTACCATAAGTAATAGGTTCCAAAAAGCCAGCTCATGCTCCAGGGGTCCAACTGCACAGACCAAGCTACACAACTGTCACCTACATGCAAAGGGCCTAGGTCGGTCCCATAGAGGCTCCATAGTTGTTGGTCTGGCATCTATGAGCTCCCACCAGCTGAGGCCAGATGTCTCTGTGGGTTTCCCTGTCATGATCTTGACCCCTTGCTTTTAAAATTTTATCCCCTCTCTTAGCTTAGCCTAGTGCTTGGCTATGGATCTCTGCATTTGCTTTCATCACTTGCTGGATGAAAGAAATTTCTATGGTAACAATTAAAATAGTCACCAATCTGATTACAGTAGAAAGCTAATTTAGATATTCTCTCTACTATTGCTGAGCTGGGGCCATGCTTGTATATTCTGAGAGTTTCCCTTACACCAGGTTTCTCACTAACCACATAATGGCTCCCTTTACCAAGATAAGTCTGTTGTTGCTCTCCCTCTCTGTTTTGTCCCCAAATGGACCAACATAATCCCTCATGTTCCATACCCCATAGTTTTCATCTTGGTATTATAATTAATAGTGTAGTCACTGGGTATTGGCATAAAAACAGACATTTACAGTGGGATTGAATTGAAGACCCTGACATAAATCCACACACCTATGAAAGTTTGCCTAATTTTGGTAAAGAAGTCAAAATTGAACAATGGAAAAAGAGAAGAATCTTTAATAAATGGTGCTGGCATAACTGGATAGTGGCATGTAGAAGAATGCAAATAGATTCATATTTATTACTTACACACAAAACTCAAGTCCAAGTGGATCAAAGACCTCAACATAGATCCAGTCATACTGAACCTTATAGAAGAAAAAGTGTGAGGTAGCCTTGAATGCATTGGCATAAGAGACAACTTCCTGAGTAGGACACAAGTAGCACAGACACTGAGAGTAAAAATTAATCAATGAAACCTCCTGAAACTGAAAATCTTCTGCAAGGCAAACAACTTGGTCAATTAGACAAAAATGACAGCCTAAAGCATGGGATAAGATCTTCAACAACCCCACATTGACAAAGGGTTGATCTAAAAGATGTATAAAGAACTCAAGAATCTAGAAATCAAAATACCAAATAATCTCATTTAAAAATGAGGTACAGATCTAAATAGAGAATTCTCAACAGAAGAATCTCAAATGGCAGAAAGACATTTAAGGAATTACTCATCATTCTTAGTCATCAGGGAAATGCAAATTAGAAACAAAATATTATGGGGAAAAAGATGTGTTTAGGTTTACTGTTATAGAAGTTCTTGTCCAGCATTGTAAATGGTGCTTAGAGAGTCCTAGAAATTCACACAGTAGAAAGAAGGCACCCACTGCCACTGGATTTCTCCTTCCCTATTGTTAGTCTATATAACACCCAGACTGTGTCATGGTAAATCCCACACTCAGAGTGGTCCTTCCCCTGCAGGCAATTCTCTTTGAACACACCCTCACAGATATATCCTGAAGGTGTGAGTTAGTAATCATTTATTTGCTTCTCAACTCAATGAAGTAGATCAAGATTCACCCTCACATTTCCATTGGCATCATCTGACTTGCGATTTCTGTGTTAACTGTGATGAAAATGTTGATGTATTCTTTCTAGTAGAAGGTAATTGGACCTTGGTATCTGAAGAGAGTAAACTTAGCTCAAGAAAACCTAGTTTGCTTTCCAGTAGCTATTTTATTTTTAAAAAGGTAAAATAATGTTTAGTTTCACATTCCTGGCAGGGAGCCTACCCTGTTCTGGGAAAAAAATAAACATGCCTGACAAGTCTGGAAAAAGAACATGTCCTATGTCTGACCAGTTCTGGAAAAAGAATAGACTTAGCAGAGGACCTGCCCAGTTCTGGGAGAAGAACAGGTTTCTACCTGCCCAGTTCTGGGAGTTTAGCCAAGATATCTGCCCAGTCTTGGGAGAAGAATAGACTCTTACTTGCCCAGTTCTGAGAAAAACCAACCAGTTCAGATAGGGTCCAGGTGGGGTTTAAAGAAACCCTGGGGCAGAAAGTCTCGGAGCACGAACCAATCAGTAGCACGCCAGCACCCTGTCCCCGAGTAACTGACTATGTTGTAGTTTTTACCTATAAGCTTCTCCTTGCTCTGTTAACACAAAAGCTTGACACGTATGCTCCCTGCCTGGCTTGTATTGTGCTGCCAATAAACCTTGTTGTTGCATTCCAGACATCCCTGACTCTGGTGGTCTCTCCCAGGATCGAGCTTTGTGCTTAACAGTATCAAGCTAGGATCTGAATCATATCTCTGTCATTTGCCATCCCTATGGACATTCAGAGAACTTTTTCTAAGTTTCATTGGAACTGTGAGGTATACCTGTAAGCATCATCTGGAGAATGGTAGGTGCTCTAGTGACTGGGGAATGTGATTCTATGCATCACTAACATTGTATTGTAACTTTCTTGATCTAGAGCTGCTTGTGATATGGTGAGACTTGTTTATCCTTGTGGATTTTATTCTGTCCAAGAGATTGCATAAAGGCCCCACACATATTTGCTTTTTTCCATGACTTCCTGAGTTTGATAACTTGCCTGAAGTCACACAGATAGAAAGGGCTGAACCAGATCTAACCTTCTGTTGAATGATGTCAAATTTTGTGTCCTACCTGTTTTACCCAGGATTTTCCAGGTGCCAAAGGGGTTGTCAAAATTTCTTCTCAGGAAGAGAAATGAAATTGCTCTGGATAATTTAGAGCAGAAGAAAAGAACGCTTTCAAGTTTATAACAAAACCTACAATGTGACTTTGTCTCCTTCAGGGACACCCAGGAGCATCTAACAATGATATTGAGTTTTGTTTTGGTTTATGTGTTTCCTGTGGCATAGAGAGAATATTTTTGTTCTTTTTGTACTCTGCCAAGTTGTCTGTTTGGTCACTCATTAACTGAGAATATATGGCCTGTTTCTCTTTTGTGCTCTAACTCAGAAAGAGTGGATAAATGTGAAAATATACTCATATAATAGATCACTTTTTGGTTTCCTTGAAGAACCCATTGTGTAGGTAATTAGCAAACAGCTTGGCAAATGTTATTGGATAGAGGACAAATGAGGAGCACACAGCAATTATTTCTTCTAGTTAAGAGATCATCAATTTTTGGTGAGCATTCAGAAAGGGGATTTGAAAAACCATCCACAAATATTTCTTGCTGAGTAGCTGTTCACCAGGGAAAACACCAGGGCTCCTATTCCAGAAACAATGAGAGAGGTTGCTATTGTATCTGCTCTGTCTTCATTCATAAAAATGTCATCTCTGCCACACATAGTTGGTTCAAACTTGAACCTGATATAGAATGCTCTCTGTTCTAAGGCATCAGCCTAGGAAATAATATGGGGGACACAAGAGTCCTGGAGCAGATTTCTAAAACTCCTATTTTCTACATGACCTTGAGAACACTTTAAAAATCTGTATTTCTTCATATTCTCATATACATAACCTGGTATCAAATATATTCCTTAGAGCATTGTGAAGATTTAACAAATTGATGCACCTTTAAGGTGTAATTTAGTAGGATTTATATGACTACAAATAACTCTTCTTTCATCCTATAATGTATTTGTTCATTTCCTACAGGCAAGTGTATCTTAAGGAGACCAATGCTTTCTTACCTAATTACCTACTTAACAAATTTTAACACCAGTTGTGATCTAGACCTCATGGCAGTGAGGCTTAAACTGAAAGCTAGACTGCCATTTTGGGAGGGCACTTGAGGCCTCTGCATAGTTCTTGTGTCCTAGATACTTGTCCCCACCTAGAACAGGACAGATGGGAGCAATAACCCTGTTAATTTGCCAGTTACATGGAAGATTGCTTCACAAATCACAAAGCTGTTAAGATTAAGCCTGTAATTACCTGTACATAGATTACAAAGTATTCATCTGTCCCCATCCAGTACTGCTGTGTAGCTAGGGGATTTGGTAGCTTTAAAGCCAAGTTAAATTGTAGTTGATATGGATAAACATCAAGACTGAAGAGAAGCTATTCATGACAATAGGACAGGAAAACTTTATGGGGTATAAGAAATGTAAGTCAGACCTACAGACTTTAGATTGTAAATCATTTTCTTCTCTGTCCAAATCCCATTACCTTTTTATACCCAAAACAACTATCTCTCTGATTAAGCCTTGTTTATTCCTTTTCCAAGCTCAAACTAGACATATTGCTCTAGGCTCATAAACTGATGGAATTCACAGAGCTTTTCACATCCTCTGACACATCTTAAGATAGGTTTGAGTTTGCCTTCACCAGTTCAGAATTAATTTAAGATAAAAAGAAGATTACTTTTGGTGCTTATCCCAGTATGTGTCATATAACAGGTGTTCAATGATATTTGAAAAAGAAGGAGAAATAAAGAACAAAGGGTGAGACTCCTATTAAAGCCTTTATACTTTCTCTTAAAAGGAATTATATTCTTCTGCTATGTGACATGGAAACTTGACTATGATCACCTCAACCTATCTCCATGACTGACATATGATGGTATCCACAGTCTTTAAGGAGTCACAGTGTTTTTGTTTGTTGATTTGTTTGTTTCTGAGAGAAATAAATAGAATCAAGATTTATCTTTGGTGTGGTAGCAAAAATCTTTGCTTCTAGAGGCTTTGTTCCCTGGACTTTCCCATATATTTTAGATAGATTTAGACTTGATGTGTCCTATTATCCCCTTTCTCTAGGGACTTAAAATACCCATCAGCCCATCCTTGATCTCTAACACATCTTTACCGTACACAGTTGTTACTGGCACTGCAGCTGGAAGGGTCAGGTTTTAACCTGAGAGAAGAAAGGCAGGCTGGAGAGTAAAATGGAGGTTTCCTCCCCAGATTAGAGCTGATACTCTGTAAGGAGAAATTACATTGCATTCTATCCATATCTGGCCTGAGTTAAGATAGATGACAATACTTACCCAAAAGAGACCTAGAGAAATGGATGCTTTTTTTTTTGCAACTTCTAAACTTCTCTCTTTAATTGAAAACATAGTTTTTAATGTAATATATTCTGATTACAGTTTTCTTTTCCCCAAATATTTCCCACATTTTTATCCATTGAAGTCCACACCCATTTTTTTCTCTCTCATTAAAAAGAAATAGAAAAGCAACCAAAAGAAAAAAAGCAAACATACCAGAATAGGATAAAACAAGCAAATTGTAAATTAATAATAATAATGATAATAATATTAAAATAGAGCCAAAGTAAAAGCACAAAAACATATACAAAACAGGTAGGGGAACATATATTTGCATACCCAGAAATCTCATAAAAGAACAAAATTGGAAAATACAATAAATAAGCAGAAGAAACTATAATATCAAAAAGCCCAGACAAAGCATTATAAGGCAAAAAAAAAAAAATCTCTAAACATACCATGTAGACTGTTTTGTGTTGACAATTTATGTCCAAGCATGGGGCTTGATTTGAAGTTTGGCTTGTATATGCCTGTGTAGCCAATGAGATTCCACTGGGGAAAATGAATTTTTCTTTTGCAAGGAGTTATCAGCTGGAGATCGCTTCTGAGTTAGGGATGAGGACTTGTCTCCACCACCACCCCACTCGGTTCTGGGACCTTAACTGGCTTAGAACTGTGAAGGCCCTGTGCATGCTGCTCACTCTCTGCTGACTCACATGAATGTCAGCCCTGTTGTGTCTTGGAAGGTCTTTTTTTTTCTGGTGTCTTCCATCCCTACTGGCTCTTGAAATTCTTTATTCCTGTTTCACAGACTCCCTGATCCCCAAGGAAGGGATTTGATGGAGATATCTCTTTTAAGACTAGGTGCCCCAACGTCTCTCACTCTGTACCTTTACCAGTTGTGTGACTTTATTTTTTCCAACCACTGCAAGAGAAAATTTTTCTAATGATATTTGAGCAAGACACTGAACTATGAGTATAGCAGAATGACATTAGTAGTCATTTTATTTCTATGTTCTGCTAGCACAAGAGTAGTATTTTGTTTTCTCCCAGGTCCATTGGGATAACTAGCATCCATGAAGAAATAAGGAAGAAAATAAACAAGTAAGTATACGGAGTTACATTTCTCTCTTCTGTGAAGACTCAACTCCCTAAATGCCATTTCTCCTGGCAACTATATTTCAGACATCTATCTCAGGAAGAGACAGAGAAAGGGAGGGTGCTTGGTTTTTCATTGAACTGAAATAGCTCACAGAGGCCTATCAGTAAGAAAGAAACAAATATGGACTAATTTCCTACTTGCCCCAGGCACAGACACACATTTTATCTTACTCAGTTCTAGCAATATTCCTAGGAGGTAACTGTATGACTCCCACTTTGTATCGGGACTGCAGTGGAGAGAGGCTAACTCATTTGACTAAGTTAGAGAGCTAGCAAAGGATGAGATGGAAATATGAGCTAAATTGTAATGTAAACTACCTCTTGCTCCTAAACACTAACTCTAAATATAGATGTACAAGAGGGAAGAAGGAAGACACATGAGGGCATCTCTGATTCAAAGGACAAAATGCCCTTGAGTTTCTATCTCAGCATTTCGTGTAGAATATTAAACGCTCATGGCTCCTTTAATGTCTAGGCATTTGTCTGACAGACAACATTTTCTGCATACATGAGTTTGAGGCTATTTTGAAGCTCAATCAAAAGCTTTATATTGGTGGGAGAGGAGAGGGGGGAGAGCTGATTGCAAAACTTCAAAGTCTGACTTGTGAGTGGCCCTGATGTCCAGTGACTTGTGAGGATATTTCCTATGCTAGAGCAATGCTAATACTTTCTGGTCTGACAGTAGAGGCCTGCTAGGCTTCTTAAATACAGGCTTTAAGGGGGTGTGTTACTTACCTTGCTTTTGCTGTGGCAAAAGCAACTTCAGAAAGGAAGAGTTTATTTTGACTTACAGTTTGAAAGTGTAATCCACCATAGTGGAGGTTGATGCCATCAAGAACATGAATCAGAGGAGACTGATCATTTTGCATTCTTAGTCAGGAGGCAGTGGAGAAGGGTGAATGTGTGTGTACAGTTTGAAGGTATAATCCACCATGATGGGGGATCATGCCATCAGGAATCAGAATCAGAAAAGACTGATCACATTGATTTCTTATTCAGGAAGCAGTGGAGAAGGGTGAATTCACGTGCTCAGATTACTCTCTTCTTTTTGTTGTATCAAGATTCCCAGCCTCTGGAAAGATGGCAGCTATAATTAGTTGTGTCTTTCTACATTATCTATATAATCCTCAATGAGGTGTTCAGATATTTGTTTTCAGGATGATTTTAAATCATACTAAGTTGACAGCCAATATAAACCATCTCATAAAAATGGTAAAGGCATGGCTAAGTATAGCTGTCAGTGCAATCTTCTCAAGATCAGAGGAAATTCAGCATCTTCCTTGTGATAGAATGGTTCCTGCTTTCCCCATGAACAAGCATCTGAACAATAGAGGAAGACTTTAAGAAATGGGCCTACTGATTTCTAAAACCAGGAATCCTATGAATAGAAATTTTACTTTCTAACTAAAATTTGTATGGTTTGTTTTATTTTAATTATATATGTGTTAGTGTTTTGCCTGCATGCATGTCTGTATATCACACACATGACTGGTGCCTTCAGATACTGAGAAAGAACATAGAAGCTGGAGTTACATGTAATTATGAACTCTGGTGTAGGTGCTGAGAATCAAACCTGAGTTTTCTACAAGAGCACTAAGTGTTTTTAAATTCTGAGTCATTGCTCTATCCCATCCTATTATTAAACCAAAATCCAGACTTCAAATATTTTCAGTTTAGTAAAAATATATTGGGGATACTTGTGGTGGGAATGTTCATCTGTATGTTGTAAATAAAAGAACTGTTTTGGCCTTTCAGGTGCCATAGAAGTATGTAGAAAAATCAGAGGAGTAACAGGTAGAAAAAAGACAAAGTCAGACAGACTCCATCCAGCTAAGAAAAAAAAAAAGAAACATATAAAAAGATCCAAGTAAGCTATAGGCCATGGGCTACATGGCCAAATAAATGAATAAAAATAAGTTAAATTAAGACAAAAACATTAGCTAGCCATGTGCCTAAGACATAGGCCAAACAAGATAAAATTAACATAAGTGTTTGAGTCATTTTTTTAAAGCAGCCCCAAACAAGTCAGACCTCTGGCCCAAGACAAAGTCAAACCTTCATATAACAGATACTTGTTTTTTGTTTGTTTGTTTGTTTGTTTTTTTGTTTCATTTTTTGCATGAACTCTTTTATATAAATTTCATTTAGTAATATTATTATTGTACTCATGAAGCACATTACTTTTTTGACAAATAGTCTAATAGTACAAGACTCCAGAAATGACAAGGATAAAACTATGATGATCCCAGTAACCTGGCTTCAGAAATGACCTTTCTTTCTTTCTTTCTTTCTTTCTTTCTTGAATCACAGGGAAGAGTGAATATTTTATTTATTTATTTATTAGTTTTATAGAAAAAAGTCTCATTTTTTTATACATGTATCCCCTTGTTCAAACTCCCTTCCCCCTCCCTACCCATCCCGGTCTCTCCCTCTTCTCCCCATTCCCTCATCTCCTCCCCAGAAAGGGCAGGAGTCCTCAAGATGGATTAGTTCAGCATCCATTCCAGGCAAGTCTGATTTCCTCATCCTAATATCAAGACTGGGTTAGGTGTTCCTCTGGAGGGAATGGGCTCCAAGGTGCCAGTCCAAGGTGCTTCAGATACCAAGCTGTACAGTGGTTGTGGTTTGCAGCTTGGGTGTGATTTGCTTTTTGTTTAAAGTGTACTAATGAGTGAGTACACCCCATGCTTATCTTTCTGGGTTTGTGATACCTTGCTCAGGAGGATATTTTCCAAATCCATCCATTTGCCTGCAAATTTTAGGATATCATTTTTCTTACTGCTGAGTAATACTCCATTGTGCAGATGTACCACAGTTTGTTAATACATTCTTCAGGTTGTTTCCAGGTTCTTGCTATTACTGCTGTGAACATGTTCATTTTTTGATTCCTAGTTCTGGCTTAACAGTCTTGCTCTTTGGTCCATAGCACAGTAGTTCTGGCTTTTAGAATATTAATGAAACCGCCATCTCTTTCATATAGAGGACCATATTCAGGCCATTAATCATTCAATTGGCTTTCCTAAGACACAGGTCAAGCTTTTCAATGATTTTTCTACCCACAATACTCAGAATTGTAGTTCTGATGAAATGGGATTTTCACTCCTTGCATTTGGAAACCAAATGCCACATTTGCTAATCGTGTTCTTCAGTCACAGGTGCTGTGGAACAGCTGTGTCACTTATACTAATCCATAGCAGTTGTGGACTTAGATGGAAAACCCAAATTAAATGTCTCAGCCTAGATAGCTTTTCTAGATCACCCACTTATGCAATGTAAACACATAGGTCTCTACATGTTTTGTTATCAGTGAGGAGGTTTTCCTTAAAACCATTGATAGTCTTTCACACTTTTTTTTCTTCCCAGGCATATGACATACAGAAATGACAGTAGTGTTAAATCAATCATATTTTATAGTTTGCATAAGACACCATATCAAACAGTGCTTTAGAACAATAGTCATTTACTTGATTTTCAGACCTACCATTTGGACAGTACTCAAGAGCAACAGTCCATCTTTGCTCCTTGCCCATAGTGAGAGATAACTGGGAACTGAAGGATCCATTTTCAAGATCATTCACTCACATGTTGGTGTGTTGCTTCTGTGAACTGACTCCACATGGGATCTTGAAACATTTAGTGTCTCTCAGCACATGTCTTTTTATAGATGTCTTTGTCTTAGAAGCATATTTGGGTTCCAAAAGCAGCTCTCAAAGGAACCTTTCAAGCTAGACTTAAATGTAAAACTGCCACTTACAATGTTTCCCCTTCACTGATCTTTCTCTAAGCTTGACCAAGATTCAGTTCATAGAGACAATCTCTACCTGTCTGTGCAAGGTGTATCAAAGAATGCATGGTCCTATTTAAAAACTGTCCCACAAAGCTACATGGCAAAGCATCCAAGCCTAGTATGTATTTTTGTGTGATCTGCAGCAATGACTTAAAAATCCTTACCTACCTCTCCCCTTTCAGTGGCTGCAAAGATTGGCTCTCACACAAATGGTAGAGCTAGTGTATTGTAGCATCCCTTCTCCTGCAACTGGTTTCTGCCAATCTTCTTGCAGTCTTGTTTTTATTCAGTTAAATGCACCTGACTATAATAATTCATCAGAGAAAAATCACCCTATTTCATATAAACTTTTTTCCTCATTTACATTAACATTTTCAGATAATGCAACTCTCTGATCATGTTCTTTAAGGCTTCTCCCTAGACCAATCAAGTGATTTTGGCCAGGTCAAATCATTCAGACCACTGTTGATCTTGCTACTCCCTGGAGCTTATGTTGTTCTTCTATGTCCCCTCTCCTCCCCTCTCCTCTCCCCTTCCCTCCTCTCCTTTCCTCCCCCATCCCCTCTTCTAAATACACAATACTCAAGAAAGCAATGATGATCAGATTAACAAACCAATGGTACATAGATGGATAAGCAAATCCAATAGTAATTTATGAGAGTGAATTCAACTCATAATTTTAATACAAGTTAAATATTTATTTTATAGGAAGTCAAATTATGTGAGTTTAGCTAGGCAAAAAATTTGTTTACACACCCCCCATACACATAAATTATACTCAACGAAATGTCTCACTTAGTTTTGGTAGTACATTTTGCCTCATAATCAGTGGGAGACCCTGTCTCAAAACATAAGGTAGATATCAATGAAGGAAAACACCCAACACAGCGTGGACAGATGCACACACACACACACACACACACACACACACACACACACACAGAGAGAGAGAGAGAGAGCTGGGACATGATGATAAATATGGAAAGAGTGGTTAATTATGAGTTGTATGTTGGATGGGCACAGAAATAAGTGAAGTCAGTGGGCAACAAAAATATTTTAGGTTTTGATACAGCTAGTGGTTAAAAATCTTCAGGACAGACAAACATACCATATTTTAGTAGCAGTGATGACCAAGGAGTAAGCTCTCAGTAACGTATTTGCATGAGACCCCCTTTCATTTGCAGAGGTCTAAATACTTCATCATTTAATGCTTGGAGTACTTAAAGTAGGTTGAAGTCTTCAAGGAAATATTTTATATATTTGAATAAAACTGTTAATTATTGCTTTCTGTTGTGAAGGCACGAACCAGGGAAAAGATAAAAGCATCTTTCAAATTTAATGTCCCAATTAATTAATTTTTACTTATAAAACTGGAGCTTTTGCCAAGGCTTCTGGAAGCATTATAAAAGATTGATGTCATAAAGATAAGAATTTAACTAGGTCAAGCCCAACCATCAGATAATTCTTAATTAGGAATGAATCTCTCTGTAATTTCTATAAAATTGGCTGAATAACAGATGACATACTGAATTACTAATGTAATTTAAGGAGTATATGATTTTAAATGGCAAGATCCCTTCTCTTTGCTTATTTCATCAATGGTGTTATCTGGCTTGATTCATTCGGCAGGTTGTTGTTTATTTTTCAAGTTCGGGAAAAATGTCATCTTTAATTATAGATGGTGGCTAGAACATGTATCCCCTTGTGTGCCTCCTCTCAGTACGGAATGTAAAATATTGGCTGGTAGAGGAAAACATGTGCTTGTGTCAGAAGAGGCATCATTTCCCAAAGGTCACATTTGAAACTTGTTCAGCCAGTCAGCCTGGAACTTGTGGGCTGTGTGCAATGGTTTTCAAGAAGCAGAAAGGTCAGCTCCTCTAGGCTACTCTAGATATTGCTGAGGAATGAGACTTGCATGGCTGTGGGGAAAGAAAGGATGTTGGAGAGACTTAATGAGCACTGTATCAAGTAATGGACCAGTTGCAGAAATGTAATACTGAGCATGCAGGAGCACTGGGAACACATCCATTCTCATTCCATTTTAGAGAACTTTAGAAACAGGTGACAGTGGGATGTGGCGACTGAGACAGCCCAGCAGATAAAGTGTTTGCTGTGGAGGCACAAAGACACAAGTATGGATCCCAGCACCCACTTAAAAGCCAGGTGTGGTGGTGTGTGTCTGTAATCCAGTCCTTGGGAAAAGAAGGTAGAGACAGCAGGATGCCTGGAGTTAGCTAGCAAGCCATGATAAGGGAAATTTTAAGCAATTCAATCAGAGAGATACCCTGTTTCAAAACAGAAGGTGGAGAGCAATGGAGGAAAACACCCAACACAGGTGTGTGTACTGGCATGCACAGATGCTCACACACACACAACTGAGGTATGGTGATAAATGTGGAAACAATTAATGGTGGATTGTATGTTGGTTGGGCACAGAAATACAGAAACTCAGGGAGTGATGAAAATGTTTTAGGTTTTTATGTGAGTGGTCAGTCACATATTTACAAAATCACATATATAAGTAAAAATTTATTTCTAATTTTTTACCAGTGTGAATTACATATTAATACAATGCACACACCTCTTAAGAATCAATGAGACAACATAAAGAATCCTCAAGCAATTCTAATCATGGTAGATAACTCAATATTAGAAAAAAATTCTACAGCCCATGGTTGTCCCTCACTTCTATATCAGAGTCAACTTCAGGGTGTTCAAAATACAATATTTACCCGACTTACTCTAGTACTTTGCTTTTTGGGGGGAGGGATTCCCCACATTTTTTCCTCCTGTATACTAAAGAATATATTCATTATGTTCTAGATGGAGATGTAGCTAGTTATTAGAATATTTGCCTCATATGTACAAAGCCCTGAACACAATCCCCAGAAGCACATACATCAGGAATTGTAATGCCTGTCTCTAATCCCTGCACTTGGGCGGCAGAAGAAGGAAGATCTGATGTTTAGAGGGTAACTTGGGACATATAGAACTCTGTCTTTTTTTAAAAAAAAAAAAAGTGTTCAAGGAGTGGCCTGTGGGTCTAGTAATTTAGCATTTACTTTAAGTATAGATAGATTTATGAGAATTATTGAACTGAGTCCAGAAAGCATCAATTAGGAACCAGTGTACAAAGGGGTTATAATCCCTCTCATTCAGCATTTGTTGGACTGTTCTCTTAGTTTTTATAGTGATGAAATAACAGATAAATATTATCCTGTATTAATTAAGATGTGCCAAGGTTAAGTAGGATAAATCAGTATCCACAGATAACACCTACTAATAGATTTGTCATCAAAATATGAATGACAACACAACTTAGCATTTTAGGCACTCTTCCTCCTAAAAAAAAAAAAAAAAAAAAAAAAAAAAAGTACTTAGGTTGCTCCAAGAAAACAAAACAAACAAACCACTCAGTTAAAATCTGAGCCACATCCAGATAGTAACCTGGAGTGCTGTGCTTAGATAATGGGATCAGACAGAACAAGGTTGTCTATTTTTTAACACTGAACAAAATCTTACTTCCTAAATTTTTAACTTCTGAAAGAATAACTTTCTATCTCTTGAAACTTACTTTTCTTGAATAGTAAATTTCTTAACAGACAGTGCCCACTTATAAGGCTATGACTACCTTCACCTTCTGCAGAATAAATGCCACTACCTAGACCTTCTATATGTGGTTAATGAGCACCATTGCCCTTGTGTCTTGTGAAAAGTATCTGAGCACCTATTTTCACACACATAGGCATAGAGCCCCCAGTGAGGGATTCTCACTTTTTAGACTCCTGCTGATATGGAAGGAGCCAGAGAAAATAGACACTAAGGGGTTTGTCCTGAACCCTAGAGAAGGAGGATATTGAGAAGAAGTGGAGCTGATACAGAAACAAAAGTAGCAAAAGCAAGCTAAATAGATGGCCCCCCACACAATTCCACAGGAATATACTCTTCAGAAATGACTGGAAAGTAGTAGATTTCAAACAGGAAGAATGAATAATGCACATAGATGGTGAAGCAGAGACCGACAGGTAGGGAAGGATCCTGAGTGCCACAGTACAGGGTTAACATTCCTCAGAACAAACCTTAAAAAATGCAAATGAATCTTAGGGAGGTCATCCAGGCCATCTGTAAGAGTTTATTGATGAACTACTGTCCTTAAATTGTCCGACCTCTATTTGAATATATTGACCAGTTAATTACTAGTATCATCTCTTCTTATTTGTATTAATCTCTTACTTTCTTTTTAATATTCACAAACAGGACTACCTTATCCACTAATATAGTAGTTTAATCTTTTGAAAGAAAAATTTGTACTATGTGACTAAATCATACTTTATCGGTAGCACCCTCAGCCATTCAAGTATGAATTAAATTTGATATATGCGTATCACATTTAATTTGATTCCACACATTGCTATTTATATCATTTTTGTTGGGCATTCTTAAAGCTATCTATTATTCTGTTGGATATGTAGGTAGGTGAGGTTAGCTCATTTTGCAATTCAAAACTGGGTTTAGTTATTCATATGTTCATTTCACTATAAAATGGTGAATTTCTAAAAGAAACCCATGGAAAGCCATCTTTGATTTTGAGTCAGCTAGGGTACATTTAATTTTGCTGAAGCTCCGGTCAAATTTAGAATCTCTTATGCTGCTGAATTGTAATGTCGCAGTCGAGGAGTGTGACAGGCCACGGAAAGCTGGGTAGGACACAGAGCATGTCTTGAAAAGAATTATCTCCTATCATAGAGAAATGACCTATGCAGAATTTCCAACTGTAAAATTTGACCTTATGAATCATGTACCATAATGGCCACTGGGAACAAGAGATCTCACATCTGCCTGCCTGCCCTCCATCTGTCCAGTTATATTTTTCTTCTTTTATTTTTTATTCTGAGTGAAATGCACTTTAGTTTTGCCCACGCCATTTTTCACATTTTTCTGTTTTTACTTCTCATGGACTTTGTTTAGCGATAAGCAGAGTCCAGTTTGGACTTTTGTTTGTGACTCCTGCTTTTCTATGGATCCGCAAGAGCTCTCATTATTTCTGTAAAACTCCTTTATAAGCAATGCAAAGAAATTACCCAAAGGCCAGATGTTCAGATCTTGTGACCACATTCCTCGGGCTGGAGAAAGGGCATCTGCAGCTATTATCCAATCAGAACAGACTATCCAGCAATCACGTGGTATGTAGCTATCACCCAATCAGAATAGACTACAGAAGCAGTTGTTGCTATGTGGTTCTTGGTGAAAGGACAGACAACTAGTGCAGCTTGGTTCTGTTCAGGGTGTGGCCTCCCATTTTCTTATGCAATCATGCTATGCCTTATTGGGATTTGTATTTTAAAATGGAAGAAAATGCAGCTCTGGCACTTGAGATGATTTGTGCAGAGCTCTAAGAGGTTCGGGCGAGTGAAGATGAGGTTCAGAATAGTGGGGAATCAGGTGCAGGAAGGAAATGAGAACAGCAAGATGAAAATGAAACTTCAAAGGCAGCTTTGAGCTCCATTTAATGCAAATTCAAGCAGGTGGGATGGGTGAGACAACTGAGAAAGTCTAAACACATTGAATATTGAAGGTTAAAAACCTCAGCAGTAAGAACTTAGCTAAATGACACAATGCCTCACTTCTACATTGATGGCCTCTGGCAGGGGTGTGGGTGAGGAAAGACTTGTTTTGTTTAAGAGTCTGGCCACAGGGAGTTTAAATATGCTCTAGTAAGTAAATGAGCAGCATGAATGGGCAGTTTTGTAAATGGGGAGATCATAAAAGTGGGCATGATTTTGAGAAGTCTGATAACTGAGTTTGATGGGGTGTATGATGTAAAAACACCAAATATATATAAATATGAAAGAAAGAAATACTATGATTAATATCAGGGTTTCACTGGCTTTGTAACTTTTAAAGGCTTTCTTTATTTTTTAAGTTTTATGGAATTATATGATAGGTATTAGTCTTAGTTTTTCAAGTTATAGTAGAATTCTGTAGTAAGTCCATATTTTCTTGTGTTTGTTTCTGTTATTGTTTTTTTTTTATTTTTAGCATGGAGTATTTTATTAGTATTTCAAGCAGGTTACAAAGTATGCATTTGTTAAAATCATTCATTGAATTTAGGTTTAATTTTGCTATCTAAAATCTCACCAGTTTTTTCAGATTTCAGTTTATTGAAACAAATTTATAATGTATGTCCTTATGATTGTCTGGAATTTCATTCATATCTCTTATAATGTTTGCCTTTAAATTTCTAGTTTTATTGAAGTAGATATTCCCTTTTTTGTTTAATTTGGTTAAGCATTTGCCAATCGTGTTTAATCATAAACAAACAAACAAACAAACAAACAGACCACCAGTAAACGTTGTCTTTAACAAATAAATCAATTTTGGGAGCATGGCACAGAACCAAATCATACTCTGCCCTGCTGAAGTTGAACACCCAGGGGCAAGGCTGAGAAATATCTGTCAATAATTTTGAAGCACTTACTGATGCCTTTAATTTTGAGGAGCTGTAGCAATGAGCTTATTTGTAAAAACTTTCTGAGTAGTGTGTCTTCCCTTTTCTTCTTTGCCACCGCCAGTCTAGTGCATAAAAAAATGTAATGTCCACTACTTACCTCTGATGCTTTATGAACTTCTAAACATGCATTGCCTGGGAGGGTTGACCTCTGCTCCTGACAACTCCAGCCAGAGTGCAGCTGAGCTCTGAATATCATTCAGATGGCTAGAATCCTATCGACACCCATCTTTCCTGAGATTAAACAAGAAAGAAATGTGCCTTCTCTACTTATCCAGGTCCAGATACAAACAATATGAGTTCTCTAATCACATATCTATTTCATAGATAGTTGTATTTATTTTGTAATTAATGAATACATTTTTAAAAATCTGGAAATAAGTAGATGCTCAACCAAAATCAAGCCTCTTGAAAAGAGAAGTTTGAGTTTTTAGCATGGAGATTAATTTAGCTTTGAGAGTTTTTTAAAACGCTTTACATCAATGTTGCAGCTTTGTTTCAATAAGAACTTTGCATAGTGTATTGAAGTCTTTCTCTGAAGTTTGAAATAGAAGCTCTACACATCTCTTACATGGAAATCAGCATTTCTATCTTCTCTGGCTCTTAAATCTTATTGGTTATTGCATTTGATTAATATGTAGATTTAAAGAGACTAGTCAGATGGATAAGCAGCTAGTGGATTTGGGGGTTGAGATAAGAACAGTTCTTAGGGCTGGAAAATTATATTGAATAAACTAAGTATCATATAGATATTTTATCTTCATGGCCTTAATATCTACATTGAGCCCTTTTATAGTTTATTTTGAAATTTACTACTAAAAGGTTGAAAATTAAAACAAAAAAAAAATCACACACCTAAGTTAGCCATACCCAAACACTACACAACTCAGTGAACTTTTATACAGTTGAGTTACCATTCAAAATGGAAGCTGTGGAGTATCCCATTGGTTTTTACATTTTCACTATCAAATATATTTTATGCACTTTTGTATCACCAAAACAAAAAGAATTAATGGGAAAGTTAGAAATAGAGAAACAATTAGTCTCATACTTTCTTTGATAACTTGTGCCCATGACCTGTATTCAATTCTTCCACATTCTAGCCAGTGTTGAACCTGACCAGCTGTGTGGCTTTAGGCAATCATCTCCATGTCTCTGGGTCTGACATGAAGTAAAATGCAGATCTTATGACTGAGCTTTCATGTGTTGCATTATTAGAAGAAAGTGACACATGTTTGGGAACAAAATTAAACCTCCCAACACCTCTTTAACTAGCTCTGATGTCAGTACTAATTGCATATATCCCCAGATTCCTGTATCCACACACCCGCATGTTGCTGGTTAGAGCAGACAGGCGCATGTGTGATGGGGACATCGTTTTCTAAGAATATCCTTCCAGAGGCTGTTAAAATTCTCAATAATGCTCTCAGGAGAGCATGTGGGAACCTTGTCAGAATCAAACACATGGTGAGCAATCAGCACAGTTCCCTTTAAAATACAACTCTGTCCCTTTGTGCACAACCTAAGATAAATAATCTGAGCACATTGATTTGGTTTCATGGAAATAAATACAGAGGTATTAGGAATATGAGATGAGAATAGGAACATTCTCATGGTGTGGGTTTTTATTTCCAAACATTAAAATAACACAGCTTTCACCCATGTATTTCTTCAGGAAGCTTACTCTCAGAAAATATGTGGATCTGGAAAAAAAAAAAAAAGCAAAGTAGAAGTATAAAACAGATACAGCATATGCTATTCTTTATATAAAGAATAAATTGCTCTTATATTAGGATATTGGCATAGCAAGGTATTTTCTGTTTCTTTACAAAAACATGATTTTAAGTTCATGAATATATGGTCCTCAATAAACATATATGTCTGTGCTTTCATTTAAATGTAAATGTGTCTCTGAATGTTAGGAAACAGGTGTGCCCACTCGTTATCCTTTCTAGAGAAACACGAAGAACAGTGAGATTTTTCTAATGAATATCTTTCCTTAAATTATTTTTCAAGTCTCTCAAGATCATCTTGGTAATTAATTTCTTTTATAATTTAAACAACTTTTTTTTTTTTGCAAGAAGAAGAAACAAATACCATCAGAGAATGAGCTTTGATTGTCAAGATAACACAATGTGTCGCTAGCTGGGGAGACATTTGCACAACTTACAGAGAGATGTAAATATATTAGTTTGGGGATTGCTGCTTTCAAAGCGAATATTACATTGTCACAAACATCACACCCTCAAGCCAAGGTATGTATTAATGGCTTCATTATTAAAATCTGGTTACTGTCTCAGAACCATAAATCCGTCAGTTATGGTAATTTTATAAAATGTAACCATACATATTAATACAGATTTTCAGTTCAATAGAGCATTAACAATAACCACATATTTTATTTCGGATAAGTTGGAAAGCAGTATTTTTTAAGTGTGAGAAAAAACTCCCCAATTCAAAGATGTGCATACCTTTTATTCCTATGTGTGAGTACATATAGAGGCCAGAGTACTTGGTACTATTCTTGGGTACTATTCTCAATTGATCCATACCCTGTCTTTTTGAAATAGGATGTTTCATTGAACTGATATCACACCAAATCTCATACACTGGGTAGCCAGTAAGTTCCAGAAACTCTCCTCTCTCTGCCTTTGCATGCTGGGATTACAGACTTGCAGTACCATGCCTGGCTTTACTTGGATGCTGGGGATTGAGTTTAGGTCTGCAGGCTAAACCACTCTACCCACTCTCCTATCCCTTTAGAATAGAAAATTTTAAGTAGAATTTGCCAACATTAACACAGGGTATAAGTGTCTCATAGTCCCCACTCCCAAGTGAAACTTATCATCTGACTAAAAGAGAATACAGAGAACTCTCTACAAAATAAATGCCATGCTTTCTAAGTGTGTCATTGGAGAGCTGTGCTCTCTTGTTCTGTAGTACTTTGACAAATGGTTTTCCCAAGCCCCACTTTCATTTATAGTGTATCTTTTAATTCAAGTTCATCTTTAAAGTCTATTTCACTTATGATGTCATGTTACCTTTTCATTGTTCCTTCCTTGTTCATATCCATGCCTCATTGTACTTAAAATAAGGTTTTCTATCTACCTCAGAGATGCATGTGGGCTGGTGCAGAAAAATCACTCCTTAAGTGTCTGCAGCGTGCTGGTTATTTCCCTTTCCCTGAAACAGCTCTTGGCTAGCATTACATATTTTTTCCCCAATAGCCAAATTAAACTTTAGTTGGAGGTTAAGTTATTTTTTGTGTATAATAAATGTTTAATAGTCCATTCCTCACTAGAATCTTCATAAAACAAATTTGTTTCTGTTTAGATAAGACAGACATAGATTTGATATATCTAAGTTGGGGAGAAAGATCTCAAAAAGTATAAGGCCTTGAAAACTCATTAGGAAAACTTGAACAAAAGAAAATCCAGAGGGCAGGTTAGACATTTTTATGTCAAGAAATTGCTTCTTTTAATCAAGTATACGGTCATCTGTGCACTTACTAAGCAGCCAGGTTGTTTAGAAGAGGTTGGCCATTCTCCTGTGGGTTAAAAGCCCTTGAGCATAACACACATCACAGACTGGATGAGATTGAACTTGATTTACAGAAGGAAAGCAAGACCTATTTTCAGTTCTAAATTGCAGAGGAGTCAGTGTTTCTACATTTTATCTCCCTCCTCTCTCTAACCCTTCTCCTTTTAGTCTTTTTGCCAAGATCTCACACAGGACCTTAGCAATACTGCACACCAAATACACCCTGCCTTCATCGTAAGTATTTCAAAGTACACTATTAAGGAAAAAAGAAAATCGAATCTTATTAGCAGGATTAACTTCTGAACAACAAGCCTCAAAATCCATTAGAAAGAGAATTGACGATGTCAGCAATAAGGCTCTGGGAAATCATTTCATTAAAAGTCCTTTATTTTTAAAAGCTGATTACTTCTCTATTCTGGCAGGACTGAGGATTAAAATCTGGCAGAGTAGATGGTCCACAGTGGGCCATGATCCCTTCTTGTTTGCTTGGAGAACATGGTTTCTTCAAGTCACATAGGATGCTCAATGCACCTAATCCTAGTAGGTTGAATCATCTTTTGGAGAAAACAAAAACAAAGGCCTTGTATGGAAGAGGAGGAAATGAATATCATAAACCTATCATGAAACATTTTGAGTCAAATGAGATATTGTGAACATGGAGTTCCTAACCAAGGATGAGGAATGGATAGTTCAGTCAGCTCAAACCACAGGTCTAGTTTCTTCCAAGTGTTCAAGGGGTGTTTCCTCTGGTTTTACTTATATCATATCCACCCTTCCCACAACAATAAATTAATTCATTTCTTTTTAATTTAACAGGCATATGAATCTTGGAAAGAATTAAAGAATTTACTAAATAACAAGTTAAGATCCTAGGGCCCAGGGATTAGAACTGTTCTCCACTGACAGGTGAATCAATCTAGCAACCATTAACCAGAATAGAGACCCCAGTGACATCTCTGGGGCTGGCTCAGTGCTGGCTCATGAGGTAAAAAATGTGGGACTATTAAGTAAACTTCCCTTTGAGAATACTTGTCCACTTCATTAGCCATTTGCTGGCTGGGAGTTCTGTTTGTTTATAACATTTTCTGTGTTCTAAATATTAATCCACTGTCTGAAGCAGAGCTGCCATCCCCCCACCCCCGATTCTATATGCTGTCTGTTCATTCTGCTGATGGTTTGCTTTACTGTGAAGAATTTTTTTAAAAAGAAATTTAATGTCTTTTGTTAGTTCCTGGGACTTTTAAGCCATAAAACTAGAAAAGATTTGGAAAAAGATGTATTGGGTAAGGTTGGGCAAGAGGGCACACATGCCAGGAGAGTGAGCAAGGAGGCTTTGTGCCTGTAATAAAAGAGTGCAGTGGAGGTCAGGGTGATGAGGAGCATGATGGAGGAGAATCAGCAATGACAAAAAATGCTTAAAATGCCATGAGGATGTATAATACTGCACATGCTGGTCGAAAAGGAGCAAAACAGATACACTAACTAACCACACAAAACACACAACTAAAACACCCCCCCCCAACAGAAAGCAGCAAATCATAAATCTTACAGTTTTACTCTTGTAAATTATGTGGTTAGGGTAAGAGACTTGATCTTTCCAGGTGATTTCTCAAGGTTTCTCTTTAAGATATATTTGGTGATAAATGTTTGTTTCTTTCATAGAGGCAGATTTATAGAGAAACTGTTGAAGTAGTTATAAATTACTACATTGTTTGAACTGTATGTGAGTCAAGCTATTTGGTCATCTGAGGGGCACAGGAGTACAGACCACTACACTACTGGCATGGCCCAAGAGCATGGAGAAAGTCCAACACAGCCCTGAACAAGCTTAGACTGTGGTGGGCTGGAGGGGCAATTACTTTTTCCTCCTCTCTGGAGCTGGCTTTTTTGGATGCCAATCCCCAAATCATGACATGGGGACTTCTTATTAATTATGTATGCTCAGCCTTAGTTTAGGCTTGTTCCACTAGCTCTTATAATTTATATTAAGCTGTTTCTCTTCATCTACATACTACCTCGGGGCCTTTTACATTTCTTTCATTTTGTCTGATCTACTCTGTTTTTGGCTGGCTGGTGGCTACTTGGCTGGCCGTCCCTGGACATCTCTCTCTCTTTTGCCCTCATTCTCTCCCAAGTTTAGATTCCCCTTTCTACTTATTTTCTCTGCCTGTCTTCCCTGCCTATTCCTCCTCTGCCTAGCTATTGACGGTTCAGCCTTTTATTGAATCAATCAGGTGCCTTAGGCAGACAAGGTAAAACAAATGCAGCACATTTTTTAAATAATTAGACAAATGTAGCACAAAGAAATGTAACGTACTTTTACATAGTTAAAGTAATATTCTGCAGCATAAACAAATGTACCGCATCTTTACATAGTTAAAATAATATTTCACAACACTTCTCCTGCCCCCGATGCCATCAAAGGCATAAAGTTAGAGTTTTATGATGCTAGGGAAATGCTTTTACAGAGCAACTATTTTAAACATTTTATTCTGAAAGGGTCTTACTAAGTTCCTCAGATTGGACTGGAGCTCACTCTATAGCCTAGGCAGGCCTTGAACTTATGAACCGTTTGCTTTAGCTTTGTGAGCTGCTAATATTACAGACCTATTCCATCAACCCTGCAGAGTTAATTATTCTTTCTTTGATTTCTAGGCCTTACCTGAGAAAGTACCATTTTAAACAAGCTAAAAACAAGTCTAGTTTGTAAGAATTTTATATTGTAATTCCCAATAACCTATTTCTTAATTCTTAGGTATCGAATACTTTTGAAGCATACTTCCTATTCTATTGTTTCTTAAAGAATGCCAGCCTTTAATCTCCACAGACTATTTGGAGGCTCATAAGGTGGCACCCCCATATACTATTAGAACTCTCTCCCTGTGCATATTTTTACAGACTCATTTATATAAGGCCTCTCATTTAAAGAATAATGCCATAAATCTTTTGATAGTATTTATTGAATAAGTTGCCAATAAAATAGAAAAATTAACAGTTTGTGCTTTATATATGCTTTGGGAAATTGTTAGCTTTTTTGTTTGTAAAATGTATAACCAATTGGACTTATAATTGGTTTACAAGAGGAATATATCCACATCTGTATTGTACATGTGTTTTCTCTCTCTCTCTCTCTCTCTCTCTCTCTCTCTCTCTCTCTCTCTCTCTCTCTCTCACACACACACACACACACACACACACACACACACACACACACAGAGACTCTTTTTTATGCATTAACTTACAGGCTAGGTTTGTCAGGAAATTTCTACCTATCTCTAGTGTTAAACAGCAAGTTCACAAGGTTTCTGAACTGGGAAGGGAGGCTCAAGCCCAACTCTCAAGGCATCTTCATGTCTGTGCTCCCACCCACAATCTATTATCTTCCTTAGAAAAAAGTGAGGCTATGAAGAAAAAGGCCAAAGAAATTTAAGTCCAAATTAATCTCAACATTATCAAAGCCTCTGGATGTTAATATCACTATTGATTTCTGATTTTTCTCTTGGAGTCAAGACCTGCTGGTTCTACTAAATTGTATGTAACCCGTGGCTGGGGTGCCAAGCTAGTTAAATCAGTGTGTCTGGTCCTAATTCAGATTTGGTGTTTGCACTGGATAGTGATCATAGGAACCCCTGTATTCTCAGCAGGATCCAGGAGCTCAGCTTTTGAAGGTAGGAGATCAGAGGGCTGGAAGTAGAATGGCTTTGAGCCACAAGTGGGTATTAACTTTATGTGAAAAAAGTGAATCTGACCTTACAAAATGGTTTGGGTGCCGACCATTGCTCTCTTTTGAGCGTTTGCCTCAAATTTGATCTTGCTTATTGGGTTTTGTGATGAAAGCCTTTTATTGATTAGTACTGAGCACTTGAAGTTAAGTGGCTCTGTGGAAAATAGGGAATTAGATTATCATTTTTTTATCTTTTCTGAAAAGTGCAATTTCTAGTTAGACATCCAACTAAATAAAATCCAAGGTGTCTTTATACCAGCAAGCGAATGAAGACTTGATACACAGAATATCAAATGTAGCACTTTAGTATGATTGGATCTAATTAAATGGTTCACAGGAGCCTGGAAAGAGGAAGCTAGATCTCACAGGAAATGTAGTGGACATTTCCTTTTATGAGTCAGTTCAGGATGTAATGGGCAGTCCCGGTGATCATTACAGTTCCCTTTCTTGGGACTCTATTAAACCCCAGTAAGGATTTCAGCTAATTCCTAGTGTGCCTCTATTTTTGTTCCCAGATACTCTGTACAGGGTTTTCCTCCAAGTGAACCTTGACCCCCACTTCATTTTTAATTCTGTTTTAATGTGTCTACTGAGAAACATAAGAATGGGAACTGTTGTATATCCCAATATGAGAGTCCTGATCCTATCACACTTGATTAAGAGTCTTCATATTTTACTCACTGTTACTAGATGATATCCCTGTTGTAAGAAGTTTCTGGCTCACACTTTCTAGCCTAGCCCTGAGATTCAGTCCTGCTCGTAGCCCCACTGTCGCATAGCATTAAATAATCACACAAAGGCTTATATAAATTAGTGCTGATTAGCCTCGGACCCAGGCATTTAACTTTCTAGCTCCTAACTCTTTACTCTTAAATGAACCCATCTTTCTTATCTTGTTCAGCCATGTGGCTTGGTACCTTTTCTCAGAGCACCATTTCAACTTTTTCTTCTTTGTCTGCTACTACCTCATCGTGGTATCTCTGTGGCATCTCTCTGGCTTCTCTGTGGCATTTCTGCTCTGTTCTTTCTGTTCCCCAATATTTTTTAATCTGTTAGCTCTGCCCACATTTCCTGTCTGCCTTTGGCCAATCAACATTTTCATTAAACCAGTAGGCGGAACAATTATTTACAGTGTAATAACATAATCCCACTACATGTCCACATGCTTTTTCATTCAGTGCCTTTTGATGATAACACTGGCTGTGCCGCACAATGTTTAGTAAAGAATGTGTGTCAGAGGCATCTTATATGCAGGATGGGTAAGCAGGTAGGTAGAGTATTTAAAACGGCTTCTTTTTGTTTCCAGAGACAAGTCATGTAAGATCCTGAACCTGAACGTCCACTTCAAATGTATCAAACAAACTTTCAATTATAAACCTTAGTGCTCCAAATGAGTGTTACCACAGGGACTTTCGCATAAACTTCAAGTGAACTGGCAGAGCATTCTCAAGCTCCTTCAAACTTCTATATCCATATCACAGAGCAAACAAAAAGCCAAACCCTGAAAACACTCATGGCATAGGCCTAAAGAGCAAAAAGAAATGGTCAGCTTGTTTGACACCTCTTGTTTTAAAACAATATTCCTAGAGGAATTTCTTGTTGCCAAGGTCTCTATCTATGTTTAATTATAAATGGAGATTTTATACTGCAAAGGATTGAAAAAGAATGAGAAAAAAAACAATTTGCCATTTTTTTCCTGTGGTTTTTTTGTTTTCTGGTTACACAAATTACTCTAACATGAGAAGCAATCTGAGACTGGTATTGTACCTCTGTTTACCATAAAGAACACCTTTTGGATATTGACAACAATGGAATCAACTGCACTTTCTGTTTTTACTGGGGTATTGTGAGCTGGTGTGCCAGGTTCGTATTGCTCATTCTATTAATGCTGGTTAGCTGGTCCCTGGATCCTGCACAACGCTCATGTCTAGACCTACAAGAGTAGCCTTTCTAAATAACTATTCTATAACTAAAATTAAATGGGTACTACTATGTCACATTCCTGAATTCTGAAAATACACTTGCAAGTTATTAGAACAGAAAAAAAAAGTGTGTCTTAAAAAATTCATGCTTAAAATGGCACTAAATTTATCCTGGAAATATGTAAATAATTCTAAAATTAAATCAAGAGCTCCATTGTAACACCTGTCATCATCATCTCCCTTTATCCCAGACGTTTTATTATATAAAATATGAAAAGAAAATGACTGTCACAAATATTTGAGAATAAGAAGCATAAGATTTGTTACTGCAAAGTAATTAAGAGCTACTAGTGGAGTATTTGCCTAGTGTGAATGAGGACCTGAGTTCAACCCCTACTGTTACATAAACTAAGCATATTGGTGTATGCCTGTGCTGGCAACCCAGCATAGCGAAGATCAGAATTTCATGCAAATGTGTGCTTAGCTACAAAGTGTTTGAGGCCAATACAGCCTTCATTAAACTTTGTCTCAAGCTTCCCCCCACACACACACAGAAAAAGAGAGAGAGAGAGAGAGAGAGAGAGAGAGAGGAGAGAGAGAGGCAAGAGAAAAAAGAAGTAATTTAAAATGTTGGAATAAAAGCAAAGTTATGTATTAAGTTTTTGTGAAAATGTAAATAAAAAGAGCTTTTACTCATTTAAAACTGAAATAGAAGAAATAATCTCTTCTGGCTATATATATGAACTAAGAACAAGAATTAAAAACTTTAATTGCTAAATCTTACATTTTATCCTCCAAAACAAACATTTAAAACATATCAAAGTATGTTTCAGAGAAGAACAGAAAGAATTTAACAAGAGTTGTACTATTACTTTTAAAGGTGTATTTTTTCTTTTAATTGTGTGAATGTGTATATGTATACAATGTGCCTGTGTTTATGTGCCTGCATGTGTGTGTGGGAGAGAGATGTGTGTGTGTGCATTTGATGTGCGTGTGTGTGCATGTGGTGTGTGCACCGTTTCATGTGTGAGATGTGAGATATATGTGTGAAATGTGTGTGCGCATGCAATCACGTGTATGTACCCTTGTGCACAGGTGAGTGGAGGTGCCAAGGAGGTCATCAATGTTTGACTCTCTGCCTCTGGATTTACAGGTGGTCCTGAGTTAGCTCATGTAGGTTCTGGGAATAGAAAGTGGGTTTTCTGTAAGAGCTGTATGTGTTTTGCTCTTACCATCCAGGCCATTTCTCTAATTCATTGTTGTTGTAATTTTGAAGCTCAAACAAAACCAAAGTTTATTCAGGAGGACAATTTCTAATTTTTTATATTTAAGCCAGTAAATATCATGCCCAAAAGTATAGAAATTTTTCTATTTTTTTAAAGATAAAAACCTATTCTTTTTGTTGTTGTTCAGTAAGTTGGAGACACTGTCTTATTATATAGCCTTGGTTGTCAAAGACAAGAGATGCTTCTGTATTCATTCAGTCTCAAGTGTTGGCAATACTTCTTTTTCAGGAAACATTCTTAATAAACATAAAGATATAGAAGATATGTGTAATTGATGGGCATATAAACAAATCAAAAGAAAGCAGCCAAAAGATACTTGAAATTTGAGGGGGAAAAGATTGTATCACAAAAAGTAGACATTTCATTTCTACATTTCTATGTTTTACTAATACCTACAGTGTTAAGAAGATGACATTGGGCACATGTCATCCATTAGGGTGGAATAACTGAAGACCATATTAATGAGAAAAGAGTAAATTGCCTAATACATTCCTAAAGAATACAGAAATACAATTTACAGAGAGTAAATCCTTATGTTGGCAAATATACTTTTAAATGCTCAAACTTAGTAATAATGAATCAAATTTAAATTTACTAACAATGAAATATCACTTTATATCCATCAGGCTAAAACATCCAATTTAGAAGCTGTCTGATATAGATAAAGTTTACTTTATGTAAAAGAAATGTGAAGAGCTACCACCCAGTTGGAAAGCAATCTGCCAGCAGTAATTAAACTTTAAAACGCTTTACTCTTTGCATGGCAATCTGACTCCTGAGGATGTAAAGCCAGGAAAGCAAAGCATCCATACATAATGTTCCCCATGGGAATGAGGGTGGGCAAAGGAGACCCACTGATCATAGAAAGGGTATTTAAATTGCAACCTATTCATACTATGGAATGTAATGTATAAATGTTGTAAAATTTAACAATATATATGCAACAGCTGGTATTGTAAAATAAATACAACTAGGGAAAATTGCATTGTCGCTTTAGTCTACAGCACCCTTTTAACAAAATGGAGGGAAATATGGCAAGATACCAACCTTGGCATTGATGGTCGTTGTGATGTTGATAAATGACATGTACCATTTAATCTAAAATTAAATATGTGGTCTCTATGTGAATAGTGGGAAAAATAACATCATGTCTGTGCTAAGTCTTCAGGGCTCTAGAGGGATATGCTTCCAAGTTAATAGTCATCATAAGGGATGTAGTATTCAAATTCTTGTAAGGATTTAGAAAAATAACTGTAGAACCACCTCTCTGCTGATGATGTAGAATTATCCATTCAGTTTTAATAAATTCTTAATAAAAATTTTACATAATGTTTTTCCCTTTCCCAAATTATTCTTGTGTAATGATTTTAGAATGGCACTTCCAAAGACTGGCACTTCCAAAGACTGGCACTTCCAAAGATTGGCACTTCCAAAGACTGAGTGCAGTTTTCTTAGATCCATAGGCATCTGAGGTTTAGAAATGGTGATATGATTTATATTTGTTTTCACCTATGATAAATGAAATAGCATTTCTGATCATTGATGAATTGCATGAGGTGTAGAAGAGCCCATCATGATTTTCTGGCTGAAAATGTGAATATCAGAGGAAGAGATGCAAGACTCCCAATAATTCTACTTCATTCTCAGGGTGGAATCACCAAGTTGATGGAAGAATGGAACTTTTTAGAAGCCTAGAGGAGATACTGAGAGTTAACTTTTAAAACCTCATATTCTGAGTCAGATGCAAATTAGGATATAACTCTACAACCTGGATGTAGAGGGGTCTAATGCAGTCGTCATTGTATCTTGCATTCCAGTGAAAACTGAAGTAAATAGAAGTAGCCATGGCATTTCAGTCAAAGATGTAGGTTAATAATCTAAACCCCTGAACGAATATGTATGAATTGTTGAGTTTATCTTTTCTCTCATCTGCACATAAATGGTCACAGTTTCCATTGCCCAAAGGAGATTTTGTGAATAGTAAAGGAACTGTCACGATGCTGGTGGCACTGAGAGATCAATATTTAGTATCATTCTTTTGCAGAAAATACATTTTTTAGAGAGAAAATGCAAAATACAAAGAAGTTGTCCAGGAGTAGGTTTGAAAAGGTTCCAATGCCAAAGGACACTAAGTGGCAAACAAAACATCCTGTCAGCCTTACCCATGATGCTGGTAAGGAAGTTATTAATTAATCACCAGTCAGCCATAAGGTGTTATGGAGCCTGTTAAGTTTAAGTATGCTTTATTATCTGACATCCAACATATGGCACATGGTTATGGGGTGGATGGCACTAGTTTTAAAGGTCACCGTTACCCAAATGAGCATATCTGAGATAGAGAAATTAGTTAATGCTCTCATCTGCTGATTTAGTGTGAACATATCCAACAGAGTGGAGGCACTCCAGATGGCAGGCAGCAAAAATTGCTAAGAAAGATGATGTGTGTTAACTGTTCCTTAATGACACCAACAGCTCACCGGGGGAGGAGAGGAAAAGAAGAGAGGGAAGCAATCCTTCTTCAAGTACTGATATAGCTCATAGGCAAAGCAAAGATCTTTGTATCTGGTTCTGAGGAAGTTAACTCCTACTAGCAGCAAATAGAAAAACCACTCTTGCATCCATAGTGTTAGTATTGCTATTGATGGTTATTCCCATTCATTGTTTCTGTTAATATTTGATGAGTCTTTCCATATGTTGGTTCTGTTTTATATTTAACAATGATTATAGTTTTAGTTATTTCTCTCAACAATTCATTGAGGCAGTTATGGCTAAGAATTCTGGCTGGGGAGCCAGATTTCATGGATTATAATTCTATTTTTGTGACTTTCAATAAGCAACTTCTCTGTGCCAGTTTGTTTGTAAAGTCCTGGTGACATTACTACATGCCTTGCAGATATTTCCAAAGCTCCCAGTGAGAGCACCTAGAAGAGTATCTACATCATAGTGAGTGTGCAACAAATGTTAATGCTTCCACATTATCAAGTAAGTTTCATCATTGTTCAATATAAGGAAAAGGAAGGTTCTGGATATTAAAGATCACATGACACAAATTTGAAATCAGATCCAAGTCTGATTTCTGAACTAATATCATCACACTGATCTCTAGCAGAGTATTTGCCACCAAAGCAAGTCACTTTCTCAAGTGCGAAGCAAATTGATCCTCCATGTAAAGAAGAAAGTACCTGTCATTCTTCAGAAAACTGCAGTGTTACAGCAAGAAAATTAAGGAGCCAAGCAGAACCATGTCTAAATCATTTGGTCTCCTATTAAACAAACAAATAAATAAACAAATTGGCTCTGTTTGGGTCAAGATGCACATGCTCATTCACACACACACAGAGGGGGAAGGTGGGGGAGAAAGAGGTAGAGGGAGTGACTAGCAATCTTAAACATTGAACTATAATTCAAGCTGAGTATCTCTAATCCAAACATTATAATTTCAAATCGTCTAAACTCTAAATCTTTATGAATACTGATATAATACATATAGAAAATTCTCCACATGGCCTCTCCTTAGAAGTCACATTCAAAATGTGTGTACACTAAAAATATTGTATACAATCACCTTCAAGTTGTAGATAAGTTATGTATGAAATATGACTATTTGATGGTTAAGCTTACATCCTATGATATCTCATTATGTATATGCAAAAATAATAATCTTTATAGTCCAAAATACTTTCTCTTGCACACATTTTAGACATGGAACACTCAATTTATGATGACAAACATCACTTTAAAATCTCTTTATGCAAAAATGTATCATTAATATTATATGTGTTTTCCATTCTCAGGGCAGCTATTTTGTCTTAACTAACTCAACTTCATCTCTTCCTTGCATGTAAGAGATGAATAGCATAGGAAGACAAAGGGCATGCCCAGGGATTTAGAAAGGGAGAAGGCTGGGCTCTGAAATGCATAGAACACACATATTCCTGATTTGCTTGTCTAGCTTAGAGATCTAAAGCAATAGCTGTCTCTCAGTCCAGAGTAGGAATTACATGTATTTGGAGGTTTTATTAACCCTAATATTATCAGAATCCTTACCAGAGTTTTGGCATTCAAATGGTTTGGTTGGAAGATATGGAGAGATTCAAACACTGCCACATGTAACTGTCTGATGATAATGATGCTAATGAGGGGCGGGGAAGTATCAGTCTTGAAGAACCAGTGATTAATTAGACTTCAAAGCTTTGAGTTAGAGATGTAGATAAGATGTGGGTCCCAGAGCTACCACTAGACAGGCATTAAATACTAAGCAACTCTTTCCTCTGAGCTACACATTTTGAGCTCAGAAGAGGTATAGGTCACTATAGTCTTATTGGCTAAGTAAATAGTCATTAAAAGATGCAGTTATTAAGACCTTCTTGCCAGAGCTGTGCTATGGCCTCAATGTTTCTCCAAGTTCAAATGATGATAACTTAAAACCCTGTGCAATAATGTTGAGTGGTGGGACTTTTGCTAGGCAACAAAGTTCTAGTGGAAGGATTAATGTTGTTATTAAGGATCTCTCTCTCTCTCCCCCACATCTCTACTGTCTCCCACCTCATATGCCAGCACATTGATTTGATGCTTTCTAGCATTCAGAACTAGGAAAGATAAATTTCTTTATAAATTACCCAGCCTGCAGTGTCCTGTTATATAAACACAAAATGCACTAAGACAAGATGTAGTGGATATTAAATATAATGCCACCTATAAAGTGACTAGGAAGTAGCCAGAACCCAATAACAGCTCTCACACAGTGGTAAATAAAGTTGTCACTAAATAATTAAGTTCTTGGTACTTAAAAAAGCATGGGTAGGAAGAGTGGGAGAATAGGAGAGGAGAGCAGACAGTAGGGGGAAGGGAGGATGTATGTGAGAGAGAAGGGGGAAGAGGAGAGAGAGAGAGAGAGAGAGAGAGAGAGAGAGAGAGAGAGAGAGAGAGAGAGAGAGAGAGAGAAAATGGAGAAGAGAGATTGATTGATTTCCTGTCTGGGACAGATATTTAGGACCTGGAAATATCTGAGACTAAACACCAGGGCTACATCAGAGCCCAAGACACACACATTTGAGCACACAGACCTACATGTGAAGTAGCACAAATGTAAAGTAAAATGGGACTGTGCTTATCTAGGTGCTTACAGAGCATCTAGGAAGCCTGGGAGAGGGAACACAATTTTCAGCTGGATAAATGATGAGATTTTTATGGAGAGAGGGGAATCTTAGGTGGCTGCCAGGCGCTGTACTTGGCATCTTGCACTTAACCTTGTAAGGTTTGCTTGCCTGCAGGCTGAGTGTTGTCATTTTCATACTACAAAGAAGCAACCAAATCTAAAGAGATGGAGCAAGTCGCCAGAAGTATCCCCAAGGGACTGCAATGCACTGGTGCTAGGGAGGGAGGCAGGTGGGCAGGAAGTTGTGTTCTTGTACTGAAGCCTCAGGGAGTGATCCTATCCTTCCACCCAACAATTCCTCTAGCAGAGTATTGGCAAACTGAGCTCTGCAGCTTCAAATTCCCAGTGTCCTCATTTTAAAGCACATTCCCCAAGGATGACAGAGATGATAGGTTTATGTAGAAAAAAAATGAGCTCAGAACACCTGGTCAAAATTGGGAACTTTCTTGTGTGTCTGGATGAAAATCTACTGGAGTCCAGTTGAGATTTCCTTTGCTGACTCCCACCTCAGCTCCATTTAGCTCAGTAGAAATCTTCTGCAACCCCTGGGGACTCCTGCTACTCCCTTATCTCTTGGGATGGCTCTGCTGGGATCATGTGTGGTGATGGGAAAGGGGCATTTTGACTGTGTCATAGTCCCCATGAGCCCACCTGTCCTCTGGCCCAGAAGCACTTGATGAAGTTTTCTCCTTTGTAAATAGCCATTTGTATAGAAGCATGGTAATGATATCTTTACTTTAGATGTAGAATCAAGTTAGTTGGAACCCCCTTGGACAAAAAACACATCCAGAAGGTCACCACTGAAGTGCAGATCATATGATTCCAAGGATACTGGCTGACCCTGTCAAGCTACTCCTCCATGCCAGACTACTAGCAACTGCAACTAAATTGACCTTCAAATTTAAAATAGCAAAGATGGACTAGGGACCTAGGCCATCTTGGAAGTAGGGAGAGGACATCTGGAGGAGCTGTGGCCCCAAAAGAAGGACTCAAACTTCTTTTAATCAAGCAACCCATGTGAAAGGTTTGAGCAGGTGGCAATGTGAGAAGATTTCACAGTTGATGTTAGGATTGATGGGAGAAAGAACTGGTGGGTTGAAGGGCAAATTTTCATACAATTGGATGATCTGGCAGCCCCAAGAGCTTGCAATGCTATCTTGAATTTAAAGGTTCAGATACACTTTCTGTAAGTATATGCCTTGACATTGAGTTATCTAATCCCTGTGGAGTAAAAGTAAAGACTGTCTTCTATGCACAGTAAGGTACCTTGAAGTAGACAGGCTTCACAAAAGACCACTTAATACTTAACTTGGAAAACTATAAATCAATTCATATTTCCTTGGTCATTGCCTTTGGAGAACATTCTTTCCATTTGTGCTGATCTCAACAAACAGGTCATACCCCAAAGCAGCAGCTTGAATGTTGTCCTTGTTACTCAGACCTCTTTGTGTGAACATTCCTCTAAGTTCTTAAGTATACATGCCCATATTTGGATGTACACCTATATTCTTTGCTGTGGGTGAATGATCAAGAACTTTTCCTAGCTCATTTTTGCTGTTAAGTAGAGATAGTTTAGAATCAGGGGATAGGCAGATGAACAGACCACACTGGGATTGAACATAGAATGGATGTATGAGGAGAAATCTGCATGTCTCTATTCAGTACATGGACTGGAATTCTTGGGTGTGGCACTGACTTCCTGGAATCTTGCATTCTGAATTTGGATAGGATCCAGGTGAAAGAGATTTCTAGGATCAATGCAAGGGAAATCTGGGCTTCCCTGCATTAACTCTCTGTCTCCCTCCCACACATTTCCTTTCTTTTGTTGGTAGTTGCAGAAATCAGAAGTCATATAAACAGTCCAGTTTCCAGCTTTGTTCTAGCCACTGGAAAGCTTACATGGAAATCCAGGCCAGCTGTTAAGATTTCAAAAGGCCATGTGGAATGCTTCTCTTGTGACTATGTCTTTTGCCTGAAGATTATCTTTTTCTTTGGTCAGGTAATAGATTTGTCTTAGTTGCTTTGTATCACTGTGACCAAAATACCTAAATTAGAGGTTGTGAAAGGGAAGGATTTATTTTTGTTCAGAACCTTTAATTCACCATGGTGGAGAGGGAGGGCTTGGTAAAGCAGAACAAAGCAATTCACTCCATGGAGGATAAAAGGTAAAGGGCTGGGTAGGCAGTGGTCAGGGATCCTGTGTCCTTAGGAGCCAGTCTCCAGTCACTTATGTCTTCCTGCTTGTCCTCATCTTCTAAGTTTCCAGAGCTTCCCCAAATTGTATCATCTATGAAATAACATTTAAATTCTTAGCTTATGGCAGATATTTCCCATCTAAATCATAGTAGGATTTCATCTATATATCTACAGATATAGACACTAGAAGAATTCAGTCTGGATCACATTTATCTCTCTCTACTAGTGTTCTGACCTGTTTAGGCATGTCTTTCTAACATAAACTGGGCAAATGAGGAGGTCCTAATTCCAAAAGTATAGAGAAATGCAGCCTGTCATATAAATCAAATCACCCTGTCCTTTATAATAGGAATGAGAGTAAAGACCCAGGACTTATAGAAGCAATATGAGAACCCTATAGGGTGTCCTAATGGTGTTGAGGCTATCATACTGGTAAACCATAAGGATGATTCTGGCATGCTTAATTGCTACAATATTCTACATACAGCAATGACTTTTCTGCCTGGTGCTCAGGCACTGTGCAGCTCAATTTCTCTGTGTTCTTATATTTAGGATACCAAAAAGAATTCCTGTCCCCTCTCCCCAGTATCTTCTTTGGCTTTCACAATTGTTGTGCTATATTTTGTACTCTCCTTAATTTCTTCTATTATTTGTTCTTTTCCCTTTGTGTTACATATAATTTCATAAACTATCTCAAATTCTTTATGAATACTAGTGAAGACGAAACATCATCAAATAACTTTAAATACAAATTTTCCCCGTCTGCCACTGTTGATAATGGTAGCTTGTGACAACAAGAAAAGATTAAATTGGGTTTTATACTTAAAAAAAAAGGAGTGCAATACATTAATTCATGGATTGTAGCTTAGAAGTTAGGGCAAATGGGGAAAATATCTCAGTTATTTGGAAAAATCATTTTGTGTGGAAAAATACACTTCCTAATTCATCCAGACATACAATATCATGTTTTAAAATATATACAGACAAAATGATGACAATTCGCAAGACAACCAGAAGTGACTTAATCGCTGTTATTTTCATGTTGGTGTTTTCTTTAGAAATGATTCTCCAGGCTACGAGAATTTCTAAAGGATAATAGTATTTCATGTGAGCCCCCAATTGCCTAGAAATCATTGTGCATGATGGTTTGGAGTGTATGCCTCTGTGCACTTTGCCTAGTCAAATAAATACCTCCAGGCAATGCTGTCTAACTTGATAGTGCCAAGTAAGTGATAACAGGAGAGGTTTCTGCAGTGAGCAACAGCTTTAAACACAAAAAAATATTGTATACTTTTAAAAAGTTTACATTCACTTATAAAAATATCATGAGTGTGCTTATTCTGAAGGTACATGTTGCATCTGGCATATTAATAAGCATGTGATATTTTTCTTGTCATAATCTAGGCTATTGCTGAGTGTGGTGACAGGAAATATTTAGTGGGACTGAAAAAGAGGCTTATGATGACCATAGGTGTATAGTAGATTTACTCGTTTTTGCCTCAGAGAATCTAAAACATTTTTCCTTAGGCCACAGTGACTGGAATGGCATACTTCTACCTCAATGAATGCAGCATCAGCACCATCATCATTGAGGCTGATATTGTAGAATTGGAGGACACAGGTCAACAAAGCAGACAACCTTCTTTTAGCATTCAAATAAATACAGGTAGAAATGGATGGAGATGCATGTCACCAATTTAGAAAGAGTCTAAGCTATATCCCAGGAAAGAAGTTGCTCTCTTTCTCTCTCTGTCTTTGTCTCTCTCTCTATCTCTGTGTATGTGTGTGTCATATCTAAAAGGAGAAATGAGATCAGAACTAGATTTAATAGTTTTTTATTTCATTTCACCTATCTTATTCCAGGTGAAAGTTCAGAATGCTATGTATCTATTTATGTTGATTTTATGAAGACTTACCTCAGTAAAGGGCATGGGTTGTGTAATACTCAACATGCAAACCAACAAGTCATGGTGAGGAACATGGCCTCTTGATTTGCACTTTATTGCATACTACAGACTCATCCTTTGCTATGAGACCTTGACAGATGACATAACCTTCACAGATTTCAAGTAATTTGCATTCAAAATAGATATTAATAGTATCAATTAAAGTTATATGATTTTATGAGATTATATGTATTAAGAGGCTTAGGTCAATGTCAGGTGCATTTAAGTATTCTATAAATGTTAGCTGTGATATTTTATTATCATCATAGTCATTAGTATCACTTGCAAGATTACCATGTTTATACAGTTCTTAAAGACTCCATCCTTCTAGTCACTTTGTTACAAAGGATGGAAAAGCAAATATAAGAGAGAAGGTAAATAAGAAAGGATAGATTGAGGAAGATGAGGTGAAGAAAGGAAGAGGAATCAGGAAAAGGGAAGCAAAAGGGAGGGAGGGAAGGAAAAGAAACGGAAGAAATGAAGGGAAGAACAGAAGGAAGAATTTATTTAGAAGATGAGTGTAAAGCAAAGCAGTCTATCTCTACCATGGCTTGTGCTTTGGACCATTCATGTTTGGATACACTGAGCATCAGAATGGATCTCATGCTCTATGTTCTTGGAAGTTGTGCCAGAGTCTGAGTGGCTGGGGAAGAAAGAAGATGGAAACACATCTAGATTCTAAGGCTAATATATACAGTTGAGATCACTCTCCAATGTACAAAGCAGCCTTGTGGCTGGAGTAGTTGTGTAAAATTACTGGGCATTTTGAAAAAGAGTGAAGAAGAGATATGTATGTCAATACTTTGTCCAGGATCAGATGGAAATAAGTGGCAGGCCAATAGAGACCCAGTTACAGAAAAGAAAAAACTTTTGGTTAGGATGAGTAACTAACAGAAAAGAAAAACAAAACAAAACAAAATTCTCTCGATGTGGAACTCTTCGATAATACAGTTTTGGAGGGCAACCCAAGTATTGTTATTGAGTGACACTCTATATGAGTTAAGCCATGCTTAACTTCTGCATATCCTCCTTCTTACAATTCCACTGCATGGCATCAATACTAACTTCTGGCTATGATTGGTAGATTTCTAAATAATCTGAATCCTTGCCAATTCCTTTTTTAAATCCCCCACTTACTTGATCTCATCAAGCATGCTATTTTCATTTTAGGACTTTTCTTCTCACTGGGAGAAAATATTTCTGCCCATTTCCATGTGAATAGATTTGCTTTACCAGTCAGGTTTTATCTCCAAAGTTATTTCTTTAAAAAAATGTCTCCACTATAGAGTTATTCTTTATTGTGGCATGTTTATGTCCTACAGAACATGCATCACTGTGCACATTTGTTTCAGGGTTGTCTGTCCATTTCCAAAAACCATCGTTGTCCTGCTATCTTGCAGTGACGATATCCCCCTGCACCAAACACAAGGTTTGACAATACAAAGGTGATACAAAAGCACTTACTGATACGGTAGATGGAGACTTTCCGAGATGCACACACTGCTGAAGACTAGAGGTGCTATTATCCCTGCAAAATCAATGTTCTAATGCACACACTGCTGAAGACTACAGGTGCTATTAACCCTGCAAAATCAATGTTCTAACTTTGTCAACAAATTCTGACTTGCAGAAACTAAACGTAACCAGCCAGTTAGGTCTTTCTCAGTTTGACTTCAGGTTGCAAGGTCAGGATACATCCTAGTAGGGAAAAAAGCAGAGGATTGCACCATATTAGCATTCTCCATGACATGGAGGATACAGGAGGAGTTTAGCCATCCAAACCTCTAGCAAAGAAGAGAGAAATTTCATTTGCCATGTCATTACAGAAATCTTTTCACTGTAGAGTTTGGGGAGAGGAAGAAAAATACTTTCTCTTGGAAAAAAATTAAAGAGTTCTTTTCTAAAAAGGTGTAATGATCTGGGATGAAATGGAGGGATACATTCTTTTAAAAATATTATGATTTGTTTATGGAATTTTCAATCTTTATTTTTATGTATTATTTATTCGTTTATTTTTCTATCTCTATTTATTTATTTGTGTGTTATAAAGGATAAGGGGTTTTGCTGTGAAACTGTGTCTCCTTGAAAGGTCAGAAGGGCTCGTTCATCACCACTATGACTGAGTGAGAGTAAGAAACCCACACACCTGCTCCAGATGACCTGCCTTCTGAAACAAGGAAAAAACACAGGCCAAAGTCCTAAATGGTCAGATACTGTTATAGTGAGTAAATATATGCTGAGATATGGGAGAAAGAGAGAGACAGAATGGTTCATGTCTTGTGGAGAAAGGCAGACCTGAAGAAGTGAAGTTAGAAAGGAGTCAGCTGAGATGAGTGACTTGCTTGCCACCCTGGACCATGGTGGTTTCTATGCCTTTGCTGATGCTGAGGCCGATGTCTGGATCCATGGCCCTGCTATAGTCAAGGGCCGTGTTGATGTCTGTGGCTCCTATTACCACCAAAGTCCAAGAGGATAAGATTGCAGAGAGCAGGCTTCATTCTTCAGTGACTGTAACATTAGGAAGAACTGGAGCTGCCCACCCACCCTACCAGCTGCAGCACTTGGCAGAGCAGGTTCTACACCTCATCTGGGTAGCACAATAGAACTGATCCTGTGTGAAGGGGCATGGGTGAGCTGAATGGCCCTGAGGGCATGAGTGTGGGAAGACTGGCTCCACTCCCCTCATCTGCCATGTGGTGGCATGAGTGAGTGAAAGATGCTCTCCATCCTTACTCCCTTGCCACCTGCAGCAAGTGTGGGAGCTGACTCAATCTCTTACCAGCTGCAGCATTCCGGAGAATAGGACCTGCACTTCCTTTGGGCAACACAATAGAGCTGAACCTTTGCACAGGAGCTTGGGAGAGCTGGATGGAGAGAACATGAACATGGGAGATGTGGCTTTGTCCCTCATCTGCCATATGATGGTGTGGATCCACCTCCTCCCATCCCTCCCCCTTCACCACCTGTTGTAGGAGGGAGAGCTGGCCTGAGCTCATGAGAGTAAAAGAACTGTCTCTGCCCCTTACCAGCTGCAGTACTCAGGAGAGTAGGCCGTTGCCCTCTCCTGGGTGGCACAGTAGACCTGGCCCTGGTGCTGTAAGTATAGGTGACCCAGCCTTGAGGATGTGAAAACAGGAGAATCAGCCCCACCATTTGTTCCATGCTATATAAGCTATACTTGCTGGGGCAATGCTAGAGGATGGGAGAAAGCTGGTGGGCTGACCAGCTCGGCTACTAATTGGCCCCAAACCAGGACTATGAGTTGTTCCAATCCTAAATCCACCCCATCTATGATCTGTTGGAGCACATGAAGGGTTAGTCCTACAGATCCAAAGCTAAAGGATCTCTACTACACAGGACAACAACAGAGAATTGAAGAGAAGTCCTAGTAAGAGCCTAGCATTGATAGTGTATCAGAAACCAGAAGCTTCAAACCAGACCAATAACTTTTTGCAATGAACTCTTACAAGTAAAACAATCTGAACTAAAGGGTATCCTGTGTGACTCACTGTGTTGGACTACAGCTTTCGTGATAAGACTTTCCTTAAATTTTATTCTACTTTATGTTGGAAGGAAGGTTACAAGGGCAGAGGGTATGATAAAGGGATGGGTAGATGAATAAGATGCATGATGTGAAAACCACATAATTAATAAAGAATAAACAACTAATAAATAAAATGTTAAATAAATAAGTAAACTTAGATAAAAGAAAGTAAAAAACATCAGGTGCTACACTCATAAAGCCTCACCAATATGGCTGCCTAAACATGGCTTGAACAAGACAAATACAGACATGCTAATGTGGATGGGGAAGGCCCACTAGGTCCAAGCCTACACAAAGAACTATGGGACTCTAAGAGAAGCCAAGGACAGGAGAAATGCTCCCAGGTAGAAAACAACTTTTAAAAATATATTAACACAACTCTAAATTCATCTTGACATTCCCTAGTACTTACAAAACAACCTCTGCAACTTGATTTTAATTTCAGTCTATTCACCAGCCTCATTTTCTTTCTAATTCTTAAAAAGGGAGAACAGGAAAGAAAGAAAAAAGACAAAAGAATTATTTTGTAAGAGTTCAGTCTATGAGAAATACGACTTCAGATCTCATCAACAAGCATAGTGATGGGAAGTGTGTGGAGTGAATAATCTATGCTATGGACAAGGAAGAATCTATGTGAAAAGACTTCTGTCTTTCTTTTGTTTTTGCTATTCAGTATACAGAAATCACTACCTAAGCATTAATATTTATATTCCTAAGCATTTTTTTTCTACTGTGCCCATCAAACTGTCACATAATAAGGGTAGTCAGTATATCACATAACACAAGGGAGAGCAACTTGCCGGCCTTGGTTCCTGTAAATATTTTCCTTTTGTGCAGGATTAAGATTATCCTCATGGTAGGGGTCCTTGTGGAAGTGAAGTTTGCCAACATATTTTATGGTTTAGAAAAATATAAACACTTCAAGAGTCCACAAAGTTGCTGTTTATGTTCTGCATGAAGAGACCTTCCTGACCCAGTCCCTGAAGTTTTTGAAGTTTATTCAGTCGGAATTTATTTTTGAGCAAAGGAGAGAGCTATTTTCTGCAGAGCAATGTCACTTGGTTGAAAACACAAATACCAGATGCATGTCTGGATTTTAGCTTATCTGACGTCCCCTTTCTGCACCTTAAAATTTCCAGAGTAGGGACATACATACAGCAAACGGGTAGATATAATTATAGAGTTTCTTTTAGACCACTAAACACTAGTCCAACAATTTACATGTTTGTTTTCAATCAGCCCTTATGGTGATATTTGTTTTCTAGTGTTGTTTTGCTATAGAAATCATTTGAGAGTCTAGGATCAGGAAAGCTAGACTGGAATCTTATTTCAGCTGTTTAGTATTAGTCTGATTGAAATACTTTAGCTGGAAGATTTGGATTATAATGGACAGTCAGTATAAGAGTAACAACATGCTTGCGAGTTCTGGCTCCCCAGAAACACTGTTTAAACTAAAACGCTAGCTCCCTGCGGTTTAGCTCAAGTGAGCAAACTTTTCTAAAGCTTTAGTTGCTCTACCCTGTAAAATGAAGATGAATAATAGGGCCTATTTTGTAGTTTGCAGTGAGTAAGATACGTGTTTCAGCTAGCTGTTTCTGTATAATGAACAGGCAAAGCTCGTATCGTCAAAACTGTGGTCATTTGTTAATACTTATGGCATATGATTTGTCTGTGGCAGCTCTTCTATTTAGCAAGATTCACTTACGTGTATGTAAGCATCTACCAAGTGAGTATGCATCTTTGTTTATACTCTTTCAGATAGCTGGCAATCAATTGGCTCAAGATTAGTCAAGAATATTCTTGGCTATAACAATAGGATTCTTTTCTTCATGTTGTAGCTTCACTTCTTTTTTTTTTCCTTCTTTATTTTGTATTTATCAAAAAAACAGTAAAAAGAATTTAAAATGCGGAAGAGTTAACAATAACTATAAAGAGGATAAGAATCATAAGCATGGCTTATCAAGGGTGGTAATGCAAATAAGATTGCTACACATATATTTACTTTGTGTTCAGCTTTCTCTCTGAGTTTTTTTTTTCCATCCCTGTATATCCTTATTCAAGGTCCATTCCCCCTCCCACCACATCTGGTCATTTTTCTTCTCTGCAACTCGCCATCCCTTCCCTGGGCAGGGAGCAGAGAGTCCCACTGACCCAATAATGCTTGGATCAGTCTCCACTCCTGGCCAAATCCAGTTTTGTCCCCCCTCCCTCAAGAGTGAGTCAGGTGTTCCTATAGTTGGACTGGGGTTTGAAGGGTCAGTCCAGGGTGTTTCTGATCCCAAGCTGTTCAGTGGTTGTGGTTTGCCGCTTGGGCATGTTTGGCTTTTTTTCTTGTTTGTTTGTTTAGAGACCACTAGTGAGTGAGTACA
>PVIH01001298.1:0-27309 GCA_004025045.1 Sigmodon hispidus
CCTCACTAGGGGAACCTGGTCCTCACTAGGGGAACCTGGGCCTCACTAGGGGAACCTGGGCCTCACTAGGGGAACCTGGGCCTCACTAGGAGAACCTGGGCCTCACTAGGGGAAGCCTTATTGGCTGCAGTCTGGCCTTGGTTCCAGTCAGGGTTTCTCTCTCGGCCTCCTAACTACTGAGCTCTGTAATCAGAAGCTCATGCATTCTCTCACACAGCAAGCATCAACAGACATTCTTCAAGTTGTGTCTGTCAGGTGTTCTTGTAGTGATGAGAAAAATGGCTTGAAATAGTTCTCTTCCCAGAAAAAAACAAAAGCAGAGCTCGTTCTACACGGCCGGAAATGTCCTGCAAGCAAATACACTCATTCAATGCAAATTTACTGATTACTTGCTCAAGTTCCAGACAGGGATCTGGGGCAAGTGAATCCGGATGAATGAGACAAGATTATCACTCTCCAACAGTAAGTAAGGCCATACAAGTAAATACAGCTGACCCACAGAGCAACCATAATCCTAGCACTGTGACTTTGGGGCAGGAAGACAAGAATATGAGACCAGAACCTAGACTGCACAGCAAGACCCTGTCTCACAAAGGAAGCATATACATACATACATTGAAAAAAAAAATACCTTTGGTGATTGCTTTGACAAGATGACACTTGGAACTATGAATAGAGTTGTTAAAAAGGCTTTTTTGAAGAAATAATGGTAGGTTGAGGCCTGACTGAGCTGAAGCCTGCTTCTCACAGTAGAACATTTTAAGAATTAGTGAGTGGGGGAAATGTAGGCAGGGACATGTGTTAGAGGGCCTTGAAGGAGTCTGGATTTCACCTGTAATGTGAAAAAAATCCATAAAATCTTTTATGAAAAAAAAATCAGTTGGAGCCTAGGGAAGTGGCTCACTGGGTAACTGGGCAAGTATAAGGACCAGTGTTTGGATCCCTGCATGTGCAGAGAACCGCAAGCCTGGGGGATAGAGAGCCCAGAGACTTGCTGGCTAACCGACAAAGCCAAAACAGTAAGCTCCAGTTCGATGAGATCCTAAGCTGAAAAACTAATGTTGGGCTGTTGAGATGGCTCAGTAGATAAGATACTTGGTGCACACAAATGTGAGTACTGGAGTTCGAGCCTCCTCTCTATCACATGACCACACTCCACGACAGATTCCACACCCAGAAGTAGCTGGCCAACACAAACTCACCTGATGGGCTTAAAGAAATAGAGAAAGAACATGAAGTTGGGTGAGTAAGGCGATGGGGATGCATGTAGGAGTATTTGGGGGAGGGGAATGAGTGTGACTAAAATACATTGTGTAAAATTCTCAAATAACAAAAATAATATTTTAAAGAAATTACTACTCCCATAGTATGCTGCCTAGGTTTAATGTTGATGTAACATAGGTTGACATAATATATATAAATTACACTCCTAGAGTTATTTGGGAAGAGAAAAGCAATTGAGATAACGTCCCCACCAGACTGACTGGTAGGCAAACATTTTTAATTAATGATTGATATATGTGGGTCCAGATACCATGGGTGGTGCCATCCCTGAGTCTGAAGTTCTGGATGCTGTGAGAAAGCAGACTGAGCAAGCCGTGTGGAGCAACCCAGAAGGCAGCATTCCTCCCCGATCTCTGCTACAGTTCCTGCCCTGAGTTCCCTCAGTGTAGACCATTACCTGGAAGTGTAAAATGAAATAAACCCCTTTTTCAAGTTGCTTTTGGTCATGATATTTTATCATAGCAATACAAACCCTAAGACATAAACCAAGAATATGAAAAACCTATGTAATGAAACTTTAAAACACTAAAAAAGGAAATATAAGACAATACCAGAAGATGGAATGCCCTCCCATACTTATGCTAGCAAGTGTATTATTGTGAAAATGGCCGCCCTACCAAAAGCAATTTCAGCGTCAACTCAATTCCCATCAAACCTCCAATGCAGTTCCTCATAGACATTTGAAAAATAATATTCAATTTCATATGGAAATACAAAAGTCCCAGGATTGACAAAACAATTCTGAACAATAAAATTATTGCCAGAGATATCACCATACCAGACATCAAATTATTCTACAGAGCTACAATAATCAAAATAATAGAGTGCTGGCAAAACTGTAAACACATTTACCAATGCAATAGAACTGAGTATGCAAATAGAAACCCAAATTCCTAGAACTATTTGATTTTTGACACAGAAGCTAAAAAAAAAATCAGAGAGAGAGAGAGAGAGAGAGAGAGAGAGAGAGAGAGAGAGAGAGAGAGAGGGAGGGAGGGAGGGAGGAGGCTAAAACTACCCATTGGGGAATGGAGTTACTCAAAATGGAAGCTCCATTAGAAAAATGAAACCTAGATCTTTATCCCTCACCAACACAAAACTCAACTCCAAATAGATCATGGACCAGGATACCCTGAATCTGCTACATGAGAAGATATAATTCCCTATAAGGAATACACTTCCACTTACAGGCACAGGAAATAACTTTCCAAATAGAGCCCTGGTGAGACAGACATTAAGACCAGTAACTGTTAGAAGAGATCTCAACGAAACTAAAAGGCTTCTGTATCACAAAATATGCTACCATGTGACCGATGATGTGACAGATCAATGAAGAGACAGGTTATGAAATAAGAAAAAATCTTTACCAACTATACATCTGACAGAAGGTTAATGTCTGCAATATACAAAGAACTAAATAAAAAAAAAAACCAATAAATTACACATCAATGCAATTAAAAGCTGGAATACAGACCTAAGCAGAGAGTTTTGAGAAGAAGAAATTCAAATGGCTGAGAAGTAATTCTTTTTAAATGTTTCATATCAATAGCATTGGGGAAATGCAAATTAATGACTTTGAGATTTCATTTAGCCCCAGTCAAAAATGATGACTAAAGTTTTGTTTGTTTGGTTTGGGTTTTGGGGTTTTTGTTTTTGTTTTTGAAAAACTCAATAAAGGCTGGTGTAGATGTAGGAAAAGGGAAATACTTAACTGGAGGATCCACAAACTGGTGCAACCACACAGAAATCAATGTGGAGATTCCTCAAAAACTTAGAAATAATAGGCCACCATATGATCCAATCTTGTATGCACATTAAGGATTCTATACCCTACTACAGAGGTACTTACTCATCCATATTCACTGCTGCTCTTTCTAATAGCCAAGGAATAGAAGCAGCCTGGATGGCCACTGAATGGAAAACATGGTATGTTTACACAGTGAAATATTACTCAGCTATTAAGAAAAATGAAGTTTGTAGAAAACTACTATAGTGAGTGAGGTAACCCACACACAGAAAGACAAATATCACATGTTGACGCTGATATTTGGATGCTAGCTTTCAGTCTTTAGGTGTATCTATTTAAACTAAAATACCCGTAGAATTCAGGAAAGTGGTAAGGGGCAGTGGGGCCTGGGGCCTTCAAGGGAGAGGAAATAGCACAGAAGGTATGAAGAGGGGATGGGGAAATAGTGGAATAAGAAGCATTAAGTGGGGTGGGGATGGTAGGTCAGGGTAGAGCAGAGGGTATACAGAGGGATAACCAACACCACAGCCCTTTGAAAGAACCACATGAAACCTATTACTGTAGAAACTTCCCAAGACATGTACATACACAATATAGAAAATAAACCACAGCACTTGGGAGGTAGGTGCACATTGATCTATCTCCACGAGTTTAAAACCAGTGTGATCTACACAGTGAGTCCAGGCCAACTATGGCGAGAGCAAAATACTGTGGATGTTTGTTTTTGTTTTATAAGTTTCAATGGAGTTAGCCTGTAGCGAGGAGACAGTATACCTTCTAGGCTGTCACAGGGACACCACAGCCCATCAAATAAATCAAAAGCTCAGTGGCATGAATGGGCTACCTCTTCCTGGATTGTTGGTCAGTGAGGTATCATAGACACCAAAACACTCAGCCCCTCCCCCAAGGCTTGTGACAGCAATTCCAGAACCTAAATATGATCACAGCAGACAAAATCCAAGTGTGGTGGGGGAAAGGAGCCACAAAATCCTACCACTGGGACAAAAAAGCTAAGAACACAAGGAACATGTGCGTATGTGCACACTACACCACACATACACACAACCCATAAAAACTCAAAATCAAAAAAAAAAAAAAAAAAAAAAAAAAAAAAAAAAAAAAAAAAAAAAAAAAAAAAAAAAAAAAAAAAAAAAAAAAAAAAAAAAAAAAAAAAAAAAAAAAAAAAAAAAAAAAAAAAAAAAAAAAAAAAAAAAAAAAAAAAAAAAAAAAAAAAAAAAAAACAAACTCAAAATCATAAACCATGATACAGCAAAAGATGAGTAAGGTATAAAATGAACAGACAAAAACAAGCATAGATACACATATACACACTCAAAAGCAAGAGACAAAAGATCTCCAGAAATACCTCTGGGTTCATTTTGTGTTGACTTGCTGATGGACAGGGCTCTATGTCTCTATGTACCACAGTCTCTAAGAGTTTATATGGAAATCAGTCTTGTTGTATCTGGAAAACACAATTTCCTTGGTATCATCAACTCTTGCTCTCACACCATTTCTACTTCCTTTTCTATATAGTTACCTGAACCCTGAAAAGAAAGATTTAATGAAGACACCCCATTTAGAACTGAGTGCTCCAAGGACTCTCGCTATTTGCACATTGTCTGTGTGTCTCTATATATCAGTTCCCATCTCCTGTGAGAAGAAGTATCTCTGACAACAGCTGAGTGAGACACTGAACATTGGGTATTACAGAATGTCACTAGGAGTCATTTTATTACTAGATTTCTTTAGCAGAATAATAATATTTGGGTTTTCTCCCAGGCCCATGTGTCAGACCCATGTGTCTGAGCTGTATCATCTCATAGAGTAGAACTTACATCCAATCAGAGAGTGTTTGGTTACTCTCATAAAGCTTGTGCCCCAGCATATCATTGAGGCAGGTCACCACTGATGACAGCTGGGTTGGTAGTTTTCCTATGGTAGCATGCAGAGTATCTACTAGTACCAGGAACACTAGTCACTAGGGGGTGAAGGCCCTAGTTAGGCACCAGCTTGAATTCTCCAGAGCCTTGCCATTAGTTTGTGGAAAATAACCAAGTCTTGACAAAAGCCTGAATTGTTTGGAGGTTTCTATGGAGCCCCTTTAGCCAACAGTTCAATTAGATGTAACTCATTCTTGGCAATGGAGGTTTTACTCGGTGGCAAGAGATTTTTAATTGCGGCTCGTCTTCCCTGTTATTTGGAGACTTCATTTACATTTCTTTCACATATGTATTTAAAGAAGTTTCTACTATAATACGTTTCCATATGACCCTTCAAATGGCCTTTAATATTAATTGGCCCTTCCCATGTTTCCTCTCTTATTCTCCAAACACCCTCTGTGTTCAATCCCCCCTTCCTAATCTCCCCCTTATTTCTACCTATGTAGCCAGAAGTTTATGGCCTGGTCTAGCCCCATGGTCCAAACAAATGGACTCGTAGCCACTTATATAATGACTCGGAGGCTTATATTAATTACAAAGTATTTGGCCTATGGTTCAGGCTCATTACCAACTAGCCCTTGAAACCTAACTCAGTCCATTCTTATTAATCTATGTCTTGCCACATGACTAGTAGCTTACTGGTACTTTCATAGCTTTCTTCTTTTGAGTGGCAGCCTGTAGCATCTCCTTGACTCCGCCCTCCTTTGTCATTATCTCTGCTTAGATTTCCTACCCGCCTCCAAGCTGCCTTGCCATAGGCCAAAACGGCTTCCTTATTAACAAAAGGTAATCAAGTATATTGGCAGCATACAGAAAGACATCCCACATCAACTATATATTCTATTTGCACTTTTTCTGAGAGTTCCTTGCCTCCCTTCTAGTTTCTTACTCTATAGTCATCCTTTCTGATTATTCATATCAAAGGTTTAAACACTAACATCCACATAGAAGGGGCTGGAGAGATGGCTCAGCGGTTAAGAGCACCGTCTGCTCTTCCAGAGGACCCGGGTTCAATTCCCAGCACCCACATGGCAGCTAACAACTGTCTGTAGTTCCAGTTCCAGGCAAACGCCAAGGCAAATAAATAAAATAAATAAAGTTTTAAAAAAAAAATCCACATAGAAAAGAAAACATACCAGATTTATCTTTTTGAGCCTGAGTTACTTCACTCAGGATATTTTTTTTTTTTTTTAGTTCCACCCATTTCCCTGAGCCTTTGTCAAATGTGGCCCCTGAGGATCCTAGACAGAGAGTCTGAAGTTAAACTCTTATCTAGTACTAGTACCAAAAACAATTAAAAATACATAAAACATTAAGCTTAATAGCTGTACTACCAAAAAATCTTAGAATGATAATGGACCTAACATTAATATTTTAGTTGTTCTAACAAAAACCAGTTGGACTTCAAAAATATTTCTAATTTTATGGATAAAGAATATTATCAACAGTCACAAATTATATATTTGATAAAGGATTAATGTCCATACCACATAATGACCTCCTAAGCTCAACAACAAAAACAAACTTGATTTTGAAGTGAGAAAAGGCCTTGAATACACATTCTTCTAAACAAAAATATGCAAGAAAGCTAATAAGCAAATTAATACATGATTAATATCATTGATCAGCACTACAATAAGATACACCTTCACTTCCATTAGGATAACAGTTATCAAAACAGAAGGTAAACTAATAGATTAAAGAGAAATGGAAACATTTGCACACGGTTGGTAAAATTTAAATCAACACTGGCACTGTGGAAAACATAATAGCAAATTCTTCAAAAGTTAAAAACAGCTGCTCTATGACCCAGAATTTCCCCGCCCTGGCAGAGCTATGACCTAGCACTCCCCTTTCCTAGATATGTCCAAATGAATTGCAAGCAGAAGCTTGGACAGAGGTCTGCTCATCAGTGTTCACAGCAGTCAAGAGACAGGAGTAGTCAGGTGTCATAGATAAATGGGTGAGTAAATCAAAAGCTATCTACACAGACAAGGGACTATCACGCAACTTTTGAAAATGAAGGAAATGGACAAATACTATGATGTGGATAAATACTGAAATCTCTATGCAATGGGAAGCAAGCCAATCATAAGAGAGGAGAAGGGGTGGGTATAGCAAGTCCAACAGTGTTTTCAGGAAAGCATTTCAATCCGGAAAGATAAAAGAGCAGCTCTGATCTGGGTTGTCATGATGGTTATACAACAATGTATTTGACACCACTGAGGTGACCATAACAATTAAGAGTAGCTAAAATGTTCATTTTAGTAGTCTATTCTTTTTTTTACTACACTTCCATGTATTTTGATGATGAAAATCTGCTTGCATCACAAATGTCTTTATAATTGATTTGTTTGACTGGGGATTCCAACACATGCTACACATTGTGTTTCAGTGATTGCTCTCTTAAGTCTACTAATTGATAATTTCTTCTACTCACATTTTTTTCTTGTGCCTTTAATTGTTAAAGAAATTAAGCTGCTGATAAATTCGCCTCATTTTGGTTGGCTGATTGCCTGTTATAGTGTCATTCAGTGTGTTCTTTTTTTGTGTGTTCTAGCAGCTATAGTTATAAAGTTTTTGTAGTGGGTTTGTCTGTATGTGTGCATGTGTGTTTTTGAGATAGAGTGTTACAGGTAGTCCTGGCTGGTCTGCAACTCAAGGAACTCTATCTGCGGCTGCCTCCCCAACGCTAGGATTCTAAAGACCTGCATTGTCATGCCCAATAAGGGCTTGTTTCATTTGGACTCTTTCCAGGGACAAAGTTTGGAAGTGATACTGGGCACTTACTAACATGTCATGTCAGGAACCATTAACATCTGGTTGCCACTTCCGGTTAAGATTAATGAATACCTGGTGCCTGCCTGAGCCATCCTGGAATGGTCTCCATCCATCTTTCACCCAGTGACTTCAGCAGCTACAAGAGATCCACAACTCCATTATGGCTGCAAAATATGAGTTTTGTTTTGTTTCTTTCTAACACTTGTATTCTCAGCACCCTTTAGCCATTCCGTATATATTATCCTTTACATGAAATGCACTGTGGCTTTCAAGTTTGCTCATGAAATCAGGAAAATCGCTTTGTTCTTTTTCTCATTAGTTTTCAAAATATTGAAATGGTGTCTAACAGTTTTCAAAGGTTACCAATTAATTTTTGTTTCCCCTATGAGAATGAGCTTCTAATGTATTTTATAGTTTTAGGATCTTGTGCATGTGGAGCATTGGCTCCATGGTCAAGAGCACTGGCTACTCTTGCCCAGGACCTGGGTTTGATTCCCAGCACCCACAGGGTAGTTTATAACCACTTGTAATTCTAATACCAGATGATTTTTCACCCTCTTCTGACTTCCACATACACCAGATGCACAGGTAGTGCACATATGTGCAGGCAAAACATTCATACACATAAAATAAAAATAAGTATTTTTTTAAAACTTGCACTGCATGACATGTATATTTGTGCATGAGAGCCCAGAAGTGTGTATCCTGTGGATAGTAAGGGCTAACCTGTGTCAGTCTTCACCTTCCACTTTACTTGATGTAGGGTTCCTTTGAGTTTCCCACTGTGTATACCAGGATAGCTGCCCTGACAGCTTCAGATTCTCCTGTCTCTGCTTCCCATCTCCCCACAGGGAATGTTGGGATTACAGATGTGTAAGCAACCATTCCTGGCCTTTACAAGAGTTCTGAGGATTTCTTTCTTTTGTGTTTATTTTATGTGAGTCGGTGTTTTGTCTGCATGTATAACTGTGTAAGAGTGTCGGATCTTGGAATTACAGACAGTTGTTAGCTGCCATGTGGATGCTGGGAATTGAACTCAAGTCCTCCGGAAGAACAGTCAGTGCTCTTAACCGCTGAGCTATCATCTCTCCAGCCCAGGTTCTGAGGATTTCAACTCAAGGCCTCACAACTTCCCAGCTAGCATTTTTCCCTGTGAGCCATCTTCTAGGCCCTGTATTTGATTTTTAAAATTCATTAAAGTCATGATCCTTCTAGATATTCTAATAGTCTCATCTGTAGCCAATGAAAGATTCCTCAAATTGGCTTCTAAGCTATTTTCAAAAATGTCAGCTGTTCCATCTGTTCTCTCTGTCTTCCAGTACCACACAGTGCTCAGGTATACAGGAGTCAGCAAGTTCTCCGGAAAAAAAAATTATATATTTATTTATTATGTATACAATGCTTTGCTTGCATGCATGCCCGCAGGCCAGAAGAAGGCACCATATATCTTTATAGATGGTTGTGAGTCACCATGTGGTTGCTGGGAATTAAACTCAGGACATGGGAAGAACAGCCCATGCTCTTAACTCTGAGCCACCTCTCCAGACCATCATACTTAGAGGCTGAGAACTAACCGATGTGAACTGCTGCTGTAACATGATAGTTTCTAGCCCTTTGCAGTGCCCAGAGTTAGGAAATAAGTTTTGTTGTGTTGCTATTGTTTTCTTAGGGACAGAAATAGGAGTTCATATATTTCCAGGCTATAGGATTTTAATTTAACCACATTAATTTTATATATGTATCACTTTATCCTGAAAGATCTTGGTGCTAAATGACAACATATAATTGCTTACTCCATTCATTTCTATGGCTTCAAGATGACAATATCCCTATGAATGTTACCAACATGCCTACTAAATGCAACATGATTTTTGATTTCTCTTGTCCTTAGGGTATATCTGAACTTGCATATACTTTAAAGTCACAAGAAGTGATCTTCTGTGCTGCTGAGATACAAATCCACAAATTGGAAACATATTTTTAAAAATTCCTTGCTTCTTAGTTTTTATTTTTAAATGATTTCCTTGCTTTTTTGTTTTCTTCATCCTTATCTGATAGATATGGTTCTGGCTGGCCTTTCTGGCCTAGCCTTGAGGTTTGATCCCACTCTCAGCCCCACTTAGCCTCAAATAATCACACACAGGCTTATATTAGTTTTACACTGATCAGCCTAGGGCCCAGGCATATAGCTTGCTAACTCCATCTGGACTCAACCCATCTTGTTCAGCCACGTGGCTTGGTACCTTTTCTCAGAGCAGCATTTCAGCTTCTTTCCTCTGTGTCTCCTGGTGTCTGCATTGTCTCTCTGGCGGTTCTGTGGCATCTGTGTCTGGCATCTGTCACTGCTTGAGATTTTCCCAGTCTGGTAGCCTCACCTAAACTTCCTGTAGGTGGGACCTGTAGGGAGCTGCGTTGTACCACGCCCTAAAGGTGGCGCTGGTTTCTGCCTTCCATCTTCCTGATGGGATGGTGAGTGCTCTTGGGAGTAAACAACTCCTTATTGGCTGTAGGCAAGGATGGTGGCTTGCTTCCGCGCCTTAGGACCTATGGGCGATGTCCACGTGGCTTACCGGGATTGGAGGCCCAGAGGGTATTTAGCCACGAGCAGACATCATACGTCTGAGAGTGAGAGTGAGAGTGAGTGAGTGAAAGACAAGAAGATAATTAAAGGCCTGAATAAACTGCAAAGAGAAGGATCCGTGCGTGTTCCTTGCGCGACAGGAACCAATATTTACAACATACCATAATCCCACTACACTTACCCAATAATATATTAATATCAGTTAAAGCATGTTTATTATTTCCAAAATCAAACTAAGTAGATCTATATAATAAAACACATTTAAAGAAGCCTAAGCCACCATTTCTACCTCTGCAACTCCGTTATCCCTCTCTATTCCCCAGATAACCATTTTCAGTACTTTGGGCCTTTCTCCATCCATTGCTTAATTAATTAACATTAATTAATATGAATTATATTAATATATCATATAATTAACATAAACAAATCATGTATCCATGTTCTCAGGTAAGAAATGGCAAATTACAGGCATTTTTCTGGCCTTGAACTTTTCTCCATAGCGTGGCTACGCAGGAGTTTGTTTTAAGCAGGCTTTTGGCATCAGGCATGGGTTGTTTTCTAGTTCTCTGTCACACACAAATTGAATTGTCTTGTTTATGTGCCATTCCGTATTTTATGCCAGTGACTCTCTAAGAAAGATTTCTTGACATGGAATTGATGGGTCAAAATATAAATGCTTGTGGAATGCTGATAATGGACACATTCTCTCCTCTGGGCCTTTTATCTCATCAACAAAACATGGGAGTGCCAATTTCTCTCCAACCTCGCCAATCCCATTGTTAAACCCTTGGAGTTTTGCCAGCCTGATAGGGCAAAGATGGTATTTTAATGTAGTTTTAATTTTCCTCCCTCTAATGAGAAGCGGATTGGAACATCTTATCACATCTGGAAGGGCCATTTGCATTTCTTTTCTTGTGAACTATGTGTGTATTTCCTGCTCAGTTTTATAAGGCCATTGTTATTTGCCTTCTCAATTTATAGAAATTCTTTAGCTGTTAAGACGTTAACCTTTTGTTGATAAGAGAACTCACAGATATTTCCCCAGACAGCACTAATGTCTTGCTTAGCTTTTGGGTTGGTTGCTGGCTTACTTTCCACACAGAACTTTTGTTTTCTGAGTTTTTAAAAACATTTATTTATTTATTTATTTATTTATTTATTATGTATACAGTATACAGAAAAGGGCACCAGATCTCATTATAGATAGTTGTGAGCCACCATGTGGTTGCTGGGAATTGAGCTCAGGACCTCTGGAAGTACAGTCAGTGCTCTTAACTTCTGAGCCATCTCTCCAGCCCCCACACAGAACTTTTAAAAAATAACTAAAACAATTAAGTTTCCCCTAAGTCTGGGGAAAATTCACTGACTTTATGAAAGGACTCACCATGTTTTCCTCTAGTGTTTAGACTAGCAGACTAGTGTGTTGTGCACGGGATGACCTATTTCTGTTTTTTTTTTTATATGGATGTCCACTGTCCCAATATCGCTTATGAAAAATGTGTATTTCTCCACTGATCTCAGAGGCATCTGTCTTTGGAGTCTAAAGTCCCATGTCCACTTAGGGTTATGTCTGAATTTTCTATCTTGTTCCATTGGTTCCCAGTCTATTCACCTGCCAATACAATTGTCTTCTAATTACACAGATGTTGTAAAATGCTTTAACATCTGGCTTAAAACTGAACTCCTGCTCATAATTTTTCTTTTTTTAAGGCTTTCTAAGATACTTTTATTTAGTTTTACAAATGAAATATATAATCACTTTATTAAACTGCAAGGAGAAAACTGATGTGTATATTTTTCACAATAATGGACTTTCTTATTCAAATTCACTACGGCTTTCTATCTTCTTTACTATTTCTACATATTTGAGAAGCATTGTATCCATACATTTTCATCAGTCTTTATTAGATCTGAGCTTGGGTATTTTGTGTCAATTTTTTTTAAAAAAAAGAATCTTAATAGTTTCTTAGCTATTCTTTAACATATGAAATTTATTTTATATATATTAATTTTATAAATAATTCAACATTACTTATTTAGTGGGGGGGGGTCACACACATGCAGGGCACATGGAATCAGAGGATAACGTTTAGAAATCGGCTCTTTCATTATGGGTTCTACAGACTGAACTCAGGCCAGCATGGTTTTGTGGCAAGTATTTTTGCCTTCTGAACCCTCTTACCAGCTCCTTTCTACACTAATTTTAAACTCTGCTACTTCACTAACTTAAGTGTTTGAGTAGGTTTTTTTTTTCAAAGTTTTGAAAGTATTATCCACATATACCATAATGTGACCTATAGATACAGGTGACTTCGCCCTTTCCTATATGTGTTTGATAGACATGTATCTGTGCACATGCGCTCACGTATAGAGGTCAGAGGTTGTGGGCAGCTGTCTTTCTTCCTTGCTCCCTTTCCATTCTCTTGGTGCTGAGGTCAGAGATTCACATCACCATGCCTGACTTTTTATGTGTGTACAGAGAATCTGAACCCAGGTCTTCATGCCCGCACAGCAAACACTTTACTATAGAGGTCTCCCCCACTCTTCTTCCTCTCTGAAAAGTGCTCCTTTTTCTAGTGACATTGGAAGTCATTTTTTATTGTGCATTGATATTTTGCCAGGGGTGACAGATCCCTTGGAACTAGAGATACAAATGGTTGTGAGCTGCCATGTTAGTGCTGGGAATTGAACCACAGGCCCTCTGGAAGAACATACTCCAGAGCTATCTCTCCAGATCTGACATTTTATAGTAGTTTCAGACAGAAGCAGTGATACTGGTCACTTTTGTCTTATGTATGACATAGGGGTGAATTTCATTATTGAGTAAGATGCTGGCGTTGAGGGCTGAAATACATACATAATTCCTTCATTCATTTTAAATTTCCCATACATGTGTCACTATTTCTTCATTGAGTTACCAAGTGTAAATCATCTAGGATGCTTACTTTTTCAGATTCCAGTACACACAAAGATCACCAGGGGTGTTTGTGAAATATGGATGCTGACTCAGCAGATACAGGACAGGACCAAAATTTCTGTATTGTTATGAATCCCCTCAGGGTAATCTGGGTACAATAACTCAAAGCGGCACATTCTACATAGCAATGGTATAAAAGAAATCATTTTCTAGCATTCACTTTCAAAATAGATTTTAACACAAAACAGGAAATGGTCATGAAAATTCTTAGTTTGTAATTTTAAGAGGCACATATGTTTAAATGTCTGAAGACTCAAGCAGAGGTTTACACATAAACCACAGAGGAGTAAGACATAGGAAATGGCTACGGGTGACTTCCTGATGCATAAGAAGAGGGAAAAAGCCCTTTCTGCTGCTGAGGGTGTGTCTGAGGAGACAGCATTGAGACATGCAGTTCCGCCCCTGTTAGGAAATATATTGTGGCAGGGGTTGCAGATCCTGGGTGAATTCAAGAAAGGAAGTGCACACAGAAAAAGGTGCAGCTAACTGGCCATGGCAACAGCCACACAGGTACGAAGTTTCTGCACAATGGAGCCTTAAGCATGGATCCGCGGGGTTCAAAAGCCTGAGACTAGATACCCCTTACCTGGTACCAGAAAGTAACCTACTGTTGGCTTTGTGTTCAAAACTTTATAAGTAGAAAAAAAATGCTAAGCAAAACTAGCATGTTTCGGGGGCTGGAGAGATGGCTCAGCGGTTAAGAGCACCGTCTGCTCTTCCGGAGGACCTGAGTTCAATTCCCAGCACCCACATGGCAGCTAACAACTGTCTGTAGTTCCAGTTCCAGGCAAACACCAAGGCAAATAAATAAATAAATAAATAAATAAATAATAAAGTGAAAAAAAAAAACTAGCATGTTTCGAACACAAAACCAGACACAGGGAGTAGACCATTAAAGTGCATTAGAAAATCCAGAAAAAAAATATAAACACCTAACCTTTCATTAATATTAAAATAAACACTGTGCTGCTGCCAGACCCAAACTGATCTGAGTAGCCTTCACCGCTGTGCCAGGTAACATCTGGGCAGAGCTGCCCCTGTGGCCTCAGCTGATGTCCATGGCTCCTGTTACCACCAAGGGCTGTGCAGATACCTGGAGTCTGAGACCATGTTAGTATCCTACACTCATGCTGACGGGGGCCATCCTGATCTGGGTGGCCTATGCTGCCATAGGAGTCATGGTGACTGCTAGGAAGAGTTGGTGCTGAGGACCATGTCTGGATCCATGATCCTGCTGCAGCTGGAGTCTGTGCTGACCTCCATGACCCAAGATATCACAAGAGACCAGAGGAACCATGCATGTTGAAACCCAAGGGCTCTATTGAGTTAGCGTCACCCTATGCTGGCCCTGGGAGAGTTGGCCCTACCACTTGCTGGCCCCTGTAGCAGAAAAGTTGGCCCCACCATATACCACAGGTGTGGGAGAGCCAGCCCAATGGCATAGGCCTAAGGGGGGGTAGTTCCAGTGGTCTGGACTGATCAAATTACCACCGAGACCCATATCCAGGGATTTGAGTTATTCAACCCCAATATCTACCCCATTTCTGGCCTGCTGAAGTGTCTAAAAGGACTAGTCTAGCAGAACCATAGCTGCAGAATTTCCATGACTGGGGCCAAGGGATATCCAGGAGTTTTAGGTAAGAGTCCAGTATTGATAATGTAATGGAAGGCAGAGGTCTTGAACCAGAAGAACAACTCATCAAATAAACATTTGCAAGTAAAGCTGAGTGGACAAAAGGGTATTACTACATAACACACCATTGCACCCAATACCACTAAGATGAAGAGGTCTTGAAGAGGCAGGAAAGATGGAGGAATGAAGTGGGGTTTTTTTTGTTTGTTTTTAGTTAATTTTAAAATTTTTTCTTTTGTGGAGGACGCTATGGGTGTGAAGTATGGATATGGAGAGACTGGGGAATAAGTGGGGCTGAGGTGCATGATGTGAAAGTCCAAAAGAATTAACTTAAAAAATAAAAACTACCTTTAAAAAGCAAACAAACAGTCTAGGTATGGTGGCACATGTCTTGATGTTTTTTTTAAACTTTATTTATTTATTTATTTATTTGCCTTGGTGTTTGCCTGGAACTGGAACTACAGACAGTTGTTAGCTGCCATGTGGGTGCTGGGAATCAAACCCGGGTCCTCTGGAAGAGCAGAGGGTGCTCTTAACCGCTGAGCCATCTCTCCAGCCCCAAGGCACATGTCTTTAATCCCAACACTTGGGAGGCAGAGGCAGGGGTGGAGGGGGTGTCTACAGAAAGAATTCCAGGACAGCCAGGGCTCTGTTACACAGTAAAATTCCATCTCAAAAATCCCCCAAAGCAAACAAACACTGGAGGGAAGACGGCATAAGCCATATGTAAAATAATCATACTAGATCTACATCTGACAGTGCATAAAAATCAGTTCAAAATAGGTCCACATCTGAACAGGCACCCAGCACTGCAAAGCTGCCAGAATGGAGGTTCTCAACCTATAGGTCGTGACCCCTCTGGGACCATTTCTAACTATGAAAATACATGCAGCATATCAGATTCATAACAATAGCAAAATTATAGTTACGGGTTAGCAACAAAAGTAATTTTATGGCTGGTGGTCACCACAACATGAAGAACTGTGCTGATGGGGTGTAAGCATTAGGAAAAACCACTGTTTAGAAGAAAATGTTTTAAGAGATAAGTTTAGGTAAGGACATTCTGTTAAAAAAAAAAAAAATCCAATAGAAGAATACTCCCAAGAATTGGCAAGTGGGATTATATATGAATTTAGCAGGTTTACCAGGCCACTTTGACCAGGGAAGCAGTCAAACTGACTGCAGATCTTCACCTCTCCCCTTGTTCCTCCATCTCCAATCCCCAGCAGCAGAACATCTACTACAGCCTCCCTTCCCCCACCCCCATCTCCAGTGGATCACACAGATCCTCCCCTCCTCCCCTCCCTCCCCCAACTCATTACATTATCTCAGCTCCTAACTCCAGCAGTCGCTCCCCAGGAAACTATATACTGTGGAATGTTATTTAACTATGTAAAGATGTGTTGCATTTGTTTACGCTGCATTTGTCTAATGATGTATTTTTAATCATGGAAAGATGTGTTGCATTCGTGTCTTCTGATTGATATAATAAGGAGCTGAAAGGCCAGCAGTTAGGCAGAGAAAGGGTGGCTGGGGCTGGCAGGCAGAGAGAATAAATAGGAGAAATCTGGAAGAGAAGGAGAGAGGGAGAGAGAAAGGGGAAAAAAGGAGGAAGAGGAAGATGCCTGGGCCAGACAGAAGACAGTAGAACATATAGAAAAAAAAATGTAAAAAGTCCCAAGGCAAAAGATAAATGAAGAGAAACAGGTTAAGTTAAAGAAAAAAAAAAAAAAGCTAGCCAGAAATAAGTGTAAGCTAAGGCCAAGCATTCAAAACTAATAATAAGTCTGTGTGTCATGATTTAGGGGCTGGTTGGTAGCCCCAAAAGAAAAGGCTTTGTCCACCCATAGGCCACACTTACCAGAGAAGTAAGTAGGCTACTTACAGACTTTCACCTCTCCTTCCATTTCCCCAAATCCAATGCCCCAGTCTCATTCCCACCTCTGGAGCAGACCTTCTGCTATGGCCTCTCCTCACTGTCTGTCCCATACACAGGAGACTAAGCAAATCTTTCATCCCTCCTGTGAAACCCCCAACCCCTTCAACCATTCCCGTTCTTAAATGTCAGCTTCCAGAAACACCATTTACCTGAAACCTCCATAGGTGACACCTGTTAGGACAGCAACACACAGCTACCACAATATCTTAAAAACCAGAGAGGAAACAGAAACCAAGGAACAAAGACCAGACTAGATATCAGAACCTAGAATTTCAACCTTCCCAACCCTAGATACCTAGACACCGGTGTAAAAACACAATTAATGACAGTCAAAGCAGTATGTCTGAGCTAGAGCTTAGCAACTCCACTACAGAAGACCTGAGAGATGTAATAAAACTGAAACACAAGAAAAAGACCTTAAAACAGCCTTTATGAATATGATAGAGGTCTTTAAAGAGGAAATAAAAAAATCCCTTAAAGAAATCTATGAAAACACAAATAACCAGTAAAAGGAAATGAATAAATCAGTTCAAGACCTGAAAGCGGAAACATAATCACAAAGAAGACCTTTGTGAAAAAAACTGAGGGAAATCTGGAAATGTAAGCCTTAGGAACCCAAACAGGACCCTCAGAGAAAAGCCTCCCCAATAGAGTATAAGACAAGGAAGAGAGAATTTCAAGCTTTGGAGACACAATAAAAAAATGGATACAACTGTCCAAGAAAATGTGCAATCTAAGAAACTCCAGGAAATCTGGGACACTATGAAAAGACCAAATCTAAGAATAATAGGAATAAATGAAGGAGAAGAAACCTTGGTCAAAGGTACAGAAAACATTTCAACAAAATCACAAAAGAGATTTTCTCTAACCTAAGGAAGGAAATGCCCATCAAGGTGCAAAAAGCATACAGAACACCAAATAGACTGGACAAGAAAAGAAAGTCCCTTTAGGACAGAATAAACAAAACACTAAATGTACAGAACAAAGAAAGAGTATGAAGAGTTGCAAGGGAAGAAGACCAAGAAACATAAATATAGACCTAACAGAATTACACCTGCTTCACAATAGAGACTCTGAAAGTCAGAATCGTTTGGACAGATGTGCTGCAGATGCTGAGAGACCACAGATGCCAGGCCAGACTACTATACCCAGCAAAACTTGTGTCATAATAGATGGATACAATAAGACATCCCATTATAAAACCAAAGTTAAGAAATATTTATCTATTATAGAAGGTCTGGTGCTGGAGAGATGGCTCAGCAATTAAGAGTACTGATTGCTCTTCCAGCAGACTGGCGTTCAATTCCCAGTGCCCACATGGTAGCTCACAACTGTCTGTAGTTCCAGTTCCAGGGGATCCAACACCCTTTACAGACACACATGTAGGCAAACACCAAGGCAAATAAATAAAATTTTAAAAAAAGAAGGTACTAAAAGAAAAATTCCAACCTAAAGAAGTTAACTACAATCATAAAAACACAGGAAATAATCTCAGTCCAGCAAAATAAAAAAAGGAAAACACACACACTACCCTACCAGTGCCAACAACAAAATAACAGGAATCAATAATCATTGGTCATTAATATCTTTGAACATCGATGGTCTCAATTCCCCAATAAAAAGACACAGACTAACAGAATAGATGCGAAAATGGGATCTATCCTTCTGCTGCATCCAAGAAACATCAAGTATAGATATTATCTCAGGGTAAAAGGTTGAGAAAAGATATTCTAAGCAAAAGGACCCAAGAAGCAAGCCAGTATAGCCATTTTAATACCTAAAAATTAGGCTTCAAACAAAACTAATAAGAGATAGGGAAGGACACTACATACTCATCAAAGGAAAAAACCACCAAGAGGAAATTGAAATTCGTAACATCAATCCCCAAACTCAAGGGCACAAAAGTCTGTAAAAGAAACACATATTACAACTTAAATCATATGTTGATTTTCATACATTGGTAGTAGAAGACTTCAATACCTCATTATCACCAATGGACAGGTCATCCGGACAAAAAATAAACCTAGAAATGTAACAAAGGTTATAAACCAAATGAACCTAACAGATATTTACAAAACATTTCACCTAAACACCTTCTTCTCTACAACCCATGGAACTTTCTCAAATTAGTCACATACTCAGACACAAAGCAAGTCTCAACAGATGCAGGCAATGTTGAAATAATTCCCGGCATCCTATCAGACCACCATTAAAGCTAGATAACAGCATCAGATATCTTACAAACTCAAGGAAACGGAGCAACTCTCTACTGAATGAAAAATGGTCAGGACAGAAATTAAGAAAAAAATTAAATGAATTTCTAGAATTTAGTGAAAATGAATACATAGCATACCCAAACTTATGGGACACAATGAAGGTAATTCTAAGAGGTAAGTTCATAGCACTATGTGCCTTCAGGAAAAACAAAACAAAAATGGAGAGATCCCATACTAGCAGCTTAACAGCACAACTGAAAGTTCTAGAACAAAAAGAAGAAATTACACCCAAAAGGAGTGAATAGCAAAATAATAATAATAATAATAAAATTAGGGTCTGAAGTAATCTAGAATAATAATAGAACTGCTGGAGGTGTCATGATCCCCCAATTTCTAGCAGTACTACAAGCTATAGTAATAAAAACATCATGATATTGGCATAAAAACAGACACATTGATTAATGGAATTGAGCTGAAGATCCAGGCATAAATCACACACATATGGACACCTGTTATAAACACACACACACACACACACACACACACACACACACACACACAAAGCTAGAAATATACACAGAAGAAAAGAAGACATCTTGACAAATGGTGCTGGTCCCACTGGATGGCTGCATGTCTAAGATGCAAATTGATCCAAAGCTATCACCCTGTACAAAACTCAACTCTCCAAATAGATTAAGGACCTCAACATAAAACCAGATGCACTGTACCCAACAGAAGACAAGGTAGAGAACAATCTTGTGTTCGGCACAGGAAAAGACTTTCTGAACAGAACACTATTAGCACAGGCACTTGAGACCAACAATGAATAAATGGGACCTCTTGAAACTGAAAGGCTTCAGTTCAGTGTTTTTATGAGATTCCTACAAGTGAGAATGAGTGAGTCTCTGATTCTTGCACCTTCTCTTGGATTATTTTCCTTCTCTTTGTTTGTCTTGTCCAATTCTGATGTGTTAGAATTTGTTTTATCTTATTATATTTTATTTTGTTCCATTTTATTATTATCGCTTAGAAGCCTATTTGTTTTCTAATGAGAGACAGAAAGGCGATGAATCTGGATGGGAGGGGATGTGGTAAGGAGCTGGGAGAAGCAGAGAAAGGAGAAGCCATAATCAGAAGATAGTATGTGAGAAAAAAATCTATCTTCAATAAAAGGTTAAAAAAGTTATAGTTAAAGTAATGAAAGCACGATTTGGTTTCAGTCAATTTGGCTTAGTAGAAGCTAATGTACAAAATAATCTAAAATATAGTTTCAATAATATGAAGCCTTTTACAAATATAACAAATATGTTTCCTAGACATTGCTTTATGTTGGCACAGCATAAGTTTCTAACTTGGCCCCACCCAAAGTACTATAAAAATTGTTAATATCTAAAATATTTTAAACATTTCTTTTTCAAATATGCATTGTTTCTAAAAAATATTTTTAATTATATATTTGTTTAAACACACACACATATATATACATACATATATATCTTGGACCTTTTACCAATAATAGAATTCAAATTCAACAAATCACATCATATTATATATTAGAAACACCATCCACATAGCAAAGGCAACTATCAGCCGAGTGAGAAACCAGCCTACAGAATGTATAGAAAACAGCAGACAGGGAATTAATATCTAGAATATTTTTAAGAACTGCAAAAACCAAAACCAAACAAAAAGCCAAATAATCTGATTGAGAAATGAGTTAATGAAGAAAAATTCTCAAAAGAACAATGATTGTGGGAGTGTAACCTGGTGTAGCCATTTTGGGAAATATATATATATAAATGTTCTCAAAACTAAAAGCACAGCTACCATCTGACCGAACTGTACCTCTCCTGGTGTAACCCACCCACAGAGCTTGAAGCCAGCCTCCAGAGAGGTGCTTGTTCATCCCCGCTCACGGCTACAGTGTTCCCACAAGAGAGAAGCAGCTGCAGCATCTGTCAGCACATGGAGAAGAAAATGTGGTACACATGCACAATAGGATTTTATTTGACTACAAATAAAAATAAAATTATGACATTCACAGGGAAATGGCTGGAACTAAGGATTATTATGATAAAGAAAATAGGGTAGGCTCAGGAAGAAGCAGCATATGTTTTCTGTCCTATGCAAAATGTAGAGAAGTGTCATGAAAATAGGAGATTATAGGAGGGGAGGAGATGGTTAAAGTGAGGGGGAGGAAACAAGAGAGGATGGAAAATACATGAAATCAGGCGGAATGGGGGACTCTTTGTGGGACAAGAATAAGCAAAATGGGAAATAGAAGGATAGGAGAAAATAATAATTTATTATTAGGATAGGGACAAAATATAACAATATCTATATGAAAATGACACCAGGAAACACATTTCTTATGCAATGTGTGTGAGTGAGTGTGAGAGTGTGTGTGTGTGTGCGTGCGTGTGTGTAAATGAAAAAAAATCCATGAATCCAAAACAAAGTAAGCCACTCACTCATCCATCCACTTTGAAAGCTGAAGATTGACTGTCTGATACTAGGGACAAATGAACTACACTTACGAGGACTAGCATCACTAATGAAGTGGTTGTCAACCTTCCGAATGCTGCAACCCTTTAATACAGTTCCTCATGTTATGGTTATCCCAACCATTGAATTATTTTCATTACTACTTCATAACTGTGATTTTGATGTTATGAATCATAATGTAAATATTGGATATACAGATGGTCTTAATCAACTCCTCTGACTAACAGCTAATGGTAGCATGAGTATACTGCCAGAGATTTGTTTGTGTTGTTGCTCCAAGACCACCAATGGCATCGATCTTGGAGAGCAGAGTTCACATTCAGCCAGCTAGAGTGGACCATAGAGTTTTCTGGCTGACTAAAAGGAAGATAGAGGGACACACAGTAGGAATGAGGAGGGGTCAAAGGAGATGGAGGTAAGGGCCTTTTTAATCTAGGATGGTGGAGGAAAGGGTGAAGAGATGTTTTTCTCCATTGCTCCAAGGATCTTTCAGGTTTATTCCCTAGTATCTGACTAATGAGACTTACTATTTAATAAAACAATAAAAAAGTCACAATATATGCAAACACACAGAGGCTTATTCAACAATGCATATAGACAGTCCTATGCTTTCTCTTGGATACCTGATTCGATTTGTGTGCCTAGAACTCAATTCTGATGTTCTAATTAAAACTCACCTTTCTTGTTATTTACATGCCAGTATAGCACGCACATCAATTCCTAACTAAACACCTTATAATACACTCAGATTTAATCTTATGGACAGATGGTAAAATATATATTTTTGTTCTATAAAAATATTTCCAGAGTAGATAAAAGGAGTTGGTTTTAGGACGCTTCCTAAATCAGTCATACCATATATGTGATATGTCCTAACTAGAGGGCAAAACTTCAGTCTCTTAAGTTATATAAATCAAGATCCAAATATAGGCTTTTATTAACGGGCACTCTTCCTTATACTAATCAAAAACAATTCCCATTTGCATGTTTAGTGATGTTGTGAAACGAAGTTTCAAGGCTGAGAGAGTAATTCTGTGAAAAAAAATATTATTCATGTATAATTTTATTTCTGTGGTGTGAATGTGTGTGATATTGGCCTATATTTGCAAAGTCTAAATACCAACCAAGTGATAGTGTTGCTTAGAAAGTTTTAAAAAAGTCATTTGCAGAATTTTCCTGTTTATACAAAAATACATATTTTACCCAGATATATCATTTTAATGCAGATTCCCCTGCCCCCAGATCTGTCACATCCCATGGTCTGTCCCACACCCCAAGCTTTAGTTCTACCAACATCATCTGAAGGTCTAGTTCCTGCCAGAGCAGACTTGCTGAGCAACTGAAAGCTGAACAGGATGGCACCCGAGAGAAATCTGACATTTTCAGATCTTGCTCAGATGCCCTCTCCCCATTGGTTCCTGTATCCTATGTAACTTTACCGCATTACTGTGAAGTGTAACAGTCCGCCTATCTCAACTAGATGCTGAGAGGTAGTTCTCGATATTGTTGTTTATACACATGAGAGGTAGTTGTTGTTTAAACACATGATACGTGGTACAGCTGAAAAGATGAAGGACCAAGAATGAACTTACATCTTCCATTGGAGCTGTATTCAACCAGCAGCTTAGACAGACTCCAAGTTTTGAACCTGAAAGCTTAGTTTCAAAGCCAAGGTCAATTCCTCAGAGCTTAGGTCTCTAGCCTTCCTTCCCTATGGCTATGTCTTTGCCTAGAGGTCCAGGACCTCCTGGAGAGGGGATGGAAGGATAGAAATGCTAAGAGCCTTCCTTCCTGCCCAGCTCTGTGCTCAGGAAGCCAACCGGGGTACAGGGCTGAAGGCCAGTTTGTATATTTGTACTAGCAGACACTGGAGTGAAATGGATACTGTCCTAGCATGTCTGCATAAGGCTAGAGGGATGATCAGCAGTTAGAGCCCTTGCTGTTCCTGCAGAAGACTAGACTGAGCACCCACATCCAGTGATTCACAACTGCCTGTAACTCCAGCTTCAGGACATCCAATGACCCAATCTAGCTTCCAAGTACCTGCATGCACCTATCCATACAAAGATACACACACGTACACATAGTGTAAAATAAAACAATTTTTAAAAATGTATTCTCATTAAGGTCCTTTATAATAGCTACACACTCATTCAGACTTCTTTAACTCAAAGTTTTAACAGATCACTTCTAAAAGAGAGCACAAAGATTATACAGGTAAGCAGACAAAGAAGCCTGCTGAAACCTGGTATAGATAGACAAGGGTCCAATCTAGAAAGCTAAACTAAGGCAATGAAGCACATGTCAGTCTCCAAGTGCTCACATCTCTGGACTATAGCACTGAAGAGAAGAGAGTCAACTAGAGCTTTGCCTGGGAATGAAGTCAAAATGTGTGGCTGGAGCCTGGCTTTCACTGTGCTGGAAGTTGGCAGCCTAGATGTGCAGGTGTCCAGGTATCCATCATAGTTAAAGACACCAGCTGATGCTTTCTCCTGTGCAGGAGCTGTAACCACTAAGATGTCCTCCCAGTCATGAGCCACTTGAGTGAGGAAGCAGGAATCCTAAAATTCATGGCCACCAAAGAGCTGTCGGAAACTGTGATAGAGAAGCATATCCCACTGAATGTGTACCACATAAACATATTTCAGTTTTTACATTTCCAATTTTACACTTCCATTGGGTAGAGTTTACATTTTTGGTGGCAGGTCTGACAAGAACTATGCCCAAGGTAAGTGCATACCCTAGAAACAGGGCTGTTTCCACTCCTCACTGACTGGTGCTGTGGAACAAAGTTGTCAGAAAATAACATTGCACAATATTGTCCTGTGACCAGTGCCTCAGGGAAGACTTTGTACATGAAGTTATTCAACAAATATCTTTGAGATACAAGCATAACTTGACAATATCTAGTACAAAAAAAAAATGATAAAATGGAGCCTAAAGGGAAATCAGGTTCACTGGGGTATAAAGTGAGATTATAGTTTTGTACAGAGAACCTGGAAAAATCACTCTATTGACTAATGTGGGGCGTCATGGTCAGCATTATAGTGTGAGATTTAAATAAGAAACTGGATATGAATTCATCTAGGCTCAACATATAACAGGCTTACACAGATGTTAGTCCCCTCATTTGCCACCCTGGGGTTAACCAATTAACCTTGTGAATTTTCATTTTCCCATCTCAAAAAAAGAGAAATATTTCTTATAATATTGTCTTATTGCTATGATGAAACACCATGATCAAAAGGCAAGTTGGGGAGTTAAGAGTTTCTCTGGCTTACACTTCAGCATTGCTATTCATCACTAACGACAGGAACTCAATCAGAGAAGGAACCTGGAGGCAGGAGCTGATGCAGAGCCCATGGAGGGATGCTGCCTACTCCTTGTCTCACATGGCTTGCTCAGCCTGCTTTTTTATAGACCCCAGGACCAACAGTCCAGGGATGGCCTCACCTGCCATAGGCTGGGCCCTCTCCCATTGGTCACTAAATAAGAAAATGCTTTGTAGCTGGATCTCATCAAGACATTATCTCAGCTGTGGCTCCTTCCTCTCTGATGATTCCAGCTTGTGTCAAGTTGACGCACAAAACCAAGCAGTACAAATGTACTAAAAATCGAGACTTGTAAACATATGAATACACAGCAAGCTGCAAAGCATGTTTATACTGTTGCTTGTTTTTGTTCATTGGGGAGCTGCCACCCAGCTCCCATATAAATCACACATAGAGACTTATTTTTACTTATAAATGCTCAGTCATAGCTTGACTTGTTTCTTGCCAGTTTTCTATAACTTCAAGTTGCCTCTTCTACCTTTCACCTCTGAGCTTTTTCTCTTTCTTCCTTCTGTAAGCTTACTTTCTTCACGCTTACTCCATGGCTGGCTGCATAGCTGGGTGGCTGGCTCTGGGTCCTTCTCCTTCTCCCTTTTTTCCTTCCCAGATTTCTCCTTCTATTTATTCTCTCTGCCTGCCAGCCCCACCCATCCTTTCTCCTGCCTCACTATTGGCTGTTCAGTTCTAATTAGACCATCAGGTGTTTTAGATAGGCACAGTCACACAGCTTCACAGTGTAGTCAAAAGTTTCTGGCCTGGGTTATCTCTGAGGTCTGAACCCACAGCCATTTAGTACCAAATAATCACACAAAGGCTTATATTAATTGTAGTCTGTTTGGTCTATGGCTCAGGCTTGTTATTTGCTAACTCTTACTCTTAAACTAACCCATGATTCTTATCCACATTTAGCCACATGGCTTGGTACCCTTTCTCAGAGCAGCATTTTCATCTGCCTTCCTCTGCATCTGCCTGGCATCTGCCTCTCTGCTCGTCTGCTTCCAAGAATTTTCCTAGTCTGGTTGCCTTGCCTTTACCTCCTGTGTAGCTTCTAGCCAATTAGCATTTTATTAAACCACTATTTATAGTGACAAATATGTACAGTGTACAAGAACATAGTCCTACAGCATCACTGAGTTAAACAAATGCAACATAAACAAAGGAAACACACCATAAAATAATATGCTACTACATGTTCAAATGTAAGTCTATTGATATGTCAAACACTTGGCTTCTTGGTATAAAAATACCATTCAATTTTGGGGAAAATATCTAGGTAAGTGGTGAGCATTGCCTGTGCATCATGATGAAAGCCAAGGCAGAAATATTCCCCGGACCCTGGCAGGGAGTACTGTCTACACTTTGAAACAAAATGGAATGCCCAGCCAAGAGTCAAAGCCCCATCTCAGCAGCAGAGTGGCACTGTTGTACAGTGTCTTATTAGCATACACACAGGGTAGTGGTACTGGCATTGGTGGCAACACCTTCATTTAACCTGTGACTGTTGCTAGCAGCAACATTGTGCACAGCATCATTGGCCAAGTAGGATCTGGCTGTGGCTCACCTTGCTAGGGCTGTGCTCACAGTAGGCTCTTTAAACATCCCCCTCCCCCTGATTCCTTTCACACATTAGATATACAGATGCTATCTCCATTTTCACATGGTATCTTTAAACCCATGACTGGTTCTCAAACCATCACATCAAAGATTCAAGTTACTAGGTCCACTGTATTTAAGTTGATAGCCACCAAACGATTTTATATATATTTAGTGATTAAATATGTGGACTAAAACCCAAAAGAATCAGATCATTTTAAGATCAAGTAAAGAAAAAAAAATGAGTTAATATCCCAAATAAATCTTTTTGCTGAATAATTATGTAGCTAGAGTCCCACATTTTTTGTATAGCCTACATTAAAAAGAGGCAAAATCTTGTGACATTAGATTTAGGTTAGATTTTTGGTTTGTTCTTTCTGTTGCATGTACTCGCACACACAGAAAAGCCATGTCAGACACTGTCCTAGTCTGCATTCTGTGATAAACACTATAACCAAAAGCTGGTATGGGGGAGGGATTGTTACATTTCCTGGTAACAATCTGTCTGTTGGAAGGGTAGGAACTCAAACCGGAGCATATCAAAAATCTGCTTTGTACAGGTAATGTCTTAGTTAGCGTTTTCTATTGCTCTGAAAAGACACCATGACCACAGCAACTCTTACAAAGAAAACATTTAATTGGGGTGGCTCACTTACAGTTTCAGAAGTTGAGTCCATTATGATCATGGCGGGAGCATTGTAGCATACAGTCCGATGTGGTGCTGGAGAAATAACTGAGAGTCCTACATCCTGCAGGAAACAGAATGTCAACGGAGACA
>PVIH01001298.1:34993-245625 GCA_004025045.1 Sigmodon hispidus
AAAAAAAAAAAAAAAAAAAAAAAAAAAAAAAAATAAAAAAAAAAAACAAACAAGAAAAAAAAGTGCACACATTGTCAAGTCAAATGCGTATCCATTTAGAAAAAAAATAATTAAATTAATTAAGCTCGTGCTTAACACAAAGCCAAGTTCAATGAAGTGTATAGGGACTGGGGGGGGTGAAATTTGTAGAAAATAACAGACTAAGGGAAGCAAAAGAAAATGCATGATCATGTTTGTGGCTACTGACCAGGTAGTCTTTAAATACTTGTCAAGACTTAGAGCCACTAGCATAAAAAGAGATGGAATAGAGATTCCAGAATGGTGGAATACAGCTACCTAGCATTTACCTTCTCTCGTATAAGGCAGAACCAAAATAACAGGTGTGTGACTACATTTCATGGGGAATGAAACACAAAGAACACTGGGAGTCAGAAGGCAGAGTGTGGGCATGTGTAAGACTTTGAGGCTGTGAAAAATATCACAGAAAGGGAAATAAGTCACCTCCGCTCTTCCAATACAACTCAACAGACAGTGGGCAGGAAGTACCTCTTTCAAAAAGGTAGGAATGAAAGAGAGTCCACGCAAATTCTATCAGTGTGGATGCTGCAATTCCAGATACAGGATAATTTTATGATCTTCATAGGTCCACAGTCCATGTAGATAAATAACTTGAAATATCCATAGGAGCATTGCTTGGGAAATACATTACACATCTTCTCCCAGCAACCCCCTGGTGGGCTACAACCGGAAGCCATCTTGAGAAAGAGAGTATTGTCTGACTATAGATGACTCTGTGAGTCACAAAGCCCGTATATTCCAACCTCTGAGGACCCGGATAGCCTACTGCATTGTCCTGGAAGGAGGTGCCTCATGAGCTCAACCCACTGGCTAAGCTACACAGGATGGACAATGTTACACAGAGAGAAATGGAGAATGTCATCCTTAAGAATCATGACTCAGGGAGCAGGTGGATGCCTACTAGTACTAGGCTCAAAGGCAGGTACCCACACAGTTCTTACCATCCTGTCCTGCTACTCCTTGATCACGGCTCTGTTAGTGATAAGATAGAGACAAAACAACTTGATTCTTGCTATAATCCTGTTCACGTGAAATGCTGCATGAGCCTGGAGAGATTATGACTCTAGCTTTGGCTCAGTCTCTGGCTATGCCCACCTGGGGTTGGGAATTAAGTACAACTTTCCCTGGCTCTGGTCAAGGTTCTACTTGAGTGGAGCTACCACCGAAGCATCAGTGAGGAATGCTCCACTTCATGCTACTTCTCCCTCTGTCTACCACATCTGGCCTTGTGCTGTTCTCAGGACTGTTATGAGGCTAACAAGATGACATTGTGGTTCCTGCTTCCACCTGTCATCATGAAGGATCTGGGTGGGCTCTTACAGTTGGAGGAAAGTGTTTTAAGACCCTCACCACTGCTGATGTTGGCAGTGCCAGAAGCCTTTAAGAGAGCAAAATGACAATTAAAGAAGTCTCAATGTTCAGTATCAGCTACCATCCCTCTGTAGAAGCAGCCTCATCACAAATAACCCAAATCTAATGCTGTGTACATATCTCCTACCCTAACTGTTTGAATGTCCCCATTTTTTGGTGGTGGTGATGGCGTGCATGCATGCATGCGTGCGTGCGTGTATGTGTGTGTGTGTATAGATATACTCATCAATGCATGAACATGTAAATACCAGAGAAGATGACTTCCTTTCACCCTCTGTCTTATTCCTCAGAAACTGTCTCTCACAAAACCTGAAGTTTGCTATTTTGATGAGGCTAGCTAGTGAGCAGGAGCACTGATCCACATGACTCTGCTCTCCAGTGCTGGGGTAACAAGCACACGCAGCCTTGCCAAAGAGTGCTGGAGAGTCTAAGACTCTAACTAGGGACTGTGTGCTTACACACAAGGTGCTGCCATGCATTGAGTCCTTTTCTGAGCTATCCCCACTCTTGCATGGTCCACTGAGGCAGTGGGTCTCTGACTCTGCTACAGTACACACTGTGACAAGCAAACTATTATACTATAGTGTCCAGTGAGAATCCAAACCAATAACACTTAAGCTGGTACTTCAAGACACATCTTCAGGAGAAAGCCATGTACTAAAAACTCACAGAAGAAAAATTTTAAGAACAAAGATGTGTAACCCATCATTAGGTATGCAAGATGAAGGTCTCATGTAGAGAAACAAATACTTTTTAAAAGATAATATGTTGCCTCTACAATATAGTTGTTCTCTAGTGACAGATTCAAAAAACAATGGATAAAATGCCTGAAAAAATATTTGTAAATGATTTTTTAAAAGCTTCATGAGAACCAAGAGAATAAAGTTGAAGCAGCATCTCACCAGATGCAGAAAATCAGTCAATAAACTTTACCATCCTCTCATGACAACAGCCTGGGTATAAAAAGATGGTTCTTCAACATTATAAAGGTGAAGTGTGAGAACTCATGCCAATATCATCCCAAAGGAGGACACCTGTGCAACGTTCTGTAACAATGGAAACACGAATAAACTGTCCACTCTGCTGGGCACTCTTACTCAATGAACTATTAGAATTTTTAAAAATATTTATTTATTTATTATGTATACACTGTACAGAAGAGAGTACCAAATGTCATCATAGATGGTTGTGAGACACCATGTGGATGCTGGGAATTGAACTCAGGTCCTCTGGAAGAGCAGTCAGGGCTCTTAACCTCTGAGCCATCTCTCCAGGCCCTGACTATTAGAATTTTTAGTCCAATTAAACAAATGGGAGGACATCAAACCATCCCTACTATATCAGCAAACTATATGATTTTAGAAAGAAAAACATAGATTTCATCAAATGACAATAAAATCTAATAAATTTAGTATTATAGCTGGACAGAAGTCAACATACGTTTATTAGCTTTTCTAAACACAGATAATGAATTTGCTGGATCAGAACTCATGAAAGCAAGCTGGATATGGTGGCACACATCTGGAATCTCATCTCTCTGGGAGATCAAGGTCAGAGTTTCAAGGGTCACTAAGGACCACTATTCAAGGTTATCTGAAGGAGGAGGAGGAAAGGGGGAAGGAAGGGGGGAATAAAAGAGAAGGAAGGAAGGGGAGGAAAAGATAAATAAAGGGGAAGATTTAAATCATGAAAGTGCATACACAAAGGCACTTCCTCTCCCAGGGAGGTGGAAATCAGGAATAAATTTAACCAAGGAAGTGAAAGTACAAAACTTTAATGAGAGAAATTGAACAATGCAGAAGAAAATGGAAAGATCACCCATGATCCTGAATTATAAAACAACAACAACAAATCCCAGAGTACTGATAAGATTCCCATACTGGGGGCAGAGATTGTAGGGCACGGTTTGCCTTTGCACAACTTGCCGGAACATTCTATTGCCTCTTATGCTAATTAGGCATCGAGAAATGACCTATCCGATGCAATCCCCAAATATGCTAATGAGCCATTACTTTGAACCAATCACCAGCTATATGCTAATGAGGCATTATGTTGGGCACCAATCACACGCCTGGCTTCCCTATATAAGCAGGCTGCATCTCAGGCTCGGGGTCTTCTTTCCACCATTCTCAGCTGAGCTGTATTCCAATAAAGTGTGATCCGAGAAGAATCGTGCGTGTGGTGACTCGTTCTGCAGGCCAGAAGCAGCTCGCCACAAGAGATGGCTCAGTTGTTAAGAGCGTATACTGCTCTTGGAAAGACACTGGTTTGAATGCCAGCTACCACAAGTGCTTATAGCTTCAGCTCCAAGGGTAGATTCAACTCCTCTGATTTCTACATGTGCACTCACACATGCATAAATAAAAATAATAAATCTAAAACACAGATGCTTGCTCTGCCCCAAACAATCATATCAAATACATTCCATTTCCATCAGAATAATGATGACATTCTTCACTGGACTAGAAAAATAATCTCAACTCATAGGGAAGCTCTAGGCACCCCAAATCTTGGAAAAAAGATAGAACCAGAAACACCACAGGACCTAAGATCATGACATTCCACAGAGACATATGGACAGATCCACAGATCAGTGGAGGTAAGACAGTATGCTCAGAAGTAGAACCAAAGGACTCCAGCAAAGCTCCAATAACACTAGTGGAAAAGGTTGAAATTTCATAACAATCTCTTGTTTCATGCAAAAATCTACTCAGTGGAGCTGGCAGTGTTCCTCAGTGGTACAGGGCTTGCCTGGTATGCACTGGAACCTCAGTTCAATCCCCAACACTGCAAGAAGAAAAATAAATAAACTCAAAACTCTAACACGCAGAAACTACTAAAAATAATGGAAAGGAACACTCCAAAACATTGGCACAACCAATACATTTTCTGGTTAGGACTGCAAAAGCATAGGCTATATGCAGTAAGTTGACAAATGGAATTATATCCACTTTAAAAGATAGTCTACAGAGTGGAGAAAATGCCTGCCAGCTACTTGCCTGACAGATTGAACATCTAGAGCATTCAACAGACAGCAGGTGATTCAATTTAAAAATGGGCTAATAATCTCTGTGGACACTTCCCAGAGGAAGAAATACCAATAGCCAACAACTACCTGAGAAATGCTTGTCATCAGCATGAAGGAAACTCAAATCAAAACCACAAAGAGATGCTTGCTACCTTACAGAGTTAAAGAACTGTTGTCAGGAAAAGCAAAACAAAACAAGAAACAACACATTCAGGCATAGAAAACAATTTTATTTAAAAAGGAACTTTTATTCCTTGTTGGGGGAGAATGTTAATTTGTACAGCTGTGGGAAAAAGCCTAAAATATTAAACATTGGCCCTAAAAAACTAAACATTGGTCTGCCATAAGATCCAGCTATTGTTCTTTGAGATATATCTCCAAGGAAATGAAATCAGGAGACCAATGCATGGTGATATATTATATATTTCATAAAAATTAGTCTGGAATAGCAGAGGACAAAGACATCCACAGAGCCAAGCCATGAAGTTCATGGAGTGGTAAATCATGCCTTTAATTCCATTATTTGGAAGGCAGAGATCCTCTAGATCTCTGTGAATTCAAAGCCAAATAGGTGTTGGAGGCACTCACCTTTAATCCTAGCACTAGGAAAGTTAATCCAGAAACTGAAAGAGATGGGCAAGGAAAGAAAGAGAAGGAGGAGAAGGCAGAAGTTCCCTCTCCCTGCACAGTCAGCCTAAGGACTTACAGAGATGGGACCTATCTCATTTGACCTGAGAAGTTAGCTGGGTGAGAATTGGCTGTGGTTTATTCCCTGTCTCTCTGATATTTCAACTTTCCCCAATATCTGGCTCCAGGTTTTATTATAATAACAAATAGAATTCATGCAATACCAGTGAAATGCTGTCTGCAGATCCAGATAGAACCCTCAGCTCCTTCTACATACCATGTGTTTGCATGCTGCCCTGCTTCCTGCTATGATGATAATGAACTAAACCTCTGAAACTCGAAGCCAGCCCCGTGTTGTATGAAGTTTCTGGCCTGGACTTTCAGGCCTATCCCTGAGATTTGGACCCACTTGCAGCCCCACTGCTGCTTAGCACCAAATAACCACACAAGACTTATACTAATTTTACACTGATTGACCTAAGGCCCAGGCATATATAACTTACTAAGTACTAATTCTTTTTTTTTTTAAAGATTTATTTATTTATTATGTATACAGTATACAGAAGAGGGCACCAGATGTCATCATAGATGGTTGTGAGCCACCATGTGGTTGCTGGGAATTGAACTCAGGTCCTCTGGAAGAGCAGTCAGTGCTCTTAACCTCTGAGCCATCTCTTCAGCCCTGCTAAGTACTAATTCTTACACTAACCCATTATTCTTATCTTGTTCAGCCATGTGACTCAGTACCTTTACTCAGCAGCATTTCAACTTCTTTCCTCTGTCTCATGGCATCCCTGCTCTGTTCTTCCTGTTCCCAGAGTTTTCTTATTCTGGTAGCCCCACCCACACTTCCTGTCTGCCTCTGGCCAATCAACTTTTTATTAAGCCAGTAAGAGGAACGAATATTTACAAGGTACTAACATAATCCCACTACAGCCCCAATTAAATGTCTTCCTTTATAAAAGTTGTCCTGGTCATGGTGTCTCTTCACAGCAATAGAAACCCAGTAAGACAAACATTTACAATGCTTTTAAAATGACTAGTAATTCAGAGAAGTTTTAAAGTATAGGGAGGATTGTAAGATTAAATGTAAATATTATCACATAATTACATAAGGATTCTAGGCATCCTTGGATTTTGCTACTTGTCAAGGGAGTCTCTGCGGACACTAGCTACAAAAGTACCACCAACATAACTCACCTTCTCTTCATTCAGAGGAGCAACCTGGTTCATAAATACATGCCTGTTGGGTCAATTCATGTGATACGTGTTGCTGTGAGACAGAAGTTGGATATAAGCAGAGCTGAGCACTCTCCAGAGGGATCCATAGCCAGTCCTCACTCTGTTCTGTGGATTACTGCAGCCAAGCCTGTGAGCATGCATATATGAGTAGCATGCATGCTCATGCACACACACATGCATGCACTCATATACACTTCCAGTGTCAATCACTCATTTCCTCTTCTACTCAGAACCTCTACCAGGCTGGGAATTTTAAGTGATGTAAACATATTTAAACTATTTAAAAGTTTAAGATTATTAGAATGAATTTTTTTTTAATTAGTGTAAAAGCTCTGGTTCAAGAAAACTGAAGGAGCATCCATTTTCTACTTCTCTCATGACCCAATTAAATTCCAGGAGTAGCATAAAATAGAACCTAGTCATGAAATAAAACACACTTCCAGCAGGCAGGAAATGATCTAGAAAACATCTGGGCTCAAATGAACAGATAAATTATAATAAAAGAAACTGTGATTCTACATTCTCAGAGAGTAAAACAGCACATGAAGTGAAGGAGGCTGTTCCTTTGGGTCCTCTGAAGTGAACTGAGTCAGCTACCTCAGAGATGGACCTGCCCATGCTCAGAGGCAGAAGCTTGAGGGGCAGTGAAGCAGCCTGTCGCTTCTCGTGGGAGGAAAGGAAAGCTGAATGTGGCATTTCATCTCTGCTAGGCAAGGCTGTTTGAACTAGAGACAAAATTCAAGAGTAACTTTCCAAAGAGAATAAACAGGGTTAGTGGTCTAACTCAATTGCTACCATGCTCATCCAGCATGCACAAAGCCCTGGGTTCAAGTACCAGCACCAAATAAAACTGGGCACAGTGGCACATGACTATAAATTGTAGCACCTGAGCAGTGGAGGCAGGTAGATCAGAGGTTAAAGTAGTTCTCAGCTACATAATGAGCTTAAGATCAGATACATGAGACAGTATCTAAAAAAAAAGAAAGACAGGAAAGTAAAGAGGAAGAAGGGAACAAAGTAAGAGTAGAGAAATAAAAAAAACATAGAAGGGTGCATTATGGGCCTGGGTGCTCCTGCAATACAGGGATGGGCTGAGGGCAAAGATTCTAGTCAAGCACTATTTATTATAGGCAGTTTGTCTACATTAGCAGGAACCAGCTAAGTACTCAGGAAATACTCTTTGTTCCTCCACCAAGAGCCATAAACTATCTAACAAAATCTCCAACACTAGACATTATAAACACCCTTATGATGTGTTGATCATGGGAATCCAAGAAACTCCCAAAACATTATAGGATACTGCACTTGCTAGCTTGTAAGAGGTTGAAGATAAGTCCTTATTGCTAAAAACATAGGATACAGAGAATCTGAGTGGGATTTGACTTGTAAGCCTCCTCCCTAGGGATAAACTTTATGATACCAGGAGGTGCCATGCAAGCTTCCAAGGAAGGAAAGCAACCAATAGTCATACCTAGATATGATGACTCTGAACCACATCAATGATACCACTAAGGGTACAGTAGGGGCATACATATTTTGGCAGGAACCAACAGCTTCTTAATTGGACTTAAGGCCTACTCAACAAGAATAAAACTATGCCTAGTACTGGAAACCTAGCCAATTCCCCAGGGCTAGGGAGTTAGAGTCGAACATAAAATTGTCATTTTACTAAATCAGCTTAATTAATAAGTGCATTATAAATATCTGTCTTTATACCCACAGATAAGTGGAGCAAACATCTCTCATCAAAGAAGCCTCTTGGGAACAGAGATCACAAAAAAGAAAAAACACAACGAATGAAAGTCCAGAAGACAAGTGGCTGTGTGGTGTCCAGTCCCAAGTGATCCACCTACATCTACAACACAATTCCTGTACCTGAGTCTCAGAGAACATAGAGAAAGAAGGGGTGGGAATATATGAACCAAAATAACAGGAAGTTCACTATGAGATGTTATCTCCTAGAAATATTAGGGAATAAAGTCTTACCAACATGGCTGCCTTCACATGAGCTGAACAAAGATGACAACAGCCATGCTAATGAAGAAGGGGAAAAGCTCATGGGGTTCCCAGTCTAGACAAAGAACTGCAGGCAATAAAGGAATGCTAGGAACAGGAGAAATAGTCTTACCCAGGGAAGAGCTCCAAGAGCACATCTGGATATCCAGTACCAAATGATCAGCTCTGAAAACATATACATATAAGCAACAGCATAGAGATTGAGCATATGGTATTTCTATATTTGTGTGTGTGTGTGTGTGTGTGTGTGTGTGTGTGTGTATAAAGAGGCCATGAATTTGAGGGAGAGCAAGATAGAGTTGGGATACATGAGATGGGTTGGAAGAAAGAAAGGGAAAGGGAAAAATGACATAATTGTATTTCAATTTCAAAAAATTAAAAAACAATTAAGAAGAACAAGCACTAACTGTACTCAGCTTGCTAATCTTTTTATTCTGCCGAGACAATGATCTTCATGTTACATAGTCTAGATGCACTAAAATACTTGAAATGTACAGCATAAGTATGGGGATTATTTGAATTTTTTTTCTTATTTAAATGGCTCTTTCGGAAGGTTTGAGAATTAGATTTAATCTCCACTCCTTCCCTGCTAAAAATTGCATTTGCTATGATTTTTATAATTATCTACTGTTAGCATTTGTTGTTTATGTAGAATGTGTTGTATCTCACCAGGTTTCTATACATATATTTGCCTTTTTCTCTTAGGAGGTCTCATAGATGAGCTTCAGGGATGAAGCAAAGCCTCAAAGCCTTCCATTTGAATCTCTGTATATTCTAGAAGGATATGGATATAAGATCTAATGGAGCATCATAAGCTTGGAGTACTACTTTACTAGAGATTTTTGTCTCTGTATTTGGACAATAATTAAACTAGATCAAAATCTGCCATGTTTACCAAGGTAATCACAAATATGGTATAACACATCTGATACTAAAAATACTTACCTGAAATTCAGGCTTACCTGAACATTCTATAGTTTATCTGGCAAATGTAGGAAGTAGCGGGGAGGTAGAGGGCCAGGATGGAGAGGCAGCTTGGTTATTCCTGTACAAATAGGAAGGAAAATACCCATCTTCTCCACTTCTTAGAGAACTTCCCCTAATCTGTAATCATTAAGCACTCTCCATTGACTTGATATGATAACCATTTTTAGAAAGCAGGTGTGTCTTTTTACAGCTAGGTTTTGGTCACAACAGTAGTCTAAGAATGTATCAATGAAGAAGCAGAGAGCCAAAGTGAATACACCAATGAAGACAGCACCCATGTGTACCCATTCCTGCCGGTGGAGGTAAGCCTTAGTTCAGAGGCATGTTTCCAAGTTGCAAAACTGCAATAAAGTATGGATGAAGAAATGGCTCAACTGTTAAAGACTAGGTTCATGATCAAAAATATAAGACAAGGAATCTTGTTTTTATCCTAATAACGACAACTGGCTAACATACATGTACAGACATTAGTAGGTGACTTTGGGTAACATATGTCATGCCAATAGTATCATCAAATCTCTGAGGTCTAATTGTCACCATGAAAATGTATTTTTTTTTCATAGTTGTATAAAATACTCCATCTCTGTGGCTCATTAACAGGTGGTCTATGATGTGTATCACAGTGTAGTTTAGTGCATGTCCAACATCTATTAATGTTTTCTTTCTCATTTGCTTTGGCAGAAAGTTTTTTTGGATTGGTAACAGAAACTAGAAACAGATGATGTTCCCCAAATCTGCTTGAAACACTGAATTCGGATTTTTAGATTGGTTTTAGACTTTGAAAGTAGTGAATAATAGACAACATTGACCAAAATTGGTTGTTTACATCATTAATATTCTTCTGTCCTCCACTAAGTCTGATGTTCATCATTTGAACAAAGAACAGGATTTAGGAATAAAGAGTTTATCAACAAATAATTGACCAGATCAAAAGGCTCTTAATTCCTTTTTTCTCAGCCTATGTAAGGATCTTTTAGCATAAATAAAATCTAATTTGATCCGGGGGGGAGGGAGGGAGAAGAAGAAAGAGACACAATTCAGAAGACCCAGAGGAACTTTCATAAATTAAAAACAGTACCCTTCCAGAGACTTGAGAGGATGATGCAAGACTAGAATGACAAAGGCTGCTATTAAAAATGATCAATGGGAGGATATGAAAAAGACCTTGAAATATTACTGCTAAAAGGGGAAAAGCCAATAGAAAAGCTAAAGGGTAGAATTAATGGACCTAACACAATGGGTGCTCCTAGACATACACTTTTCAAGTATAAGATTCTACCAAGGAAAGAGAAAGGTTCTGTGAGGGTAATGACTATGTGTCCCTAGGACAATGTCACTGAATACTAACAAGTATGAAGGAGACAGAAACACCCAGGCATATACTGGAACACTTTTAAGATACCCTAAAAAATCAAAAAAAAATTAAATAAATAAAAACAAAAACCCCCAACAAAACAAAGAAGGTTAATCTGAAAAGGAAATAAAACCAAGTGAGTCAATAGCATCATGTATGTTGTTACACAAAAGTAAGAGAAAATTACCTCCATCTAGACTCCACACTCCATTGAACTATTCCATGGTAGAAGAAATAATGATACTTTCCATCTTAAGTAATAATTGCTGTTTATTAAACTCTTATTATACATCAGGTATAGCTCTGAGCTCTTCTTAATAAAGTTGTTAACTCTACCCCCAAAACATAACAATGAGCTTGGTACTATTGCTATATTCTTGGTTTCACAGCTGAGAAAGCACAGTCATAGAGAAGAAAACTGTCAGACCATGGCAGGCACAGAAGGCAGACTCGTGCTTTGAATCCAGGAAGCTTGGCTGAGTTCAAAGCCTGGCACTGTTTTAATTACTATATGAGAGTGTCATTCTGCTGGTCAATTATTCACAAAATTTATGGCTCATGTAGTCTTCATGAAAATAAAGACTGAAAGGGTAGGTTGGTGGTTAAAAACAATTACTGTTTATTCAGAGGACCAGCATTCAGTTCCCAGCACAAGGGAACCTACCACCCTCTTCTGGTTCCCACAGGCACCTACATGTTTATGGTGCACATACAGACAAGCAGACACACATATCCATGTCAAAATAAATAAATATTTAGAAAAAAATGACCTGAGGCCGCACTACCATAAAGTGGACCACAAGAAAGAAGAAAACACAGAACTATAGAATCTAGGACGCTGGGCCACTAACTTGGCAAGACATTTCCTGATGACAGGATGTGAGAAAATTAAGGAATTGGAAAAGGATGTTCATGCTCCGGGGAGAATATCATCTAAGAGGGAGGATGGTCTTATTCCTCTTGTCACTGGGTAATACAGCCTGCCCTGGAATTTCCTCTCCTACTTTGGTCTCCTGAGTGCTGGGGCTTCAGGTGTACTCCCCATATCAGAACCTAAAGGAAGACCTATTGGAAGCAGAGGCTTTGAATGGTAAAATGGTAGCATTTATTTCTTTGGTCAGGTAAGAAAAAACAAAGGTAATTGAAAGCTCAATTTTTAGCCATTTTTTAGAGGGAAAGTAATGCATGCTTGGGGTAGTTATTTATAAAAGGCCAAATCTAGTCACATGGTCATTTCCCAACATGTCCAGTTGTAGTTCTTACCCATCAAGTGAAAAGTGTATTTACATATTTGTAGCTTGAAGTTTTCTGACCCATTTGGGCCAGCTGTTCCACAGCCACTTAGTCCCAAATAATCACACAAAGGCTCATAGTAATTACAAACTGTCTGGCCTGTAGCTCAGGTTCATTATCAATTAGCTCTTACAACTTAACCCATTTCTATTAATCTATTGTATTGCCACGTGGCTCCATGGCTTACCTGTGTCCCTTTACATCTTGCTCTCTGGGCAGCAGCCTGCAAAGGCTCCCTGACTCTGCCCTCCTTCACCTTTATCTCTGCTTACATTTTCCACCTGCCTCTAAGCTGCTTTGCCATAGGCCAAATCAGCTTCTTTATTAACAAATGATAATAAAGTATATTCATAGCATATAGAAAGACATAATTTATTGCTTTTATTAAGAAAACATGAGGGCTGGAGAGATGGCTCAGAGATTAAGAGCATTGACTGTTCTTCCAGAGGTCCTGAGTTCAATTCCCAGCAACCACATGGTGACTCACAACCATCTATGATGACATCTGGTACCCTCTTCAGTATACAGTATACATAATAAATAAATAAATAAATCTCTTAAAATATTTCGGGAGGGCTGGAGAGATGGCTCAGCGGTTAAGAGCACCATCTGCTCTTCCAGAGGACCTGGGTTCGATTCCCAGCACCCACATGGCAGCTAACAACTGTCTGTAGTTCCAGTTCTAGGCAAACATCAAGGCAAATAAATAAATAAATAAATAAGTAAATAAAGTTTTTTTAGAAAAAAAAAAGAAAACATGAAAAACTCAAATATATTTTCTAAAGTATAGAAACAAAGTCATAAGAGGTTTATAACATGTATGTTTGTGGTAGTTAACAAAAGAAGGAGAGATACACATGGGCAAAGTAGAACTCTGCTAATTTCCATATCTTATGGAGCAGTGTAAAATATTATAAATGCACAAAGGTAAAGACAAAAAAATGAAACTTAAATATACTAAATCAGAGCCCAGAGGAGAGAAGAAAAAGGAGGTAGAAGCCATAGTCTCCACATTTCATGGCATGAAGTTGAAAGATTTCACTCAAAACTTAGGAAGTCATAAGTGAATAGAATTTATAATGGTATCTGCCAGATTAAAGGAGGTACATATGAAGAATGAGCTTGTTGTTAGTGTTCTGTTCATTTTATCATTGAAGGTATTATGCTTAAAGTAGAGTTGGTTTCTTGTACATAAGTGAATTGGAGTAGATAGAGATGTGTAGTCAGAAGTTCTCCTGTGTCCCGCAGTAAGTCAGAAATAAACACACAGAAGCTTGTATTAATTGCAAACTGTTTGGTCTAGGGCTCAGGCTATTACTACCTAAATCTTGCATCTTAAATTAACTCGTTTTTATTAATCTGTGTATTGCCATGTGACTGGTGGCTTACCTGAACTTTCACATCTTGCTTCTTGGGCAGCTGGATTGTGTCTCCTAGGCGCTGTCCATCTTTCCCTGTCTCTCTGCTTGGATTTCCTGCCTGGCTGTAAGCTGTCTTACCATAGGCCAAAACATCTTCTTTAGTAACCAATGGTGGCAACATATATCCACAGTGTACAGAAAGACCACCCCACAGCAGAGATGCATGCTACCATAGGGAAGAAGAACCGAGGTAGAAATATGATGACGAGTATGCAAATGAGGAGGAAAGGGCAGAGCATTTCACATAGAGGGCCCCCCTTGGAGAGAAGATCGATGACAGAGACTCTGAGACACGGAGGAGGAAGGGTACATAGAGAGGCAAGCTTGGGGCTTGTGTGCATGCCAAGAGGACCAGAAGGGAGGTGATCAACAAATTCTAAAAGTACCAGGATCCTGGCTACCTTAGAAATGCCCCAGTCAAATGGTCCTTCCAAAGAGGTCCTGTTGCAGAGTATAGATGGCTACAAGTATCCGCCTGCAACACATAGGTCTACCACACAGTTCACACCATAGTCACTCTACCACATTGTTCACACTGCAGTCATTCTTCCACACCGTTCACACCGTAGCCATAGTGTTCACACCACAGCCATTCTTCCCTACAGGCTCAGTTAACCTGACCGCTGTAGCATGGGACTGCTCGCATGGCCAGGCAAGTTATGCTAATAGGCTTCTTCTCATCCGACCAACTGTGATGGTCAGTTTCATGCCAATTTGACACAAGAAGCAGTCCTTTGGGAAGAAAGAACCTAAATTGGAAAAAAAAAAAAACAAAAAACAATACCCTCAATCAGATCCACCTGTGGAGCATTATCTTGACTGAGGATTAATGTTGGAGGGCCCAGTTCATTGTGGGGGGTGGCACCACCAGGCAGGTAGCCCTGGAGTGTTTAAGAAAGCAGATTGCTCAAACCGTGGGGGAGCAATTCAATAAACAGCATTCTGCTCCAGTTCCCCTCCTGGTTCCTGGCCTGAATTCCTGTCCTAGCTTCCCAGGATGATGGATTTACAAGCTGTAAGGAAATATAAACTGTTTCCTCCTCAGGTTGCTTTTGCTCATGGTGTTTTATTACCACAATAGATAATAAGACAGTGGCCAAGACTTCATACTGCATTGGGCCCCCTCCTTTTCTGCCTCTGGCTCTCTGTTTTGAGGTGGTCAAGGCTCTGCTAAGTATCCCCCAGTCTTTGTCCTTTACACACAGGTATTTCCCGGGATGAGTCAGTTTTTCATCACTGTGGACAAAATGCCCGATGCAGTCAATTTACAAAGAAAGAGGACTTATTTTAGCTTATAGTTTTGGAGGTTCCAGTACATTACTGTTTGATCCCATAGTTTTGGGAGATGTGGCAGTGGTACCACTTCACAGGGTAGATGAGTGTAAAGAGCATAAAATGGAAGTCCTTTGGACAAGTTTAGGCTAGCCTGAGTGACACAATTTAATGTGTGAAGACATAGATAGAGGTGCAGAGGGGAACAAAGATAAGCAGAAGGTTACCTTCCTAGCACTCCACCCAAGTCCACTCTGGCTATCAGGAGTTACAGAGTGAAAGGCCGGGATAGATAAGGTGAGAAGGATTAACTCACCCAGTTGCTAGGGTGATGCGGCCTGGCCACCGAATTAGCATATTAAGGGAGAGCAGACCCAAAGCTGCTGAGTTTTTGACCTGAGCTTCACGGTTGAAGTAAAGGGGACTCCAGTCAGCCCTCAGAAGCTAACACCTGGAAACTCTGAGGAGGCTCTGCAGTCACACTCCCTCCGATCCTGGTCGACTCCCGGGACGCTGAAGGACCAGACCCTATATCCTAGGCAAGGGGAAACAAGGCTCCGAGCGAATTGCCGCCCAAACCAGCGATCGAGGCCTGGCTACATCCCCCGGGCGGGTGCTGACAGAAAAGTGTGGACACAAGCGGCAAGAAGGTCGTATGATTATATTAATGTGTGATTAATGTGTTTGATGTGGATTGTGTATTCTGAATAAGCATCAGTAAAAGGTTATTGAACCGCCATTGAGTGTCTGGGCTTTCTGTCCAATTCGTCTCCAGCTGACCACTGGGGAAGTGCCCGGGATTTTGCTCGTGACAATGAGTGATAGAATGAAACTGTTTATCTCATGATTAAGAAAAGAGAAGGAGCTGGAGAAATGGTTCAGAGGCTCTTAGCACTTGCTGATCTTGCAGAAGACCCAGGTTCAAATCCCAGCACACATGGCAGCTCACGAATGTCCATAACTCCAGTTCCAGGGGATCAGATACCCTCTTCTGATCTCTACAAACATCAGGCACACATGTGGTGCACAGACATATATGCAAGTAAAGCATCGTGGACAGCCAGGCATGTAGTGGCACACATCTTTAATCCCAACACTTGGGAGGCAAAGGCAGGCAGATCTCTGTGAGTTCCAGAAAAGCCAACGATACAGAGAAACCCTGTCTTGAAAACAAAACAAAACAAAACAGGAGCTAGAGAGATGGCTCAGCAGTTAAGAGCACTGACTGTTCTTCTGGAGGACCTGAGTTCAGTTCTCAGCATCCACACGGCAGCTAACAACTGTCTGTAATTCCAAGATCTGACACCCTTACACAGTTATACATGCAGACAAAACACCAATTCACATAAAATAAATATTAAGAAAGAAAGCAAGAGGAAGGGAGCCTCAGCTCACGATTCCCTTCATGAGGCCGCTTGTCCTAAAGTCTCCCTCAGCTCCTGAAAGCCAAACTCACTCTAGAGACCTAACCTTTAACACGGGGACTTTGGGAATCGTTTATCCAAACCCTAGCATTTCCTCAACAAAACACTTTCTAGTTCTTTCTTGGAATTTGCTACCCCAAGGACTTGAACAAACCCAGGAAGTGGCTCCCATCTTACTACAACTGTTGTTAAATGGAAGGCAAAGGTCAAATGACGCACTTGCTGCTGAATGCCTGTGAGACTGAGAAGGTGAGCAGAAGAATCTGAAGGATGTGTTCTAGTAATACTGAGATTACAATTGGTAAACCCTGATGGTTTATTAGCAGAGTGAGGAAGGGAAGGGGTCCAAATGAGTCCTAGTTTCTAGTTGGTTGCTGGTATTGTTCACTGATATGTCATTTGATGGTCATTCACTGATAGGAGCATTTGATGGTTTTTTATATCAACCCTAACTATAGAGTAGCTATGTGACTGGTACCATGTCTGGATCCTAAGAACTTACTTTCTTGTCTCAAATTTGAAGCCCTGCCCAAGAATATAATAGATACAAACTTTAGGGAGAAGGTCCCTCAGATTTTTGTAGAAACCCAGATGTTTTCCATAAAGGAGAAGACATAGGAGCTCTCCTCGGGATCCAGCATAGTATTCTATGGTCATTACCCACAATTACTGTTCTTCAACCTCCTGCCTCAGCTCAGTGAGACATGGGCACCTAGAAAAATATAATTCCAAAATTCCTATAATATTTGATTCCAGAAACTGGTGGAAGAAAGAATGCTTTGAGGATTTAGTCAGTACAATGAAGCCATTAAGGTGTTTAGTCTGTACAATAGCCAGACCATGCCCCATGTGACTCCTTAGAGCAACATATAATGTGCAAAATTAATAACAAGGAGACCACCTCTAGAACCTATGTGCTTTAGCCTATCCAGAAGAGTCATTTAATGTGAACAGTTTTAAAATATGATGTCTCTTTACTGTTCTCAAGAAAATTGATAGTTCTCTTTTTTGTATGCTAATTTTCACATTAAAAATAATACATCTTGGTTTTTACTCTTACTGCCCCCAATAAGAAACCATTTTAAGAAGGAAGAAATCTATGATCCACATAGATAATTGTAGTATTTTAGAAGATATGGTTGAATGAATAAAGAATTCTTTCCCCAAAAGATGTCCATGTCCTAATCTTCCAGAACCTATGAACACTAATTTATATGCAAAGGGAATTTTGAATATGTGGTAGGCTAAGGATACTGATCTAGAGAAATTATGCTGGATTTACCCAAGCATGCCTGATAGATCACAGGTATTCTATGAGAGGGAGGTGGGAGATGAGAGGAATAGAAAGCGATGTGGTGGGGCTGGAGAGATGGCTCAGTGGTTAAGAGCACCATCTGCTCTTCCAGAGGACCCGGGTTCGATTCTCAGCACCCACATGGCAGCTAACAACTGTCTGTAGTTCCAGTTCCAGGCAAACACCAAGGCAATTAATTAAATAAATAAATAAATAAATAAAAGTTTAAAAAAAAAAAAAAAAAAGAAAGCGATGTGGCAATGGAAAGACAAGAGTGTTGCTTTCACAAGCCAATGAGTGTCAGCAACTTCTAAAAGCTAGAAGAATCAAGGAATGGATTCTCTTGAGAGCCCTCTGAGGTCACTGACCCTTAATGCAGTGAAACTGATTTCAGACTTCTGGTCCCCAGGATTATAGCAGATTAAATATATGTTGTTTGAAGAAGCCAAACATTCAGCAATTTGTTAACAGCAGTTGTAAGAAACTAACAGAGAAATCAAAGATGATATCTATATTTGCCCCAGTCTTATCTTTTCCTTAAACATCCCCTTCCTACATGGACAAGAGACATGCCTTCACTTCCAGAAAGATTGTAGTTCCAGAAACTTCTACTAGGTATACTTCCTGGGAAATCTAATAATCCTAGCTGCTGTTAACCATTTTGTGGAGATTGGGAATCTCTTTTATTATTAAAAGATTTATCTTGAAAGGCCAATAATACCTGGACAAACATGGCCAAACCTGTGCAGAAGCATCCTCATGCTGGATAACTCTGCCCCCAGCAAATTTTAATCTATTTTTTTGAGGCATTTCAACTCTCTCATCATTTAAATATTTCCAAGATTTCCAGGAGACTCCCAGATTCCAACAGGATATCCTCTTCCCAGGAGCTCTGTGGAAATTAACCCACCTTTCACTTAACAAATTGATTTGAAGCAAGGGTGGGCAGTTGTAGAGTGAAGCCAGAAAGGTCCAGTCACAGTTACCCGGGAAACTCATTGAGCCCTACACTACCAATATGGTTTGGACACATATGTTCTTGTTATATCAGATAGTAATGAATCAGGATGTTCTGAAAATTGCAATCAGATGTGATTTCATGCACTAAAACTGAAAACCTACTTCCCAGTGTTTACATCTTAAGCACAAGCTCTGCAGGTATAAGTAAGCAGTGTGTAGAGTCACATTTCATGTTAATACTAGAGCTGATGTTAACCCAATTCCTCTACTCATCCTCCATGTGAATCCATTTCAGTTTTATAGCCTCTGCTCTGGCCAGCCCTTTAAAAGACAACACAATGGATAGAGATGAGAAGTAGAATGTATCAGGGCATCTGTGAAGGCCAGTGGCTAGCTAGCATGCACCCCACTGGATTAAGGAGCCCATAAGGACCCAGCAAGCCCTTCCTAAGAAGGGTAGAGTGTTCAAACCACCTTGGAGTGTTTTCTAACTCTCCTTGCTTGAGGGTCATGAATTGGAATTTATGAAGACATTTTCTATGAGCCCATTCTATTTTCTATGAGCCTATAATACTAATGATATCATAAAATGTCCTGGATATAAATTTAAATGAGAAAGCAAAATTCAAAGCTCCAAATGACCTCCAAATATTATATTTAAATATAAATACATAGTAATATATATACAGTAAGATATAATATATTCATAATATGTTATCTTAGTAATTATCTCAGGATGATAAAACTTTAGATAATTTTTACTTTACATATCTATATAGCTTGCAAATTTGATGTATTTATTTACTTATAAACTTTTTTTAAGACTGTGAGAAATTAAATCTTAAATTAACAATTATAGTAAAATTATTAAAGTCCTATTCAATTTTTAAAATAGCTTAAATGATATTTCAAAATAGAATATGGATAGGAACCATAGGTAAAAGGTTAAAACATTAAAGTAGTATTTAAAAAAAAAAAAAAAAAAAACAAGGCTGGAAATGTGACTCTGTGGCTATGGGTGCTTGCTGCCAAGGCTGATGACTTAAGCCCTGAAACTCAAATGACGGAAGGACAAAACTGACTCCCACAAGTTGTCCCTCATGTCCCTCATGTGCCTGCTGTGGTATGTATACAACCACACACACACATACACAGTCACATACACACACACACACAACCACACACACACACAACCACACACACATAACCACACACACACACAACCACAACTACATACACACACATACACACAACCACACACATACAACCACACACACACAACCACACACATACAACCACACACACACAACCACACACACACACACACAACCACACACACATAACCACACACATAGCCACTAGCCACACACACACACATACACACACAACCACACACACACATACACACACATAGCCACTAGCCACACACACACATACACACACACACAAACACACACACATAACCACACACACACAATCACATACACACAACCACACACACACAGATCACACACACAACCACACACACACATAACCACACACACACACATACATACATACACACATAACCACACACACACACCACACACACACAACCACACACACACACAATAACAACAACAACAAACATTTAAAGGTAGAAATGGAGAGAAAGTAATAAAAATTCACACATATAAAATAGAATTAAAAATACAGTCTAGGCAAGACTAGTGGAATATACTATAATCCCAAAGCTCAGGAGATAGAGACTGGGCTACATAGGAAGACCCTATCTCTAAAAAGGAGGAAAAGGGAAATTGAAGAGATGGTTACGTGCTTAAAAACATGTAGCATTCTTGCAAAGCACCTCAGTTCTGTTCCCAGGACCACACTGAGTGTCTCTCAATCAATTATAACTCCAGCGCCAGGGGAGCTCTCGTGAACTCCACTGGCACCTACACTCAGTCTTTACACTCCCAACACTCATAGAGATACAGGCTGTTTTGTTTTTAAATACAGTCTAGCTTGTGGTGAAGTGAGGCAAGGTGAAAACAGGAAAACAAAAAATTTGATAGACAGAGGGATTAAAGGGGAGATAGAAAGAGAAAGCATTGCAGAAGAAGTAACTCCATAAAGCCAGGCTGCTGACCATGTCTTTAATAAAACAAGAAAGGACCAGAGTGGAAGCCAAGAGTGATAAAGCCAAGAAAACTGACTGTGGTCCAGCCAGTAGCTTCAGTTGTTTGAAGAAGTCTTCATGGGAAAATCCTGTCCGAGCCTATTGTGCATGGTTGCTCAGCGGTAGAAGGCAAACTCAGCAAGCACAAGGCTTTGAGTTCAATCCCCAGAAATACAAAACAAACACCCAAACTATAAAAGCCAAATTGTAGAGAAAGGACCCATATTTTCTTTGGACAGAGTCATGGTCACAGTCTCCAACTCTGGGCAGCCCCAGCAGCTGGGAACATTCAGCTCTGGGAATCTGCTACCTCTTTGGCACTAGAGACAGGAATACGCTTCCTCGGGAATGACCATTCTCAACTTTATTTCATTCCACCTTCTCATCAAACATTTAAGTGCCCACTCCCTAGTGATTTGCGACCTCTTAAGAGTGGCTACTGTACACTACACTCAATTTGAAAGTTTTTCTTACATCACTCTCTGTTGTGGAATATTCCTTTACACTGTGTGAAGATATATCACTAGGGTTGGTTTGATAGAAAGCTATTCCGCCTAGAGCTAGGCAGGATTTTCAGGGCAGAGAGAATATTGGGAAGAAGAAAGGCAGAGTTGCAATGAGATTCAAAGTAAGCACATCATGTAAAATAGGAGGTAACAAGCCATGAGCCACATGGCAGCATGTAATTTAATAGAAACTGGTTAATTTCAGTGATAAGAGTTAGTTAGAAACAAGCCTAAGCTATTAGCAGAGACTTTATAATTAGTAATAAGTCTCTATGTCATTTTAAAAATCCAACTACAATTCTCTCATAATATCTGCCTTGTTCCCTTCATAGACTTTTCATAGTTTATCATGATTAATCAATATGCTCCCTATTTTAAAGCCCACTTCTCTTAGTATAGCATTTCTCAACCTTCCTAATACACCCTTTAATACAGTTTCTCATGTTGTGGTGACCCCCAACCATAAAGTTATTTTCATTACTACTTCACAACTGTGATTTTGCTACTGTTATGCAGAATATCTGTGTTTTCTGATGGTCTCAGGCAACCCCTGTGAAAGGTCCTTCAACCCTAGGGGTTGTGACCCACAGGTTAAGAACCACTGTTCCAAGAGAGCAGAGATTAGGTTGTTTGCTCATCATTAGAAAATACAGGATTGTCACTTAGTAGGCTCAAGAAGTGTTGTACCTGTGTCAAGGGACTCCCCAAAGATCACCAGGGAGCTGGATTCAATGTAAACACATGAGGGTCAGTTTATTGCTTCGGGTAGGTTCAAACCAACCTGGGTGGAAACCCTTTGTTCGGGTGCAGTGGAGAGTTTCGGCCATGAGTCCAGAGGTAAGGGGTTTTTTGTTTTGTTTTGTTTTGTTTTTTTAAAGAAAAGCCTACATAAGCAGGGTGCTTTACATCTTGGCATTCCAGGATTGGTCAAAAGGGTATGGGGTAGAGAAGCCATTGGCTTCTCTTTCAGTGTAAACCCAAGCCCTGAATCTGCTGGCTGAATTTTCCACATGAACCTAACTTTTGAATTTATTGGCTCGAATTCCTGAGATTCTTTCTAGACTCAGACCTGGGCCCTGCCCTCAGGCATTAAATGCTCTTTTCCTGGGGTAGTTTTGTAAAGATAAACCCATGTCTTCACAGAAATACTTATTGGATAGATGTACAGATGGATGGATTCATGTATGTGTTTATGGATGGACACATGGATGTATAGTTGGTATTAACCACTAGCAACTGATTAAAAGGTTAATATTTATTAAATGAGATTGAACAGTTGGCAATTTCTGGAAAGCTGGAATGGTCCACATGGCTGAAGTAGGTCTAGTCCTTTCTCCAAGAGCTCGAGGGAGCAAACAGGAAACTTCCAGTCCTAAACTGGACTGGCCACCCCCATATACTGGTGCCTCAAGGTCCAAAGGCCCTGCCTCATAGGTCAAGGTGATATTGCCTGCTTCCCACTACTTAGATGGATGCATGGATGGAGGATTAAAGGATAGGAGAGTAAATGTGAATGTGTGAATATGTGACTGCACCATGCTCTATGCTATCAATGTTATTCATCTCTATAACCTGGCTTAACTTCCTGTACAGATTTATTGGCTATGTCCTAGGCACTGAAGCTATAAAAATTAGTAGAAAAAATTGTTATGGTTTGCAGAACTCTAATTCTAGGAATGGACACATACAGAACTAAAAAGGAATATGATGTGTTATGTGTCTGTCACAAATGCCTACGCCATGACAGATACACAGAGGAGATGTTTTTCTGCTTGCAGAGTTAAAGAAGCCTCAGAAACAGGCTAGACTGGAATTAAGTTTCAAAGCATGTCCCTAGTTTTTCTGAATGAAGGACAAAAGACAGGTTTTCCAGAAGATGATGTGTAAGGATAAACAGAAGATTATTTGAGTGATTATGAGTCATCTAACATGGCTACAAAAAAGAGTGCTACAGAGCAAAGGCCACAGCTTTGCCTTTTGAGGGCGACAAGGATGAGAATGACTGCTCAGATTTGCATCTCAGGAAGGGCACTGCAACTGAAGCATTGCTGGTAGGTTGGAAGGGTGAGGGGTAGGGACATTGGCTAGAATTCATCTGTGAAGTAACAAAGATGGCAGGGGCAGGAGAAATGGGGCAGACATAAATTCAGGAGATATATATTTTAAATCATATAAATAAAAAAAAAACTGTTACCCATGGGAGGCAGAGAGTAATAGAGAAGGGTTTTCAGAATAATCTCTAGGTTTGTAATCTGAGCACCAAGATGAACCATTTGGTACCATTAACAAACTATTGAAAGAAAAAAAGAAGAGCCTATTTGAAGATTGCAATGCTGCTGGTTCCCTAACCTAGAAGGATACAGTTATTGAAAAGATAAGTCTTCAACTCCTGGCACTCCTGGAGTTTTGGTGCTAATAATGGTTTGTGGGTTCTGCTAATGTCCAGGAGCAGATAGAAGGGTGAAGAGAACGGAAGTGAGCAGTCACTGTGGGACCTACCCTGTTTATTCATACATCAAATCATAATTCGTGATGAAATTTTTTTCCTTTGACTTGATAATTTACACACTGAAGTTAGAAAATTCCATAATTTAATTTTAGTTAAATGTATGCAGTGTTGGTACTGTTGCTGTTTACAAGAACTCAAGGCTAATACTGTATGCTTTTTAAATGTTTTAAATTATTTGTATCATTGAAACTTAAGCCATATGCTATACAAAACATAGCCATTGTATATCTTTGGTTATCATTTTTAGAAACTGTGAGGATCTGGAGTGCAGGGTCCAGTTTCAGAGAAGCTTTGGTGTCTGAGTGCAGGGCCCAGGTCTACAAATGCACCCGCCAGCCAATGGATTCAAAAGTTGGATTCCCACCAGAGGACTCAGCTAATAGCTGCTGTACCTTACCCCTTTGCCCAATCCTGAAATGCCAAGGTGTGTTGCATCTTGCTTATTTATGTTTTTCTTTAAAGACACTCCTGCCTCATGCATGCTACACTGTGTCCAGCCTCCCTAGTGGTCGTGGAAATTCTTAGACTCAGGCAGACTTGGGCAGACTTGGGCATAACGGAAACCATGTCGACAAAGCAACATCCCCTGGCCTCCTCCTTCCTCCGCTCACTCCTTACACTGTGGTTTGTTTTTAACAACTAAAATAGTATTAGAATTGTGACCTGCCTTTGAAAGAGAAAAAGTCACCTGAAAAATTACCATTTCAAAGTTCCTAAAAGAGCTACTAGGAAAAAGCCCTGTAAAACAGAGCAAATTAACGGCTATTAGCATATTCATAAACTGAGACATAAGGTCAAACTCTTTATTTTCATTCCAAAAAGCCACCTACTTATGTCATCGGCCATGATTTTTGTTCTACAGTAGTGTGATTTGAATACATTCTCAGAAGCATTTACAATAAAAAAAAAAAAAGAGAGAGAGAGAAAAGAAAACATCTGAAAAGAAAAGGAATTTTTTCAGGTAAATATACTTAGTAAATTAAGATGCTTCTCTGCCGAGTCTCAGAACAATCTGTTGTCCTTTATCATCATAATCTCATGAGTAAAGTCTCTTTCTATTCACTGAGATTTGTAATAAAAATTGTGACAGTGTCATGCTGAAGTAATTTTCCTGCTAATGTAATGGCATAAAGATATTCAAATTATCATTGTCTTTTGTGCTGGGGGTTTTCAGAGAAGCACGCCAACAGAGAGAGTTTCCTTAACGTGCCATCCATCAAGCAACACTAAACCCTGGTGTTAGTTTGGAGGGAAATTGCATGAGAAACTTCACCACACATTAAAAAAAAAATATTCTCATGGAGAGTAAAAACTAATGTGACAGGCAGGAGTCTAAGTCTCAGAAATTAGGTGTGATAGCTAATTTCAATTATCAATTTAATTGGATCTAAAAAGTAATCTAAAGCAACTTGTCAATGAAGCAATTTGATTAATAATTAAAATTTTAAAAACCATATAGGTCATTAATGAGACATGTTTTGGGATGTGTCTATGAGGGCTTTTCTATAGAGATTTGCCTAACTTGTGGGGAACACCTGCCCTGAACATGGGTAGTACCATCTCATGGACTGGGCTCACACACTGAATAAAAAGAGATAAAGGAAATGGGCAGCTGAGCATCAGCATATATCTCTCTGCTTCCTGAGTACATAAACAACTTCCTACCATTATACCTTGCCTGCTGTGATAGACTGCACCCTCACCTGAGCCAAATTAACCCTTTTTGCTTAGCTGCTTCTTGCTCAGAACTGATCACAAGAACAAGAAAAGTAACACAGAGGTGTCACCTCCCAAGCTGGCCTGGGAGATAAGCCAAGAGATGATTACTTGAACGAGTCTGTCATCTATGTTTGATTAGGAAGTGAAAATGACATGGGGGTCTCTCTCTCCACCCCTCCCAGACGGGATTTCTCTGCATTGCCTTGGCTGTCCTGGAACTTACTCTGTAAACTAGACTGGCCTGGAACTCGGAGAGATCTACCTGTCTCTGCCTCTCCAGTGCTGGGATTAAAGATGTGTGCCACCAGAGATGAAGCTTTTGATAATCTGTTTCCTTGAGAACTACAGATGGATCAGTAGAAACTGTGGAAGTATTTTTCCTCTCTCTAGCAGCCTAGATCCAAAAGAAGCCCTTTTGCTTTTTTAAATTTGAATTCTCTTTACTGTCACTGTATGCTATATTATATCCAGGAAGAGAAAATTGGCCCCCACAATAATTGTCAAGGTACCATTATGATGGGGTTGTCTCCAAGACAACCCTAGTCACATCAGATTTCTGTTTGTGTACTTTATGGATGTGCTTCCTATTCTCTTATCATTGCTGCATCTGTCCATCCAAAAGCTTCCCATTGCCAATGCCTAATGCTACAGTTAGGGTCAACTTGAGGTCCCTTCTCTGATATCCCCCTACTTATGCATATAACATACTTTATATCCCCAGCTAAGATATAAAATAGGCATGGGTGTTCAGTACCATCATCATATGGACACATAGGTACTTCCCTCACACATGAACACACACACACACACACACACACACACACACACACACACACACACAGACACACACACACGGAGGGGTATACAAATTTTTTTTCTTTAGTATACCACACTTGTGTGGTGATATATTGTATATTCAATTAAAAGATAGTCTAGAATATGAGAAGACAGAGCCACCCACAGCTAAGCAAGAAGATGAGGGAGTAGTGACCAATGCCTTTAATTTCATCACTTGGAAGACAGAGGTCTGTCTGGATCTCTGTGAGTTTAAGGCCTAAGAGCCAAGCAGTGGTAGCACATACTTTTAATCCTAGCTCTAGGAGAGCTGAACCAGGAAGTAAAATAGCAGGATGGGGAAAGAAATATAAAGCAGGAGAAGGTAGAAATTGAGACATTCTGAGCAACCAGTCAGGCTAAGAACCTCTGAAGAAAGGATTTACCCTGTTCAGCCTGAGGAGTTGGCTGGGTGAGACTAGGCTGTGGTTTGTTCCCTGTCTCTTTGATATTCCTGCTTTTCCCCAATATCTGGCTCTGGGTTTTTATTATTATTTTTTTTAAAGACTATTTCTCTCTCTTTTTTTTAATTTAATTTTATTTATTTATTTGCCTTGGTGTTTGCCTGGAACTGGAACTACAGACAGTTGTGAGCTGCCATGTGGGTGCTGGGAATCGAACCCGGATCCTCTGGAAGAGCAGACGGTGCTCTTAACTGCTGAGCCATCTCTCCAGCCCCCAGGCATCTCTCCAGCACCCAGGTTTTTATTATAATACTAAATAGAATTGGTTCAATATACTTGTGGTGGTATGAATGTGAAATACTCCCCACAGTGTTTGAACACTGACCCTAGTTGTTGGTATTTACGGGAGGTTATGGACCTTTAAGAGCTGAGGCTTGTCTGGAAGAAGTAGGTTACTGGGTGCGGGCTTATGTATTATATCTTGGTCCCTGTTCCAGCTGGATTCACTTCCTGCCTCCTGTTCCATTAATACATAAGGAAGTAAGATGCCCGAGCTGTACAATTCCTGGAGCTACCTAGCACCATACTTTCCCTACTCCAAATCTCTCAATCCTTGAACCAAATAAACCCTTCCTCCCTTAAACTGTTTTGTATCTTCCTTAAACTTGCTGTGGCAATGAGAAAAGAAAATAATATAGGAAACTTGTGTTCAAAACTGGGCTTGTGGCTGAGATAAATCCTTCCATATTGTTCACACATCTTTGGAACTAGTTTGTAAGAATTCAGAAATGTGTGGTGCTGTGGGCTAGAGAAGCCCTAGAATACTGTAAAGAGTTTCATGAACTGTTCTGGTAGAAGTATGGACAAGAGTGCCCAAAGCAAGGCAAACAATAAAGTTGGTGCACACAAGATTTCAGAGGCAAACAGGTACTGTAATCAGGAACTAGACCAGAGAGAATTATGCTGTGTTCTAGCAAAGAATCTATAGGCATTCTGCTCATGTCCTGACAATCTGAGTTAGGACAAATTATAACAGACCAAGTTATTTAGTGGAGTAATTTGAAGATAGCATACCATTGAGGATGTGGCTTTGTTATTACTCACTGTGTTTAGCCAGCATTGTAATAAAAATCCAACACAAAAACATTGTGCAAGGTGTGCAGTTTGGCAAGAAGTGCCAATGTGGTTAAAACTGCAAATGGATAGGCTGGTTTTGCCCATAACTGTTAAAGAGATTTAAATCACTTACAAGAAAGCAGGTTGTTTACACTGAGAGGCAAGATTTCAGCTATGAAACTCTCATGCAAATTCATCTGAAAGGAAAGCCTAAACCTGCTATAGGATTATATTGTTACATTGTAAATATTTGTCCCGTCTACTGGTTTAATAAAACCCTGACTGGCCAGAAGGCAGACAGGAAGTATAGGCAGGAGTACCAGACTGAGAAAACTCTGGGAAGAGGAGAGCAGAGATGTCAGGCAAATGCAGAGGAAAGAAGACACAAATACTGCTCGGAGAAAAGGTACTAAGCCACTTGGCTAATCATGGGTTAGTTTAAGAGTTAGAAAGTGATATTCCCGGGGCTGGAGAGATGGCTCAGCGGTTAAGAGCACCGTCTGCTCTTCCAGAGGACCCGGGTTCGATTCCCAGCACCCACATGGCAGCTAACAACTGTCTGTAGTTCCAGTTCCAGGCAAACACCAAGGCAAATAAATAAATAAAGTTAAAAAAAAAAAAAAAAAAGAAAGTGATATTCCCGAGTCATAGGCCAAACAGCATGTAATAAACTCTGTATGTTTATTTGTGACTGATCTGCTGTAGGACTGGCTGGGTGGGACACAGAAACTTCTTACTACATGAACCTAGAATGCTGCCTCAAGCGTTCCCTGCTAGAAATCACTCTCCAGAGAAATATCTTCCTACATTAGACTACAAAGTCACACACAGGTCACTGCAATAGTGAGTCATTGGGGGTACACAGACCCCAAACTATAGAGGCCACATACTGTCTAAATGTGAAATGTCCCCGATAGGTGTGTGTGTTTTCACACTTGGTCCCTAGCTGAAAATATTGGGTGTTCTTGGATTCTGACTCAAGTAGCCCTCAGCTCCCTACTCTACCATGGTCCAACCTGCCACAAGCTCCCAAGAAAGGCCCGCCCCCATTGGCTATACCGTTCCTGCCATTAAACTAGGAACTGAATCCATTTTTCTCTAAAGTGCATTTTGTTAGGTGTTTGGTTATAGTGATAAGAAAAATAACAGCCACACCAGTAGGTCAAATTACTTTTGCCCTTCTGATTACTAGCTATCTCCTCATAGAGGCCAATACATAGTTGCCTGATAAGTCATACTATCACCCTTGAAACTATATCCTCAGAGGGCATAACATAGTGCCCCGACACTAAAGGATAAGGCAAGAAGGCCTAGAATCCTGAAACCATTCCAAAAAACAGTACATCTGAGAGTCCAGTGACAGGTATCCACCGAAGAAACACTGGGTGTCAAAGGAGAGACGAATTCCATGGATGTGGCAGTTTATGTCCTTTCCTGGACCATGGATCAGAAGGAAGGCTCTGGGTCCTACATATATTTATGTATAAAATATTAAAACATTATTTGTGGCATATTAGAATAGTATATATAAACATAGCATATACACGTTATAGATTATATAAAATATAAAACACATATATACAACATCTAAAGTTTGTTGACATAACATTTGGCAAAGGAAGAAACAAGTGGCATATTTTCTATTTCCTTCTAAAAGATGTTTCAGATTAGATAAAAACCTTCATTTTACAATATGCATAAGGACTACAGTTTTTTTTTTAAGGTATAATCCAGGGCCATTTTTCTTATTATACCAAATGAAGTTTCTATACTACATCATCTCCAGAGCTATACTGTAAAATATTGTAAAATGCCATCAGTGGTTAGGGACAGCTGGTTTTAATGGAGAATCATCATTTTGAATGTACATGTAGCCTTACATATTCAATTTTTATCAAAGGTTTCAGGGAACTTGGGAAATTGCCACAAAATAGCTGCTGAGCAGAAAATAGAGAAATAAGGTTTTATATAGAATAAAGTGCACCTACTTGAAATCTAAAATTCAAAATCCATGGTCACAAAGTGTATGCAATGCCCCACTTACACTTTGGGGGAATGTTAGGTCCTAAATAGTTGTAACTTAAATGACACGGTAATAGATAAGCATAACCTGGTAGCTAGAGCAGATTAAATGGATCAGGAAAAAATGGTGAGTCTCGTCTTACTTAGTGACTAGCTCATGTCAAGGGAGTAATTTACTCCTCTGAGCTTGCACTGACCCATCATGCCTTACCCTCTGTGGCTGTCTAGTAAAACACCCTGAATGAAAACATTGGTAAACTCTGAGATGCCACACAAATGAACTTCGGTTATTTTGAGGTCTCTGGCACACCATCTTTGTCCCCCACAACTACTTCTTTAATCTTAAATTTTTCCTTGGTCTCAAATTAACTTTAGACTCTCTCTTGGCAGCTCTGGCTTCAGAATCTAATTGTGGGCTATGCTGATCTTGTCACATAAGAACCGGGAGAGTGAACACCAGAACCCATGGCAATACTGTGCAGTATTTGAGGGTGGATGGCAGGGAGGCAGAGAATTTCTGTTTTAGAGAACTAAACCATGCCTCTCCCTGGAAATTCAGTTGGAAGGACTTCTCATGTCTTCTCATATAGCAATGCAGAACCCAGCGTTCTGTCTGTATCTCGCTTCAGCACAGGGCTGAACATACTTATAACCTCAGTTAGAAAGCATTCTTGCTTGGCACAACACTAGCTGGAATCCAGAGCTGGTGACTAATGGAACAAAGACTCTGAATAAAATAGCAACAGCAGTCAAGAGACGTGTGCTTGCCACATGCAGGGCTGTTGTGTGCATTATTTCATTGGCTCTACACAGCTGTTTTGTCTTCCTTATCCAGCTAAGAAGAGCACAAATAGTCCCTGACATAAGATGGCTCGTTTCACTTAGGATGGTTTGAAAGCCTCAGCAATTTAGCAGAAGCCACACTTTTAACTTTGCTCTTCTCCTATACCAGTGATGTTCCATGCAGTGCTCGATTATTATGCTGGATGGTGGATACAAGCTGTCAATCAGCTGTGTAATAATAAGGCAAGCAATAGATACCCTGTGGTGTGCTATGTTGTAGCTCAGCTATTAGGCTCAGTGGGTTAAGTATATTGTATACATTTTTTACTTAGGACATTTTTAACTTGCAGTGAGACTTAGCCCATCATAAATCAAAAAGGGTCTGTACTTTAATATTCTTTATACAGGCTCTTACAATCTACCCCTGGCTAGCCTGACTAGTGAATGGTATGAATTCAAACTCAGACCATGTAGCTCCAGAGTCTATAGCCTTAACTGTATGCCACACTGTTACTACTACTTATTATTATCACCTACAAGTTGTATAACAAATTATCCCCAAATTCAGCGACTTAACACAACAGTATCTGTGATCAGGAATTGGGGCACACCCTGGTTGGGTTCTCTGACCCAGAGGTTTTGATAGGTAGCAGTCAAGATGTTCTCTAAGGCTGTAGACACTCAAGGTTCGACTGGGAAAAGCCTGCCTCCAAGCTTTCTTGTGGGGTAATAACAGGATGCAGTTTCTTACAGGGTATAGAAAAACAGTACCCTTTTTGGCCTCGCTATCTTGGCAGTTTGCCATATGGGAAAGAAATAGCGTCCTGAAAAATGGGAGTCATCACTGACTGTAGTTATCATTGCATGGTGGCATTCCATCATTATTGCCATATTCTATTATCAGAAGCAACTCACTTTGTCCAGCTCACACACAACTTGGTGGAGATTAATAAAGGACATAGATATAGAATAGTGAGGATCACAGGAACCATGTCGAAAGATTTCCACTCTCAAAATAATAACATTTTATAATAACATAATAACATTTATCAAAGGTCTACTATGTGCCAGTCAAAACACCTTATATATTCTAATTTATTTAATCCTGTCCATGAACTCTACTTGGCAGGAGCAATATTAGAAGAGAGTGTCTATATCAAGGGTCAGAGAATGAAGCATAGCACTTTTCCTTTATTATCATGGAAGATTGAGTGCCAGACATTGGATAGATCTAATCCAACCATATCTCCTCTATGAAATCCTTTGTCTTACTCATGGGATGGCCCTCTCCAGGTGACTGCAAACAGTTTTCTTCCAAATTTAGTCTGTTTGGGCTCTACCAGTTTTGAAGGTAACAAGGAAATGTCGCTCTCTCTCTCTCTCTCTCTCTCTCTCTCTCTCTCTCTCTCAAAACTTATTTAGCTTTATTTATGTGCATTGGTACTGAAGGTGTCAGATCTCTGGTACAGGCAATTGAAAGCTGTCACGTGGGTGCTGGGAATCGAACCCAGGTCCGCTGATAGTGCAGCCAGTGCTTCCAACCCCTGCGCCATCTCTCCAGTCCGAAAATGTTACTCTTAACAAAACTTTTAAAAGCAAATAATGTGTGCAAGTGTGGTGATAGGGATGTTAGTGATGGTTGGGAGCAAAGTCAGGGTTTGCGCATGTTAAGGCAAGAGCCTTACTGATGAGCTATACCCCCACCCTAGCCTAAAAAACACAATTTTCTTACACATTTTAATTTATAAAAAGAACATAACTTCACTTAAATTCAATTTTTAAAAGTCCCAATAAGAATTATCTTAAGTTTCCTATTTTAAAAAATATTACCCAGAATACATGCTATCCAAATGAATTAGGTAGTTTGTTTGGTTTTGGTGTGTGCGTGTATGCACAAGTGTACACCAATGTATCTGAAACTGCATAAAAGCCTTTTGTTGGTGTTGGATGTCTTCTTTAACCTTATTTTTTATTTTTTTTAAATGTATTTATTTAATGTACATTGGGCTTTGCCTACATGTATGCCTGTATGATAGTATCAGATCCCATGGAAGTGGAGTTAGAGACAGTTGTGAACTGCCATGTGGATGCTGGGAATTGAACTCAGGACCTCTGGAAGAACAGCCATTGCTCTTAACCTCTGAGCCATCTCTCCAGCCGCCCTTTTACCTTATTTTATTGAGATATCTTCTGTTAAATGTGGATCCCAGTGAAAAGCTAGACCATCAGATCAAAATACCATTTCCACCTCCCTAGGTCTGGAGGTACAGATGTGTGGTGAGGCCACAAACTCAGGCCCTCATGCTTGAATGGCAAGCACTTTGTGTTAATTTATATCTCATTTATTTATTTTCTATTTTTCTTCAAAAAAGTTGAGGTGGCTTGTCCCCAGTCACTCAGCCTTAAGGAAAGAGTAAGCAAGGTCTTTGGGTTGGATGGAAAGACACTGACTCTGATCAAGTCTTCTCCAGCTCCTGTCTCCCCAGCTGGAAGCCTAGGAAGAGGTAGGGTTACTTAGGGCAGGAGGGGTGGGAAATCTTCTTTTCTATTTTTAATAAGGACTAAAACAGATGCTCCTTATGGGAGCTGTATGGAAGGCATCCCAGATTCCTAGGCCACTGGGTGTGTGTCTATTTTCAAGTCCTTGATATTTGTAGTGTCACAGGCTTTAGACATCCAGGAAACAGTTCCCAGTCAAGGTAAAAATATCCACAGAGGACTATAGAATTAAAATCCTCAATAAAATGTGACCAAATGGAATTTGATGGTTTATTGTTCAAGGACCAGTTACCTAAGAAGGCTTAGCCAGGCAAGCAGCAAGCCTTAGCTATTAACACATGAATAAGATTTATCACATTGCCAGGTCAGGAAGTAATGTCAACTCAATAGAAACAGAAAGCACTTGCCAGAACTTTGTATTACGTGTAGTTTAAACGAAACAAAACAAAAAGCTCAGTAAATGAGGGGCAGAGATCCTTCTACCATGACAAAGGATACTATCTAGGCTATGTATACTATGTATATTTAATAGTGAAACATAAAACATATTAAATAGTGAAACAATTCCCAGTACACTCAGAATAAAGACAAAGATGTTCTTTATTACAGTTTTGTCAATTACAAAAAATGAAAAGTAACTTAGATGTCATGGTCAACAAATGACCATTAAATTAGTTGACATATTTATAATATGAACACCATGTAGCATTATAATATGGTACATGAATGCATAGATGGGTAGATAGGTATAGATAGATAAACACATGCAAAACTAATATGTCTGTAAATGCAAAATATGTGTGAGAAGAATTATGCACCAATTGCTGAAAACTGTTAAGACAGAGATTGGTAGAACTGAGGACAGTTAGAATTAGATTCTGCGTAAATTCACGTTTCTGAGCTATTTTTAATGTTTTGAGAACAAATACTATGCACTTCATGTTTAAAATTTTTTAAAGTCTAAGATTAATGACAGTGACAAAGTGATCTCTAATTGAATAATGAATATAACAGTATCAACACATTGATATACCCCCCCAAAGATATGCATCCAAATTTTGACTTGGTCATTATTATACTTCTATGGTTGACTTAGGGTTTTGTTTTTTTTTTTTTTTTTAACTTTGTGTGGGTTTCTTTTTGATTCTGCATTAACCACCATTTTGTTATTAGGACAAAGGTTATCAGAGAAAACTATGATGATCTGTCTAGGTTGCATCCAACAGTGATTACAGAGTTTGCAGAAGAATGTATTTATCTTAATTTTGTTTCAAACATGGCCATGATACATCATTTTGAAAAGTCAGATACCTTTCTGGACTTCTTTAATCTGGTCATTTGAGTCCTCCCCTCTTGACCCAGACCTTCATCAGCTCAGACATGAACCTTAGAGGTATCTATCTCTGAGTCTCCCTGCCCACCAGGCTGTCCTACATCTCCTTGTCTTCATTTCTCCTTTCCTATTGCCTTTGTGACCTGTTGTCTGATATTTTGTGTTCTGACAAATAAAGCTTGCCTGAAGATCAGAGCCAGCCACTAGTTAACCATAGAGGCCAGGCAGTGGTAGTACACACCTTTAATCCCAGCACTTGGGAGGAGGAAGCAGATTAGGAGTTCAAAGCCACCCTGGGCTACACACAACTGAACCAGTCTAAAGGACAAATAGCCTGGAAGTGGTAGTGCATACCTTTAATCCCAGCACTTGGAAGCTCATTCCTTTGATCCCAGCACTTGGGAGGCTCACTCCTTTAACCCCACTCTAGGGAAGTAGAGATAAGAATAAAAGTGGGTAGAGACAGGATCTCAGTCCCCCATTTGGTCTGAGGATTTGTAGAGATAAGAAATGGCTACTGCTCTGTTTCTCCAATGTGAGTCTGGGTTTTTATTAATAAGATTAATTAAGATCCTACTTCAGTGAGCCTTTATTTACCCACTGTTCTTTAGTTTCTCTAACTTGCTACATCCCTACTCCATGTTCGTGCCTTTGATGTCCCTCCTTGTAAGGACAAACTCTGTCTCCATCACAGGCTCTCTCTTATCTCATTGTAAATAAAAGCATTTGTTTAGCACATTTTTTTTTCACAGACTTAATTCACTTTATTTTTCTTGTATGAAAACCGTTATGTGGTGGCCACAGCTGGAGCCTGGATCCTCTGAACAAAGAATCGGGTGCAGGTTTTCACAAGATGGTCAGCGAATTCCTGACAAGGAGATTTGATGAACACAATCTCTTTCCAGAGGTCAGGAGTCAGGCAGCTATCATCAAAGGTGGCCTTGGCAAAGTTGCCCAGGATGGCAGTGCAGCTCCTGGCTGATGTACAACAGTCATCAGTACAAGCCATCATCAGTAGCTTCTTGGGGGACAGAAATAAAGATGGTGGCAGTGCCTTTGGGGGCAAGGATGAGACACGTCAACACAGAACCACAGTGGCTTGTCACCCTGCATGGAACAGAGTGGGGCTTGCCAATCTTTTGTTAGTTTTTGGTGCTTTGTTTTGTTTTTTGAGAAAGGGTTTCTCTGTGTAGCCCTGGCTGTCCTGGAACTCACTCAGTAGACCAGGCTGGCCTTGAACTTAGATATCCACCGGCCTCTGTCTCAGAGTGCTGGGATTAAAGGCATGTGCCACCACTACCTCATGGGGCTTTCCCAATCTTGTTCCCCAAGTAGCTTCTCAGAATAGGGACAATAGAAAGGTTGGCCAAGATGATGAGTCCTCGGATGGCAGTAACTTAATGCCAACACCAACATGACCATTCTAATCTCCAATATGGACAAAAGCCTTGAACCTGGTCCTTCTGCACTGGCATGATCTTTTAGAACCTCCTCCTTTAGTGAAGTGCCCAGGAAAGAGTCAATAATCTTGGATTTCTTAATGGGCAGGGAGAACAGGTAGATCTCCTCCAGGGACTTGGTGATAGGGATCCACTTCTTGTTTTTGGCTCCATGAGTCCCAAAACCTCCACCAGTGCTATAGCATTGACCACAACCATTAAGACTGAAGCCGAATCCTCCATGGAAGCTGCTGTGGCCTCCTAATCCTGGGGCCCCAGATCCTCTGGGACCTACCTCTGCAATGCCTTTTCCTGAAGTGGCAGAAACAGCTGTTTGGCACATTTCTTTTTTAAAGAGTATTTTTTTTTTTTTTTTACTTTCTAGCTTTTCTCTTTTTTATGGTTATACACAACTTATTTATTCAGTCATTTATTTATTTATTTGTTTGTTTGTTTATTTGTTTTGTATATAGTGTTCTGCCTACACAACAGAAGAGGGCATCAGATCTCATTACAGATGGTTGTGAGTGACCATATAGTTGCTGGGGACTGAACTTGGGGCCTTTGGAATAGCAGCCAGTGCTCTTAATCTCTGAGCCATCTCTCCAGCCTTTAGCATATTTCTTAACCATATGCTGTGTCTTAGACACTGTCCTGGTCAGAGGAGTGTTGACTTATTTTTCCATATCAATGCCTAGGCCACAATCAAAGGATTCTAATAAACTTCACAGTTTCATCTGCCTTAACAACACTTACTATATCCTCCAATAACTAGAGTTATCCAACAGCCCCTCATTTCTCTTCTACTTCCCTCTGAGTATAGTCTCAGAAAGTCTCTCTCTTGTTTGTTTTGAGACAGGGCCTATCTATGTAGCCCTGGCTGTCCTAGAACTCATTATACTGACTGGGCTGGCCTAAAAATCACAGAGATCCTCCTTCTTCTGCCCCGAGCGCTGGGAAAAAAAATAGACCAACAACAGTAAAAAGTTGTTCAATGGATATGTCTAGAGAAACAAGATAAATGTGTTTAATTGCACTGGGAAGGAGCAAAGAAGGTTCCCAGGTGAGGCGATGGTTGAGGGGATATAGTAGGTACAAAGCTGAGGCCCATATTCCAAGCAACAAGAAGCCACAGGATGTTAAAGAGTAAGCTGGTGAGGAAGCCATCCTGCAGAGCTGGGCAGGACCCGGATCTTCGTTGGCTTGTACTGCACTGGAGGTAGAAAGAAGATGCTACAGGATTTCAGTCAATGAAGGAACATGGTTAGATGTATTTGAGAAGTGTCTCTGGTGGTCACCTGGGACACTGAGAGTGACTGATGAGGACAGGTGAGTCATTAGTCCGTCCCCCACCCCTCAGGGCTGCTGGCAAAAGACCAGGAAGTAAAAAGACCAGGAGCCAGAGCAGGCAGGGAGGGGTGGTTGGGATTGAGAACAGGAAATGGTCTCGATCAGTGGTTCCTAACCCTCCAACCACTGCGACCCTTTAATACAGTCCATGCCGTGGTGACCCCTAATTATGTCATTGCTACTTCAAAACTGAGAATTTACTACTGTTATGAATTATAATGTAAATATCTGATGTGCAGGATAACTGTGGGGACCTTGGCCCACAAGTTGAGAACCACTGATCTGGAGACTTTGCAAAGGAAATCAATGGAACTTACTGCCTGTGGGGGTTTAGAACACAAGGGCCAAGAACGGACTTCAGAGTTTCTCCAGATATGTACACCCCAAGCCAATGATACAGGTAGTTATTCTTTTCTAAAGGAGAAGGGCGTATCAATGAGTAGTTAGCCTTGAGGTAGAATGTCTTCAGAGACGAGCTGGGCAGTGGTGGTGCACACATTTAAACCCAGCACTCAGAGGCAAAGACGAGTGAATCTCTGGGCTTGAGGCCAGCCTGGTCTAAAGTGTGAGTTCCAGGATAGCCAGGGCTACGTAAAGAAACCCTGTTTCAAAAACAATAAGAGAGGTCAAGAAGGAGAGAGGGGGAAAGGAAGGGGGATTCAAAAGAGAGGGAGGGAGTGGGAGGAAGAGAGAGAGAGAGAGAGAGAGAGAGAGAGAGAGAGAGAGAGAGAGACTACTGATACAGCCCACATTCCAAGTCACAAATACTGTGGGTTGAAGCAAGTCCTGTGGTTCTGGTCTTCTGTCTTCACGTGGACTTTTCTGACTCCTCTGCCATGGTCTTCTGCTTTAAGCATGCTAGTGGTTACACTGGGCTCAGCTGGATAACCCAGGAGATTCACCTTATGAGCTGATTGGTGAATTCCCCTTTGTTGTGTGACCTAATATAATCACGTTCTAAGGATTAGGACATGGATCTAGTTAGTGGCAGGTGAGAGGAACCCTAATCTATTTGCCATGGCCGTCTTCTTGGAAGACAGTAGACAAAAGGAGACCAAGATACTAAATAAAGAATCAGATGGTAGTGCTTGATCTGCTTCAACCCCTTCTCTCCTGTTCATTAACCTACAAAATGGAGACGATAATACTACCTACAATAAAGGGCGTTATTAGGGCTAAGTGAGCAGATATTTTCTTTTTTTTTTTTTTAAGAAAAACTTTATTTATTTATTATTTATTTGCCTTGGTGTTTGCCTGGAACTGGAACTACAGACAGTTGTTAGCTGCCATGTGGGTGCTGGGAATCGAACCCGGGTCCTCTGGAAGAGCAGCCGGTGCTCTCAACCGCTGAGCCATTTCTCCAGTCCCGTGAGCAGATATTTTCAAAGCATGTAAAACGGTGTCTTCTTTTTTATTATTATTTGTTTTTACTTTATGCTCATTGGTGTTTTGCCATGGCTATCATCAGGTCTCTGGAACTGGAGTTACAGACAGCTGTGAGCCACCATGTGGATGCTGGGAATTGCACCCAGGCTCTTGGGAAGAGCAGTCAGTGCTCTTAACCACTGAGCCATCTTTCCAGCCCCCTGTGTCTGCTTTATAATTATTTTTAAAAGGCAATCAGGGCAGGGGATGGAGAGATGGCTCAGCAGCCCCCTGTGTCTGCTTTATAATTATTTTTAAAAAGCAATCAGGCCAGGGGCTGGAGAGATGGCTCAGAGGTTAAGAGCACTGACTGTTCTTCTAGAGGTCCTGAGTTCAATTCCCAGCAACTATATGGTGGCTCACAACCATCTATGATGACATCTGGTACCTTCTTCTGTATACTGTATACATAACAAATAAACAAATATTTAAAAAAAAAAGCAATCAGGGCAGTGGGATGGCTCAGTGGGTAAGGGTGCTTGTCACCCAAGCCTGACAAGCTATTTGATCTCCAGAATCAACTCCAGAAAGTCGTTCTCTGTCCTTCACGTGTACACTATGTCACACACATAAATGCACATGCACAAACATACACAAAATAAACACACGTGCATCGGCAGTGAAATTAAGGCAGACATCAAATTTGTTAATTAGGCAACTTGTGGTTTTTAATCCCCTGTAGTTTGAAGACTATGGTGGTTACAGAAGTCTAGTGACTGAGAACCTGGTGTGAAAACGTGCTACATTGCAATCGAAAGTTTCCTGCCCTGACCACCTGTCCCCAAATACCCAGCATCAGCTTCCCAAATTACCACACAAAGGATCATATTAATTATAAATGCTCTACCGATAGCTCAGCCTTGTTACTAGCTAACTCTTACACTTCAGTTAACCTGTAATTCTTATCTTCACTTACCCACGTGGCTCGGTACCTTGTCTCGGTTTGGCGTTCTCGTATTGCTTCTCTATATTTGCCTTTGACTCTCTGACTCCGCCCCTTCCCCTTCCCAGAATGCTCCTGGTCTGACACTAGCGCCCAATCTCGTCCTGCTCAGCTATTGGCCACCCAGCTTCTTATTAGCAAAGGAGAGTAATGCATATTCATAGTGTAGGAAAGGACTTTTCCACAGCACTGCATTCCTCTCATAACCACTTTTTCCACTTTTCTGACAGAAAACCCCATTAGCTAGAACATTACACGAACAGAGAAGGCCTTGTTTATTTACTGCAAATTTTTGCATACAGAAAATTAAAGAGACATAGGAGATGCCCCTTGGACCCGTCACTTGAGTGATCGCTAACCTATGACCAGGTCTGTTTTATTTATCTTCTTCAGCCTCCCTTCTCCATTTCCTGCCTCACATTTTACAGCAAACTGGTTTCCATGAAAAAAAAAAAATCTGATATTTTGGATTATATAATTCATTTGTCCATTTCTCAGCGGCAACATTTTGTGCAGATTTGAATAGTGCAGTAGCATCTCATTCTAGAACAGGAGAGCTAGCTCAGCCTCTGAGACTGCTCGCTGCTCTTACTGAGGGAGGACTTGAACTTGGTTCCTAGCACCCTCACAGAGGGAGGTGTCTCACAACAGCGTCTAACTCCAGTTCCCAGGGATCTAATTCCAGTGATCTCCTTGGGCGCTGTATTTATGGACATACGCACACCCTTACACATATGTAAACATAAATTTTAAAAACGAAAATCTTCAAACTCTCATTCTACAGTCTAACTAAAAATCATCTGAGAATTATGTAGTTACCAAGAATCACACAATTTTAGAGGTGAAAGACAAGTTATAAATGTTTTTTGTGTTTTTGCCACCTGACTTGCTCAACAGAAATGCCTGTCTATGCATCCTGTGGTAAGAAGACCCTGCTAAGATGATTTGAAGAGAGTGATTTTGGTAACTACTTTGTGACTTAACATTCATTTAATGTAAAATCAATTTTAACAGCCCAAAATAATGCCACCATGTGAGTACTTAGGAACTCATTTCCACATAAAATAATGAACTAGAAAGGGTGAGCATCGGGGTGTACATCTTTTCTCCCAGCACTGGGAGGCAAAGACCTCAGGTCTCTGTGAGTCCAAGGTCAGCCTGGTCTATATCACCACTTTCAGGACCAGGAGACCAGGACTACAATACTGAGACACTGTTTCTAAAAATGTAAGCAAGCAAGCAAACACACAAAACGCCACACAACCAATTAGGGAGGAGGCTAAACCTGATCAGTTTCTCTGTAGAAGGCCACGTGCTACAACAGTCTGTACTGTTCCTTTAGAAAAGGGCACAGTGCAAAATATTAGAAATGATGCTCAGATTGCCCCATTTCTAAATTTTAAAAATCCTCTAGTGGAGCTGGAGTTTTAGCTGAGCAGTTAAGAGAGTGTACTATAGTTCCAGAGGACCCAAGTTCAATTCCAGCATCTGGGCAACTCACAACCATTTGTAACTCCAGCACTAGAGAGTCTGACAACCTCTTCTAAACTCCTTAGGCACTTGCAAACATGAACATACCCACACACATATACATATCTACAATTACAGAAGAAAAAAAACTTGAAATAAAGAAAATTCTCTGGTATTCAAGTGGGGAAATATCAGTAACTCAACTGTTCCTGCCCTCACGTAGACATATATACCTATATATAATTACAGAAATAAGAGCAATAAATAAATAAAAACACTCTGGTATCCAAGCAGAATATGGGGAAATAAAGCTATCAATAACTGCACCTGCTCTCACATGGACACACACACACACAATTACAGAAATGAAAACACTAAATAAATAAAACCTTCTGATAGCCAAGCAAGATAGGAGAAATAAAGCTATCAGTGACTGGGCAGCAAGGTCAATACTGCCCAGCAGATCTCCAGGCTGAGTAACTGTTCCAATGCCTGTTACCATTTGCTTTCTATGTAGCCCTATTGGAATATTGCCCTAGCTCCTCAAGAACATATCACTTGCATAAAGTTCCACTACCCAACTTTCAAAATTAATGCAGACATCTAAACACACATTATTTTATGGTCCTGTTTTATATAACCAGAAGAAATGATTTTATTCATCAGAGCAGTTGGTACCAATCATTTCATTTGTCCGCCTTCCTCCAACTGTATCCCTGTTACTAAGTTTGGGCCCATGGGATCCAAGGGTGGCATGAAAGTTCCGATAAAAGACAGTTTAAATCTTTTCAAAAATAGTGTAGGAAAACTGGATATCCACAAGCAAAAGAGTGAAGTTGGTTCCTTACCATGCTATATACACAAATGAATTCAAGATGGGTCAAAGACCTTAATAGATTAAACTACAAATGATTAAAAAAAAAGGAGAAGAAACTATATTGGATTTGCATATGACAACTTTGATATGAAGTCAAGCTTAAAAACTAAAAACAGCTGGAAACATCATTCCAGTACTTGGGAGGCAGCGGTTCAAGGACACCCTGAACAGTGTTTAAAAAAAATTGGATTGTATCAAGAAAAAACTTTTGTGTATCAAACAATATTACTAATAGATTGGAAAGACAACCTGGGAGTGGGAAAGATAGTACAAGTTATATATCTGACAGGAGTTAAAATCCATACGACACCATCTAAAACAATCCAATTAAAACATGGACAAATGAATTGACCAGACAGATAGTTTCCCGGGAAGACAAACTAGTAGCCAGAGAATGCATACAAGACAAAATGCTCCTATTACTTGTCATTAGGGAGGTGCAAAGCAAAAGCACTCTCAGGTGCCAGCTTAGCCTCATCGTGATGCTATTCTTTAAGCAAACAAACGAAACAGCCCAGAAAATAAGTATCGGCAAGAAGTAGAGAAATGTCCTCCTCATGCATTACATATGAGAACCCAAAATAGCACAGCTTCTGGGGGGAAGAAGGAGCATCCAAATATCTCTGTTCACCGTAGTGTTATTTACAGGAATCAAAAAAAACAAAGAAGCAACTCCACTACCTACCAGCAAATACACAGAAAATTACATGTGACTTGTGTATGCAATGGATTAACACTTGGCCTTGCAAAGGGAATTCTGGCACATGCTACATAACAAGTGAACACTGACACCATGCTATTCGCTGAGCTAGACCAGTCGTGGACAAATGTTGGCAGTACTCTATTCACAGATTTAGAGTAGACAGATCACAAGACAGAAGGAAGAATTGCCGCTGGGGGCTGAAGAGAGAGAAAATAATTATTTAACAAAGTTTCTGTCTGAGATAGTAAAAAGAATTTGAGATAAGACGCCGGTAATGGCTGTACCTCAAGGCGAATATGTTTAATGCCAAAGAAGTAAACCACACACTTAAAATGGTTACACTGTAAAGTTGGACATGTAAATCTGCCAGTTGGTACATGCTCTTTCTTACTTCTCTGGGGGCTGAAATGCAGACACATGGCTGGAGTAGAAATTTTATCCTTGAGCCTCACAGATTGTACCTTACACAACTCTAAAGGGTTTATAGAGAATGCACAGATTTTTACACAGCAGGGAAATACTCCATCTTGTCCAGCCACTCACTGTTCTTTTTGATCTGTCCCTTGCAAACAACGGTGGAGGTTGTATCTACATGTACCTTTGTCATACAGGACTGTCCTCTGAACAAACTGCTACCATGGCCAGAAGCTCCGCTGAATGTTCTCTGAAAAAGGTAACCACCACTGAGCCTGTTCCCTCGTAGAAGGAGGGGGCATGGAGAGTCACAGGGACCATTACCTGAGTATCCAGCTGCTCCTCCCAATCAGCCGGATGCAATTCCGTCCTAATAGCACAATATCTGGAGCACCTGCCTCCTGTAAATAACCTCACACATGCTCTGTAAGGAAGCTCAATAAAGTCACTGATTCCCCAGAGTGAACTTTGAGGGGAATCATGCCTCAGTTTGTTGGAGGAACCTTTGGAGAAGGAGTAAATGTTGTTCACATGTTCCCCAGGGAAAATATTTTAGTGGCAACCTTAGAACTCAAGGATTCATAGTCCTTTGAATCAGAGGTTTATGCACAATTATAGTAAAAATCAGATTCCAAGTATATGTTAGATTCTAAACATAGAAAATTTTAGTAGGAGAAAAAAGTAACATAAAAGCCCTATTTTCAATTCACTTATGCATCATGTTAATTGCCTCATAAAAATAATAAATATTGTAAGACTATAAAATAGCCTGTTTATAGGGGTCTAAAATGTTAGGCAATTGTTTGTTGGCATAGTGTAAATATAAATGAAAAGTTGTGGGTATTGTGCAGTCTAACTTGTGCAAAAATAAAAGGTAACATGTTGTTTACATATGTAAAGAGAGGTATAATAACAGGCAGCATTTACAAAACACTGTATATTAATCTCAGTCCTTAAGATACCCGAGTTATGTCTGTAAATTCTGAAGACATGACTATGAAAATTGTCCCCACATAGGATAGAGTTCCCTGTCCAATGTCACAAATATTAAATGTGGAGCCAAAAGAATAAGTATAGCCACACACGAGGTGATAGTGACAGAGAATTGCAGGGGATGGGATGTTTCTCCTCTTCTACTCAGTTTGGATTTACATTATAAACATGATGCTTTACAATTAAACAGGGCAGAGAAACTCTATTGAAGATTTTACCGAGTGGATTAAAAAAAAAAAAAAGGGTAACTGAAACCTTTAAATACAGTAAACATCACACTTTAGGATGTGTGCTCTTAACATAATGAGCCCATGTGTGATATTGTGTGATGCAACATTTGAAGAAAATGTACTTGGACCTTGAAGACCTTCCGCTTTCATTGTACAAAGCAATATAAATATATACAGTGATAGGAAATTAAAATACACTGAGTGATGTACCTATATGACTCTGGGGGGTCATGGCAGACATGAAAGTGTCTAGCCTTTCACTGTGCCATGGTCAGTGTCTAATTGCTCTAGAGATTGTCCCCTCCCCATCCTTTCTCATCTTCAGAACCTCATCAAAAAAGGTCCATGCTTCCAACTGGCCAACAGCCCCCACCTAAGACTGATCTCAGGAGTTGGGATATAAACACTGCAGTGTCTTCTTCAGGCCTTCTTGGGATTCTCTGAGTCATCTATTTCTAACAATGAGCCAGTTTCCCTGTGAAATGAAGCTCCAGCTGTTTAATGGAATAGCCGAGTTGGATACATCCTTCATTAGCTGTCTTTTAAAAAGTAAATAAATAGGGGCTGGAGAGATGGCTCAGCGGTTAAGAGCACCATTTGCCCTTCCAGAGGACCTGGGTTCAATTCCCAGCAACCACATGGCAGCTAACAACTGTCTGTAGTTCCAGTTCCAGGCAAACACCAAGGCAAATAAATAAAGTTTAAAAAAAAAAAAAAAGAAAAAAAATAAGAGGAAAAAAAAAAAAAAACCTTCTCTGACGGTTAATAGTCATTAACAAATTAAGGACCTCCATGGAAACACTCAAGAGTGCATCAATGAGAGCCCCTCAGAAAGATTTAACGGAGGAGAAAAGGCATCCTGAAGGTAGATTGCACCATCTGATGTGGGTGGACACCCTTGCCTGAATCAAAAAGGAGAAAGTGGGCTGATGATGGGCGTTCAGCACTCTGTTTCCTGACTGCAGATCCGATGTGACAAGCTGACTTCCTGACAGGATGCACTGCTCCAGACGCCAAAACAAACTCTTCCTGACGTTCTTTTGTGAGGTATATTTTCACAGCACAGGAAAAGTAAGGAATACCGAAGCCACTGGAAGAAGTCAACCTAAGTGGCACCTCCTCTCTCAAAGTGCTTGCCGCGTCCAGATTCTTGAGTTCAGGTAGAGAAATGGAAACACAGTAAAAACCAAAACAAACAAGCCAGAAAGGGTTTAAACAGTTCTGCTGCGTCCAATATTAAGTTTACCAAAACTGTTTTGTTTGCGGGAGGAAAGGTGAGTGGCGACTGGCCTGACCTAACCTGCACAGGCTTCTGGGAAACACACACACATGTATTTGGGATCCATGTATGGTATAAATTCATGAGGACTTTGATGTTTGAAGCTGGATGTTTAGAAAATGCTAATTTGCCAAGTAATTAAAAAATCCACAGCAGATGACAGCAGCTTTGCCAGTTTACGTATTTATTATATGTCTAATACCCCTCTGTGTGCAGCGCCAGGCTGAGATCTGCAGAGAATATACAGAACAACATTATCTATTCTCTGCCTTAAAATTACTGATCCCTGGTGCTGCTTTGTTAGGAAAAGTATTAGCAGAACCTACTTTTCAGATCTTTTGGGAACCAGATGCCCCTTTTTAATTTTAAGAAAAATCAATTTGCTAATGGACACTTTCTGTCTGAATACATTTTAATGCCCAAGTTATACCAAATGCTGTACTTTTGTGCATTTTTCAACCTCCAAAAGTTGAAGAAGAAAAAAAAAAGCATAAATCTAGAGAGATGGCTCAGCAGTTAAGAGCAATGTCACTCAGCAGGGGACTCACCTTTGATTCTCAGCACTCCCAGAGATGTAATAAACATCTGTAACTCCAGTTCCAGGAGACCTGATGCCTCCTTAGACCTCTACAGGTCTACATGGTGCATACACATACATGTAAGCAAAACAATCATATGTTGATTTTTTTGCCTGTGATAAGAGACACACCACCAGATGCCACACAAGAGTTTATTAAACCAGGAAGCCCGGAGGGAGGAAGCAATAGGGAGAAGAGGTCAGCCTTCAGGTGTTGTTTCCTTTTAAGAGAGCAGGTGGGCACCAATCTACATAGCCACGCCTGGGGGTGTGTCCTCCGTACAGCGTGCCTTGCGGCTGCCACCGGGAATTCTTGCACCGTACACATACAATTTTTTTTAACTAAAAGAAAAAGATGCACTTTCTCCTAAAATCCAACTATGAGTTACATTTTAAATGCTATTATGAAACATGTAAGCAGTTGATACTTGGCTACATACTAAATAAAATTCAATTTAACACTTCCATCAGATAAAGGCTGTGTTCTTGTGAAGCTCCTTTTCAAATCAGAGAGGCCTCACATGTTTCAGATTTGACACAGTCAAGGGATTGTGAGAGGCAAGCATTCAGCCATTGTAGTAGCAGCAGTAGTAGTAGCAGCAGCAGCCTTGGACCACTAATGGCCATTTTCAGTGACCCTCTCCCAATCTTTCCTAGGTCTATAAGAAAAGAATAACTTCTCATACTTAAATGAATTTGAGGCTGGGTAGGAGTACATAAATGCTTTTTATAAAATAAATTCATAGTTATTTGAAGGGAAGCTTGTAGGCGCTCACCCTAGAGTAAGAACCAGAAAGTATGATAAAGGCAAAAGAATTTAGAATACATGTCAAGGTTTTTTGTTGTCATTTTTGCTTTGTTTTGTCTTTTGAAAGAACATTTTGAGTCCTCCCTAATAGACATTTTTATATATTACTAAGAGTAAAATCAGAACTGAGTACTTTTGAACATCTTTGTGATTTAAACAAAAGGCTACTTCTAATCCAATCCAGTAGACAAGACAAATAATACAAACTCCAAAGATTGAGCTCCAAAGTGATGGGTGATGATAACATTTTATGGGGCTGAGAGAGGCTCAGAGGTTAACAGAATTGCTTCTATTTCAGAAGATTCAAGTTCAGCCCTTACCACTCATATTGGGAGGTCACAACTGCCTATTAATTCCAGCTCCATGGGAGGCACTGTACAGACACACACACACACACACACACACACACACACACACACACACACGAGAGAAAGAGAGAGAGAGAGAGAGAGAGAGAGAGAGAGAGAGAGAGAGAGAGTTGAAGGAAAGCAAGTTATAAAACTGCTTGTCCCCTGAAACTCTCTCTAACCATTTGAAAATGCTGGCACTGCCCAGACAGATAGCATCCCCACCCCACCCCACCTACTGCCACACTTCACCTTTTAATGGAAAGACAGGAAGTGGCCATTTAGTGTTGACTCTACACTCAGATTGCCAGAATGTAAGTCCCAGCCAGTTTCATTACTATTAAAGGTGTGACATTGTTACATTATTAAACCACACCTAAGTCCTACATTCTATGATAAGACAGAGAAAATTATATTGTATAATCATAGGGTTGTTTTAAAAATAATACTTATATCAATTCTCTGAGAAATTCATAATGTATTTTAGTCATTCACCTTCACCTTCTTCTAATTCTTTATCCTAGATCAGCACATACCTTCCCACATACCCAACTCTGTGTTTGTTTTTAAAATATTCATCCTACCCATTTTGTGTTTTCTAAATACTCTGGTATATGAGGCCTGTCCTGCAGTGTGGCCAACTTACCAGGTGTTATATACACTTCAAGTGACTCTCTCCCAGCAACTGTTAAATGTCAATAGAGCCTAAGCTAGGAGGACAACTTCAGGCCTACCCTCCTCCACCCACTCCATGCTAGGAATCTGTTTGCTTTGCACTTGTGCACACCTTGTGCATACAGTTACAATCGCTGAAAGTTCAAATACACAACTGCCCTATAGTGTCCAGAAACCATCTACTACCCATGGCTCTTAAAAACATACATGCGGGGCTGGAGAGATGGCTCAGCGGTTAAGAGCACCGTCTGCTCTTCCAGAGGACCGGGGTTCGATTCCCAGCACCCACATGGCAGCTAACAACTGTCTGTAGTTCCAGTTCCAGGCAAACACCAAGGCAAATAAATAAGTAAATAAAGTTTTTTAAAAATAAATAAATAAATAAATAAAAATATACATGCAGGCAGAACACTATATACATAATAAATAAAATCTTTTTAAAAAATCTTTCCATTACATCTTCCTCAATGATCCCTTATCTGTAGGGGGAAAGTGTGATACTTAGGGTCCAGCATCCCAAAGTCTCTTAAACTATGCTTGTTGATTGTTATTTACAGAAGCTTTTCTGAGCAGGTTGAGGGGTGCACCAATCTGTAGGTATAGTAATAAAACATTAGGAGATATTTTTAATAATATGTCCATTTAGTAAAATAATAGTTTTCTCCTAGGGCCTATAACCTGTCTAGCTACAGGTTCTTGGCCCTAGTAACAGTAATAAACCCTGCCTCAACAGGGTGTAATGAGTTCGTTTGTCTTCTGTCTCCATACCTGTCCTATGGCACATGTACACAAGCATCCATAATCACACACAAATTAATTCATTTTTAAAAATTGTAAAAAATAAACCATCATAAAAAGTGTACCGTGTGAAGCCAGTTGAGTAAGGAAACAGGCATCTTCTTACTCCTCAAATGCATGAGAAAAAGAAATAACCCTCAAAAGGGCACCCAATACTCAAAGTGTGCTGATAACAAGCAGGTTAGTGAGAGTTCAGAGGAGGGGTTGTATGATCAGAAAGGCGTTCTAAACTCTGCATGAATAACACGTGAGCAATGGGGTGGAGGAATGGGCACAGGCACAGGAGAAACTCATTTGTAAAACAAATGAAAGCTATGGAACCTTCTTCCGAATGATTGCACATACACTATGCACCAACATGTTTACATTCCATTCATTTCATTGCCTTGAAAATGGATTTTTATGTGATTTGCAGCTTTTTATTTTCACTTAAAAAACTTTTATTATATATGTTCATATACGTGGTGATATTTTGCATACAAACCTTTAAGAACTATTTTAAAAGATTTTTAAATTTTTATTTATATATGTGTGTATGTGTCTGTGTGGATGTATTGTAGACAGAGTTATCCTGTGTTCTGTAGTTGCCTGGTCCCAAATATACACACACATGCTTATATTAATTACAAGCTGTTTGGTCTGTGGCTCAGGCTATTACTAGCTAGCTCTTGCATCTTAAATTAACGCATTTTTATTCATCGATGTATTACCACATGGACAGTGGCTTAGCAGTACTTTCAGATCTTGCTTCTTGGGTGGTTGGGTCACATCTCCCAGACTCCATCCTTCTCCTGTATTTCTGTTTGGATTTCCTACCTGCCTGTAAGCTGTTTCACCATAGGCCAAAACAGCTTCTTTATTAACCAATGGTAGAAACACATATTCACAGTGTACAGAAAGACCATCCCATAGCAGTGTATACTATTTGTGTGTAGGTGTCTAGGAGGCCAGAAGGACAGGGTTAGATCCTCTGTAGCTGGAGTTCCTAATCACTATGAGCCATCCCAAGTGGATGCTAGGAACCAAACTCAGACCTTCTAAAAGAACAGCAAAGGCTCATAACCACTGAGTGTCTCTCTATGTTCCTGTAAGACATTTGCACAAGTGCGCATCATACATTGAGGAATCTTCCTCACATTCCTTTGCCCCTTCATGCTACACCTTTAAATAGGTTTGCTTCTGCTTTCATGTTTTATATACATACACGTATTTTATGTTTGTGCATAAAATCTAGTAACCAATTATGAGAAAATTTGTCTTTCACAAATTCACTTAGTTGATTCTCTCCAGCTGCATCAATTTTCCTGTAAATATGTCATGGCTGAAAAAGTTCTAGTGTGTGTGTGTGTGCACATTAATTTTTTTTATCTGTTTCTGTTCTTGGACACCTAGGCTGGTTCTATAACTTATCTATTGTGTAGAAAGTTGTTGAAAAAAACTGACGTGGGGCTGGAGAGATGGCTCAGCGGTTAAGAGCACTGTCTGCTCTTCCAGAGGACCCGGGTTCAATTCCCAGCACCCACATGGCAGCTAACAACTGTCTGTAGTTTCAGTTCCAGGCAAACACCAAGGCAAATAAATAAATAAATAAAGTTAAAAAAAAAAAAAGAAAAGAAAAAAACTGACATGAAGCTTCTCTGTGGTCTGTTGATTTGGATTGGTAGAACTGGGTCACACGGTTTAGTTTTCTGAGGAACCTCCATCCTGATTTCTAGAGTGGGTTAGACCAATTTATGATTCTACCACCAGTGTACAAGCATTCCATTTTGTCCCTGTCCTCACCAGAATCTGTTAGTTCTTCTCCTATGACTGCCATACTGTCATTCTGCCTGGAACCCGGTGGAATCTCAGCTCAGTTTTAATTTGCATAGACAGAAAAGAGGAAATGTGGTGGAATGGTCTTTGTATGCTGAAAATAAAGGAACTGTTTTGGCCTATGCCCAGCACCATAGAAGTGGGTGGAGAATCAGAGGACAGGCAGGTAGGAAAGGGTGGAGTTAGTCATTCTCCATCTGTCCCCTGAGGAAGACAGACATGTAAGAAATACAGGTGAGCCACGGCGGGCCACGTGGCAGGTAGAATAGTAGATAATGGGTTGAATTAAGATGAAAGAGCTAGCTAGTAATGTGCTTAAGACATGGGCCAAACAGTATAAAGGATATAAGCGTGTGATTCATTTCTTTGGGGGACAAAAGCTGCAGCGGGGACCAGGTTACAAACCCCCAGCCCAAAAGGGCCGGGAAAACCTTCCTACAACAGTTAGTGAGATTGAAGTTTTTTTTTCACATGTTAGTTGAAAACACTGTTTCACTTATTAATCGGGTTGTTTGCTTTCTTGTTTAATTTTTGTGCTCTTTGTATAGTCTAGACACGAACCCTCTGTCACACATACAGCTAACATAGATCCCAACTCTGTAAGCTGTCTCTTCAATAATTAATCATTTCTTTTGACGTGTAGAAGTTCTGTAATTACATGAGATCCCCTTGGTTGTTGACACTGTTTCCTGAGAGACTGGACTTCTGTTCAGAAATTCCTAGCCCGTGCCTGTATCTTGAACTGTTTTTCATACTTATTCTTGTAACAGTTTCAGAGCTCGGGATTTACATTGGGCTCTCTGACCCACTGCAGTTGATTTTTATACAGGATAAGAGGGAAGAATCTACTTTCATTCTTTCACATATAGCTAATACTTTGCCAGTACCTCTTGGAGAAGGAACTGTATTTTCTCCAAGAGTATATTTTTAGCATCTTTTAAAAGACTCAGATAACTATAGCTGCTTGGCTATAACTTGCTATAACTGCTTGCTAATCTTGGCCCTCCATTCTGGTCCTTTGACTTATGTGTCCAGCTTGTACCAGCACTGCGTTATTACTGTGGGTCTGTACTATACCTTGAAATCAGGTACACTGATGCTTCCTCCATTATTTTTTTTTCCCTTCAAACTTTCATTGGCTCTCTAGAATATTTTGTGCTTCCATATAATTTTTAAAGACTTTCTGCTTAGAAAAATAATTTATCCTTATATAACATATTTTTAAACATTCTTTGCTAAAGAAAGCTATAGATATGGCTCAACAACTATGATCATAGTTTGCTCTTACAGAGGATCTAAGTTTGCTACCAGCACTCAGATCAGACGACATATAAATGCCTGTAACTCCAGCTCCAGAAGACCCCAGGGTTTCCTTTGGCCTTCCCAGGCACTTTTACTCGTGTGCACATAACCAAACACAGACACACACAAAAACATGTAATTAGGGGCTGGAGAGATGGTTCAGAGGTTAAGAGCACTGACTGTTCTTCCAGAGGTCCTGAGTTCAATTCCCAGCAACCACATGGTGGCTCACAACCATCTATGATAACATCTGGTACCTTCTTCTATATACTGTATACATAATAAATAAATAAATCTTTTTTTTTTTTAAGAAACCCATGTAATTACAAATATTTTTTAAAGAAATCTTAAAATAGGTATATATTGAAACCAATGACAGCTCTCCACTAGGGGCTTGGGCAATAGCTCGCTTGGTAAGGTTCTAGCCTTCCAAGCATGAGGGCCTGAGTTCAAGCTCCAGAATCCACGTGGTATTTATTTTTAAGTCCAGGTGTGGTTTTACATATTGTAATCCCAGTACTAGAGAAGCAAAAGGACCCTTGGAACTTGCAGGGCAAGTCAGTCTACACAGCGGGTTTCAGGCCCATGAGTGACTATCGACAGAAACATGGTGGATGGCACCCACAGAATGACACTCAATTGTCTTCTGGCCTTCAGATGCACATGTACATATATGCGTGTACATGCACACACGCTCAAACACACACACACACACACACACTCACACACACACACACACACACACACGACTAAGATTTACCTTTCTCTCTTGTGGAATATTTATTGAACGACACAGAGGTGCTGCAGCTGTTTAGGCTGCATTGTTTAACTGTGCAAAGATGTGTTACATTTGCATTAATTAAATAAATAATTAAATAAAATTACCTGTCCTCAGAGAGGTGGGGTTAGCAACTAGTTGACAGGAAGTAGCAGAGCAGAACATAGCGTTTTTTTTCTGCTTGTTTGTTTTTTTAAGCTGGGGTGATGTGGAAGGAGGACAGCTTCCCGGGATGCCGCCTGAGAAAAAGTTAGCCAGTTGCTACTCTCACTCTCCAAGATCAAAGGTTTTCACCCTAGCCTTTGAATCTCGAGTTTTATTATAATCATAGAGATTTAGTTAAACCTGCCTCTAGCAGCAGCAACAGAGCCATTGTCTGCGGGAGAAGAATTCCCTGCAGGCTATAGACTTCGTAGCTGGAAGGTAGCAGTTTATAGCACAGCCACTGTGACAAAGGTAACACAGAGTTTAGGTGCTCCAACACATGGGTGTCGCAACCACACAGATGACGGAGGGGTCACATCAGCCTGCTCTGCTGCATTTGTGTCTGGGTCTCTTTGCACAGGCATCTACAGCAGGGGACCGCCACTTACTGGTGCTCCGCTCCAACAGGCAGGCTTGAGTTTGGAAAGTGAAAAGTGCAGGAAGGGCGTGGCTTTGCCTCTGACATTGTGGACAAACTGAGAAGTCAGCAGTCAGGGGCAGATCCCTGGGAAATCCTTAGGAGACGTCTTTCTCATGCTAAGAGTGGGAAACATTACAATGCAAAGTACTAGGACCCTACTATAAAGAGTTTAATGGAAAATGTAAATGAGGGGACAAATGTCCTAGCTGAGATTGACATAATGTCCATTGCAATTACTGTCAGTTTGGTAATTAATATTTGCTCCTTTAAAAAAAGTGGTTTGGTAATTGCCAAATATGATAATTTGATACAAGCCTTAAAAAGGCCTACTAATGAATATAAGAAAAAATATTACACACAGGAATTTAGAGCAGAACCATTGCGTTATGAAACTGAAGAGGAGTGACCTAAGGTTATCAGAACACCAACCTTAATACACCCAGTTGCTGTATAAGAACAACCACCAGATGATAGGAAACCCCCAGATTATGCAGAAGTTAATTGGAATCCCGAAGAAATGTTAGATTTGAGAAGATTTTTAAAAGCCGATGTTTCACATGGTATGAATTCATCCTTTGTAAAGGAGATGTTAAATTCATGGACAAGTAGAACAGAATTATTCCACAAGACTGGAAGGATTTAGTTATAGCAGTATTGATTAGAAGCTGGTCCTTAGTAACAATGGAGAAATTGGGGGTGGGGCAGATGAGGGAGAAAGAGGGGAAGATGTTCAGGGCAGGCCAGCCAACCAGCCACTGAATAGGACATATAGAATGAAAAAGAGGTAAAGGTAAAAATCCCCTAGGCCAAACATAGATGAAGAGCAATAGGGTAAATTGTCAAAGCTAGTGGGAGAAGCATAAGATAAAGCTGAGCATCATAACTACTAATAAGTCTCCATGTCACAATTTGGGAGCTGGTTGGTGGCCCAAGAAAATGCCTCCTACACTCTCTTTTTTATACGAAAGTAAGCAACTTCTAAAAAGAGAGGCAAACGCTAATTGGACATAGGAAACAAAAACCTGCTTTTGTTTCTGTGCAAAAGAAAATTTCACTAAGAAGGATCTGGCCTTGGGAGCTTCATCATACCAGGAGGAAATGCATTGCCTTTATCCCAGATAATCTGTTTATTCAGATCTCACAAATCTCACATCCTACCATCTTAAGCATCAACAATTTACCTTTGTTACTTATCAAAGGAACCATAAATAGAGTTTTTCTTGTCATAGTGTAAGGGGAAGGTTTCTGACCCATCTAGGCTTGAAGTCTGGAGGAATTTCTCCCACTGGCAATTCTACAGCGCGTATAAAATAATTACTCAGAGGTTTGGCCTATGGCTCAGGCTCATTGCCAACTAGCTCTTATAACTTAACTCAACCCATTTTTATTAATCTATATATTGCCCCATGCTCAGTGGCTTTACCTGTGTCCCATTACATCTTGCTTTCTGGGCAGCAGCCTGCAGCTGACTAGGCCCTCCTTTGTCTTTATCTCTGCTTGGATTTCCCACCTGCCTCTAAGTTGTCTTGCCATAGGCCAAAACAGCTTCTTTACTAACAAATGGTAAAAAAGAATATTCAGTATACCAAAAGATATCCCATATCATCATGGTGTTCTTAGAAGGATCTAATTCTCTTTTGGTGAACAACCACAAAAATAGAATTTGCCTAAAATTCAGTCAAGTTCTTTAAGATTTTTTATGGGAGAAGCTGGCTAATTTCTGTCCAAGACCGTTGACCAAGATGAGATGATAAACCCCAAATAAGACTCAGTATGTATTTTTTCTTTGCTGAGTACCACAGTTAGCCCAAAGGAGAATATACTAGCCTTTGCAACAACTACCTGGTCACGGTCTCTCCTGTAAGTCACCTTCTCTATCCCATTTTACTGTGTAAAGATAATCATGTGGGATATGATGGCTGACTGGAAGTGATTGAGAAGGATAGATACAGTTTTGCTTAAAAAGAAGAGATTTCAACCAGGTGGTGGTGGTTCACACCTTTAAACCCAGCAGTTGAGAGTCAGGTGGATCTCTGTCAGTTCAAGGCCAGCCTGGTCTACAGAGTGAGTTCCAGACGGCCAAATCTACAACAGAGAAACCTGTCTCAGTTGACCAAAGTTCCTCCAGGCCATTCCAATTAGCAGAAACAACACCAGTAATACAGTGAGTGACTGGCCCCTCAGTGTTCTTCCTCTTATCACCAGGTTTTGCATTTCTAGGGCATGTGACTGCGCTGTAACTAGGTGTCCTTTTTTTGTTTTGTTTCAAAACCTTAATTGATTCTTAAGGGTATTTTGATAAGGTGTAATCTAAATTTGACTAGTTCAGGTCTTTTCTCACACAGGTAGCTCTGTTCTCCTGGGGGCAGGCACGGATAAGAATCCTTTCAAACCCTCCTGTCACAGTAAATATGGCTGATTAGCAAATGGTGAGGTTGCCATTCAAAGAGGAAAAAGACAGCGCAAGACCGAGGACCACTGACAAATCTTGGTGCCTCTGTTTCAGTGCTATGCTGATGCTTTCTGCTCAGCCAGAAACTAGGCTGTTTCTCAGAGGAAGACTGTTTCATGAAGCAAGACAATTTTAAATTCTGTTTACTGAGTGACAATGCCCTTCACATGAGAACAATACAGTATCACAGAACTTAAAATCCAAAGGCCTAAAGTAGATGTATTTTGTTGATATCTGTTGAGGATCCCAACTGATAGCTGTAGCCAAAGTTGGGATCTGGAATTTGGAAGAACACTCACTGCATATGCTGAACTAGCTACGCTACGCTATCAGTGCTTTTCTCTCTGCAGTCAGTCTCTTCATTGTTAATTTCCCTAGTTTCTTCTCCACAATACAAGGACATTTGCAAAGTGAAACTTAGTCTTTATTGACAGTGTTGATATGTCGGAGGCACTGTGTATGCACCTTGTCATCACAAACATCTCCATTCCTAACACTCCAGTTGAAAAAGTTGTTTTATGTAAACAACATAAAATCAACTGAGTGTTTTTTCCTCTCCTTCTGAAACAGGAATAGAATTTCAATAATGGGATCTGGGGGCCATATAGATTCTATTCTTTTCACATCTCACAATCATTTGAGCAAGGGTATTCAGCAGGATGTTTGAGAATGCCTAATGTAATTTCTGAGTAGACCACATAATTTTAGCTATTACAAAGAATTATCTAGTTATAAAAATAAGAGGTAAATGGCTAAATGTTTTTTTAAAAATACTAAAATAATTTATCTCAAATGAAGCATCTCCCACATTTACCATGAAATGTATGCAACTTCTTTATAATTCTATCAGAACACATTTGACATAGTTTATCTGAGATATGGCAATATGTCATCTCTGATTGCTATTGTTGCTCAGATATTTTTTTTCTTTAGTGTGGCAAAAATGTAATTGTCTAATACCCATGCAGAGATATTTAAGAGGGGTATAATAGTCCCCCTAAAGCATATTCTAGAAAAAATGTGATAGGAAACATATATCCTAAAGAACAAGGTGTTTTCTTCTTTCACATTTTCTGTGGTACTATTAAACTTTATTGCTTCTTTAAAACAAGGACTTAGTGGTAGCCCTTAATTTACTAAAAAAATACAGGGTAATTACTAAGATTTTAATTCTCTGGATCAGACATTAGGGAAACCTACAGGGAAATAGCTATTCTTACTTATTACACAAAACACAATGACTGGAGTGTTTTTGTCTGAAAGCATCCCATTTCACTGCTGGTTTTGAAACATAGTTTCTCAGTTTACAGTTATTTTCTCAGCATTTTTCAAGTAACTGCTTCTGTATTCTTTTGCCATTGTTAAGTCTGCTGGTCTAATCACTATCCAACACACAGAGGCAGAGGCAGGAGTTGGAAGCCAGCTTAGTTTATATAACAAGTTCCAGAACAGACAGAACTGTCTCTCTTTTTTTTTTAATTTAGTGATCATTGTTTTGGGGGGTTTCTACCAATGTGTTCTATTTGTCTGAAATAGCTCATTTTTACTAATGTGTCTAAATGTGAATTTGTTGTTCCTTGTCCTATCTCGGTTCACTGGGCCTCTTAAATCTGAGAAATCTTCCTCAATTCTTTTTTTTTTTTTAAACTTTATTTATTTATTTGCCTTGGTATTTACCTGGAACTGGAACTACAGACAGTTGTTAGCCGCCATGTGGGTGCTGGGAATCGAACCCGAGTCCTCTGGAAGAGCAGACGGTGCTCTTAACCGCTGAGCCATCTCTCCAGCCCCCATCTTCCTCAATTCTAAGAGATTTATGTCTCAAACTTGTGATCCTCCTGCCTTAGTATCCCAAGTATTAAGATTACAGGTATGTGCAAACCTACTTGCCTGATTGTATAATTGTAAACAGTCCCCTGTCTCATATTCTGGTTTTTTCCTTTTGTTTAAAGCTTGTGCTTCATTTTCAATTTAAGAATTTCTTCCAAGTCATGAATTCTGTCTTCAACTATGCCTAATTTTCTGTCCATCCAATATTTTACTTTTTATGTTGTGGTATTTGTCATTTTAGATACTCGGTTTGGTTCTTTTTATACCCTATGATATGGGTTTTTTTCTTAGTTAATTTTTTTCAATTCCATGTTTTACCTGTTTAAATATTTTAAACTTAGTTATTTTATATTCTGTATATAATAGCATGTTAATACTGGAAGCCTGAAGTCCTTACAGCTATAACTCTGTCTTTTCTTAGTAACTGTGCATGTTTTATTGTACATTTATTTATATGTGTGCATGTACATGTTTGTGCTCCTGTGAGCTCGTGAAGGTCAAGTGAAAAGCCGTAGGAGTTGGTTGTCTCCTTCTATCATGTGGATATCAGGGGTTGAACTGAGGTCAACAGGCATTTTGCTGGCCTAGCATGTAATTTTTTAATGTGCATTCATATTTCCCAAGGGACTTAAAGAGTGCTCTTCTACAGAAAAGATCTCTGGTTACTTCTACTAGGCATCACTTAATTTTTTGTCCTGACCACAGGGAACACATTTAAACCCTAAAACACATTATATAGTCTTTCCCTCTTAAAGGCATGGTAAGGATAAATGGGTTTCCTTATGCACTCTGCGGCAGGTTGATTCTTCCATTATCCGTTTGTGAAGCTGGAGCCTCTTCAGGTGTTTCGGAATCAGCCCTGCCAATGCTCATAAGCCTTGGTGATTTCCTGAACCGCTAACATCTGTAGTGTGTCTGAACTTGGGCCAGGTTCCTAATCTCAGCATGTGATTTCAAAGCAGTCATATTTCACTGAGTTCCAGTTTCTTTTCTTTCTCTCTTGGGGAGAGGTGGTAAAGGTGTGGGAGGTTGTCTTGAAAGCTTCACTCTACATTGAAAAGTATGTTTGTTTATTGCAGCTTTTTCACGCTTTAGGAGCTCTGCTATGGGAGAGTCAAACTGGTTATTCTGTCAGGGAGGAAGCCCTTATCATTTCATTTCAAAAGGAAAATATACAGTCTTTACCAAGGGCAAAATCCTCAGTGGTGATCATTTGTTCATTGTCAAGTTACTAATCATGAGAGAGAAGGTCCCGGACATCTAATGGAAGGCCAAGCACATTACCCATATTGTCTCACTGGCTGTAATATCAGCGACTCCAAGCGACAGAGCAGTCACTTGAGAAAGTGAATCATCTTCCCCAGGCCATACAGAGGCAGAGAGAGGCATGTCCGGCTACAAATTCTTAGTATTTCTTTTCACTGAGCCAGATCACTGCCCCAAGAAGCTCTGAAAAGTGATGTCAGCTATATTTAAAGCTGTTAGCTGGTTGGAGGCATGGTCACCTTCATACCCTCAATGATACATCTCTTTCAGCCCATATCTAACAACTCACCGGGAAGTTTACCACGGATCAAAGGAACAAGAAAACAGGGAACGTGGGATAGTCACCCTGAACAAGAGCTCTTCTTGAGTTGTCCAGGGTTATAGGAAGAGTCTAGAAGTGGAATGTTTGTTGTGGGCTGCTCCTTTTTTATTTTATTTTATTTTATGTGAATTGGCGTTTTGTCTGCATGTATAACTGTGTAAGGGTGTCAGATCTTGGAATTACACACAGTTGTTAGCTGCCATGTGGATTCTGGGAATCGAACTCAGGTCCTTGAGAAGAACAGTCAGTGCTCTTAACCACTGAACCATCCCTCCAGCCCCTGTTGTGGATTTCTTTATTCACTCTTCATTTAAGATGCCTAAAGGATGCATAAAAATCAAGAAATAATTAGAAATGGACAAGGAAGAAAGGAACAAAAGAAAGAACAATGAAAGAGAGTGATTAGATTTAAATGTTGGGCTTCATGTACCTGCTTTGAGGCAGGTGGCAAATTTGGAACTAAGCTTTCTAGCCACAGGTTAGGAAGGGGAGCCTGAGCAGTAATGAGTCACCATGTGTATACGATGAAAGCAACCTAGCTACTCAAAAAAGAGGTCTCATCAGCAGGATGAAAAGTTTCACATACCAACAGCTCATAAAGAGGCACTGTGAGATAAAGTCAATCACCTGGGTAGAAAAGAAATGTGACTTTTTTGAGTGAAAGGTGAACCACTGATAATGTATTGGGAAAAGTTACAAACTGGAAATGTCCTCTACACTCCAAATATGCACTCACTCTCAATCCAATAATCACATTAGCAGTGGATCTCTCAAGGCGAGCCAACAACTGCACTCCAAACCAGCAATAAAGCAAAATAAAACAGGCAGCTCTTTTGAAATCAGTGTGCTTGATTACCATTTTCACTGATTTGTTGTTGTTGAGACAGGGTTCTCTGTGTAACAGCCCTGGCTGTCCTGAAACTCATACTGTAGACCAGGCTGACATCGAACTCACAGAAATCCACAAGCTTCTGCCTCTCAAGTGCTGGGATTAAAGGCATGTGCCACCACTTCCAACACCACCACCTGGCATTTTGGATGATCTTGCTAAATTTGTTAGCTTTGGTAAAGGGAAGTAAAAGCTGGCAAATTCCAATAAGGGGCTAGGGTGTTAACACTGAGTGTCCTCTTCCAGAAATTTGGTAATAGAGAAGGGTGAAAAACAGCTTTGCAGAACAAAATCTACTGCCAAATTTCATTCCCAGCCAACAGTTAGAAACAATGGCTGGTGCGTTGATGTCGATGCCATTTGTACCCAGTGGACACTTACTGAGACATTAAAAGCAGGCCTACACTTTTCAACTAAGTGTTTCTTGTGTTTGCTGCTGTATTGTACTTAGGCAACTTTCCAATGAGATTCTAGCAGTGTTTGAATTCTTGACTTTTTAAGTGTCACATTATTTTGAGCAGTAACTGTTGCTGACACCAATTTTCCTCCAACTTTGGCTTCTAGAATTCATGCCTTTTCTTGGTCTTTCAGTAGAAGGAGCTCTTAAAAAGGGCCCAATCAAATCAAAGTCTATACTGATGAACATATAAACTTTCTTTTAAAAAAATATTTATTTATTATGTATACAGTGTACAGAAGAGGGTACTAGATCTCATTACAGATGGTTGTGAGCCACCATGTGGTTGCCGGGAATTGAATTCGGGACCTCTGGAAGAGCATTCAGGGCTCTTAACCTCTGAGCCATCTCTCCAGCTCCCCATATAAACTTTCAAACAAGAGAATAAGCAGTGGAAGGAAGACTGCAAGTCTACCACTCTCTATGCTCCTCGGAGAGAAGTGCCCTAAATTAAGGCAGCCGAGTAGGGGCTGATTGACGGAAGGATTGGGACTTACTGTCCACTCAGGTGGAGCTGTGGGGGGAAAGGGAAGATCTGAGGTAATTCTTACCTGATTGCCTGGTGTGAGTGAATGAAGGACAGATACTAGTTCACGGAGAGGGTGGGAATTGCAGGTGTGTCCACTTTCACACATACTGGGAAAGAATCAGGAATTTAAAAATTGGTTTAGTGCTTCAGGTTTGGATTCACTGACCGATGCTAGGTTGAACCACCATGGAAATTGTGGAGGATGATGACCAGCAATGGGATAACTGAATAACTCATAAGGTCAGTTCAAAGTGAGTGTGATATTACGTTAGCAATGAAAAACAGAAGACAGACAGGAGGAGGGTAAGCCAACCATCACACCTTAAAGAAAATCAAAGAAAACTCTTCTTAAGATTAAGAAGTCGGGGGGCTGGAGAGATGGCTCAGCGGTTAAGAGCACCATCTGCTCTTCCAGAGGACCCGGGTTCGATTCCCAGCACCCACATGGCGGCTAACAACTGTCTGTAGTTCCAGTTCCAGGCAAACACCAAGGCAAATAAGTAAATAAATAAGTTTTTTTTTTTTTTAAAAAAAAAAAGATTAAGAAGTCGGAAGCCATTGAGTAAAAGCTGTTGAAAAAAGAAAAGCAGGGGCATCTGGATTGCAGGAGACTGTGGAATGGCTGGGAGCCAGTAAGGAAGACAAGCCTGAAGATTGCCTTCAGCTGTGAAGAATGAGAGAGAGATGGCCCAGACTCTGGAGGTCAAAGGACAGGTGTCTGGTTTATTTAAAGTTAAAAGCAGCTTGACAAAGGAAACAATGGGTCTTAGTTTAAATCACCTCCTAGTTAGCAGCTGACCTTCTGAATCTTCCAGTTCTTCATCTGAAAGTAACAACTTGCGAATAAAAAACTACTTGAAGAAATGCATCCATATTAAATGGTTTTGTGTTCGAGTCTACATACACCCTTTGCAACTGGGTAAAACTGTTTGCATGGTATTTAGTGAGAGGCATGTAACCTATGAGAGGATTGCACAGCTGCGCATGCTCCTTTTGGTGTCCGAGGGGAGTCGTGGAGCCACACAGCACTTACCGCACGTAGCTCGGTTTATACAGCTGCACGTTTCCTCCATTTCTTATTCTGCTTCCATCCCCAGAATCCAGCCAGGGGCTAGACACTCAGCAAGTGTTTGGGGAATGAAATCAGATCGAATTTTAAAACCTACAAACTAAAGACTTTTTTTTTTTTTAGTGGAGGCTTAACTTTCTTTGTTCTTTATTTCTTCCGATTATTATGCCTTCCTTTGAGAAAACAGGACATGGGAGAGTTCAAAGACTTGTGAACTTGTTTGCTACAAGTAAACTTTCACCAGACTGTAAATCTGGTGAGGCAGGAAATGCTCCCATTTAATCATTAGAATTCCTAGCCTCAAACATAGTAGCCATTTAGGAAAGACTTATTAGAACACACACACAGATGCATATGCCATGAGTGTGCTCTCCACCCTATATGAAGCTCCATTCCTAGAAGAGCTAGTGAAATACATTGATGTGGGATGTCTTTCTGTATGCTGTATCATTCTTTAATAAAGGAACTGTTTTGGCGTATGGCAGGCATCTTAAAAGTAGGCAGAGAAATCAAAGCATGGATAGGGGCAGGAGGGCAGAGTCAAAGGAGCCGCTATTCAGCCACCCAAGAATCTGCATGTAAAAGTAACACAGATAAAATACGGGCCATGTGGCAGGACAGAAGAATGGAAATGGGCTGAATTAAGATGAAAGAGCTTCTAGCAATATGCCTGAGCCATAGGCCAAGCAGCATGAAATTAATGTAGGCCTTTGTGTGATTTGGGACTAAGAGAGGGTCCAAACCTCTAGACCTTTGGCTGGACAAGCCAGAAACCTCTTATTACAATCCCCCTAGAAATAACTATTGCATTTAATGGGGGACTGGACCAGATCTGTATTGTTACACTGAAAAATTGTTTAATTAAAGTTGCTAATTAAAGAAAAACATAAATTGTCACCCTCAAGGGCGAGGTAAGACTAAAGTAGTAAAACCTTCTTGAAATACCCAGCCAGGTAGTAAAGAAGCAATGGGCAGCATGACCTCTGAGGTCTTGTCAAATTCATTTGTTTCTTGTCAACTATCTTTAGCACTACATTAAAGGGCTACATATATTTTGTGCTCTTGAAAAAGCCCAGGCTAGAAAGAAAGAAAGAAAGAAAGAAAGAAAGAAAGAAAGAAAGAAAGAGAGAGAGAGAGAGAGAAAGAAAGAAAATAAATAAATAAATTTAAAAAAAGAAAAAGAAAAAACCCAGGATAGTTTCAAATTCACTATGCAATCCATTAACTTGCTCCAGTCCTCCTGGTTCAGCCTCTAAGTGCTGAAGTTAGAAACAAGAACTACCATACCCAGAAAAGGCCACATTTCAACACAGATAGCTAAACCAGAATTCCTTCATTAAACAGTTTCAGCACTTATGACCTAGCTATAAAAGAGACCCTTTTATTCGAATGGGGAATAGATTGCATAAACAATATGCATTTTAGGGTGGTGGTGACAGAGGCCTAAGCACACCGAGGCAGACAGATCTACAGAGCTACAACTCCAGGCAGCTAGAGCTCCACGGAGAAATTCTGTCTTTAAAAACCAAAAACCAGTGGCTGGAGAGATGGCTCAGAGGTTAAGAGCACTGACTGTTCTTCTAGAGGACCTGAGTTCAATTCCCAGCAACCACACGGTGGCTCGCAACCATCTATAATGACACCTGGTACCCTCTTTTATACACTGTATACATACATAATAAATAAATCTTTTTTTAAAAAAATAACAAAAACCAACCAAATAATGCACTTTACATAGATGTCCAAAGAGGCTGTAACAAGGACAGGACAGAGCAACACTGAAAGGGCATTTATAGTGGTCATGTCTTTAGATGCTGGACTTTTCAGTTATTGGCCCCGGTGGGGGGCGGCACTTAGGAAATTAAAGACGTATTTTTATCTTATGTGTGTATCAGTGCCTGCATGAATATATGTTCTCCACATTCCTGCCTGCAGAGGCCAGAAGAAAGTTTCACATCCAGTCCTTAGAGCAACTTTGATTCTCACTATTTTCAAGATTTATTTCTAGCTGGGTGAACTGGCTCACACTTGTCATCCAGCAACTGGAAAGCTGAACCAAAGAGTGATGTCAAGAGACTGAGGTCAGCCTGGCTCCAAAGTGAGTTCCAGGCCATTCTGATTACAGAGTGACCTTGTCCCCAAGCAAGCAGAACAAAAATCTACTTCCTTCTGAATGCCCTACAGACCAAATTATTCTCCATATAAATTGCTTCCAATTGCTCCTACTTCTTCACTAGCTTTTATTGTGAACGGAACAGTAAAAATTTAAAAATCTTCAACAAGTCATTGAAAAGGCATGACAATTTGCTACTACCCATCTAATTTTCTTTCCCATCTTGGCCTCTCAGTGCCCCACTCTACCCCGCCCCCCATGCTGGAGATGGAACTTCCAAACCCCTCCATGCCAGGCCAGCTCTCTAGCTCGGAGCTACCGAGCAGCCAACATGTGGCTTCTACCTTTCCTCCCTCCCTCCCTCCCGCCCTCTCTTCCTTCCTTCCCTTTTCTCTTTATCTTTTTTTCTGACATGCTTCACTCTTCCCAGTTTGAATTTCTTCAAGAATTTATTTTTTTTGTCTTTTCTTTTTTCTTTTTTCTTTTTTCCTTCTTTATTTTGTATTTATCAAAAAAAAAAAAAAAACACAGTAAAAAAAAGAATTTAAAATGTGGAAGGGTTAACAATAACTATACAGAGGATAAGAATCATAAGCATGGCTTATCAAGGGTGGAAATACAAATAAGATTGCTACACCTATATTTTCTTTGTGTTCATCTTTCCCTCTGAATTTTTTTTTTCCATCCCTGTATATCTTTATTCAAGGTCCCCTCCCCCTCCCAACAGGATTCAAGAATTTATAACAGTCTGCATGTTTACCTGCTTTCATTTCATTTAAAACAGCGTCTTAACTTTCTTACTTGATGAAAAGTTTTCACTTAGCAATGTCTACTATTAGATTCTTGAAACTATACAATTATAGTTGGAGGTTTGGAGTTTGTCGTAAATCAGCAAAAATATGTAGAAATGATTACAAACAGATTGTATATGCTTTATTCCAAGTTATTCCACAAAACTTACTCTCTTTAGTTTGAGTGCAAGATCATTATTAGGGGGCTGCTTTTATTTCCAGTAAAGGTCTGTATTGGTTACTTCTCTATTTTTGTCATAACCAAGGGTATATTTTGGAGTCAGGGGAATAGAAGTTCATTACCATCATGGCAGGGAACATGGCAGCGGGTAGGCAGGCAGCATGGCGGAGAACAGTAGCTGAGAGTTCACCCTCTCACCCTCAAAGCAAGAGGCAGACAGGGCACAAGTCTTCTGGAACCTTAGTCTGCCCCCAGGGACACACCTCCTCCAATAAGACCAAACAATTCTATCAACTGTGGACCAAGTAGTCAACATATGACCTTACAGAGGCCATTCCCATTGAACCCTCCAAAGGTTCAAGCATGTGTATGTGTGGAGTGGGTGCATGTGTGGTGCATATGCATGTGTATGGAGACCAGAGTTGAGGGCTGGAACTTCCTTGATCACTTTCCACTTTATTAACCTTAGCAGGGTCTCTCGATGAACCTAGGAGCACCCATTTGTCTAGTGTCGGTGCCCTCCAGAAGGCTACATCACAGGTACACCAGCACACCCCATCCCGTATTCAAGTGCTTTAGCCACTGAATGCCTCCTCAGCCCTGACATTTAATGTTTTGGTAGGCTCAGATCCAAATAATGATGTCACTGTTTGCCACGGTGGATTCAAAATACAGGAAAAACAAACATTTATCTGTAGTTTTATTTTCTCTCCAAGAACCATAAAAACCTATATTTAGTTTTGAAAAGATAGCTATTTCAGTCATATCATTTATAGCAAAAAGACATTTTTTAAAAAAAACTTTTATCTTTAAATCTAAACTATTTCCTTCTAGGATGTACTTTGAATAGTTACCACTTCAAACAATACAGTACCCTATAACTAGGGCTTTCAAACAGTTTCTCATATGTATGAAAAAAAAAAAAATCTTTCCTCAGCTTTGGAAAAATAAGGCTATAAATATAAAATTTCCCATTCAACATTTCAAAGGTAACCAGTATTAGAGGTAACAGGAACCAGAATGCTTATTTTACTTTTAGACAATTTAGATGTTAACAATTGCTAAATTTATCAATTGCAATATTATAAAAGAAAGCACTTAAGCTCTAGAATTTGATAAACTAAAAAAATAAATAAATAAACTTGCTCATTGTATGTCAGAGCAAATGAGGAATAACTAAATACTTTTGGCTTTTTTCTTTAACTGTAACAAATGACTATTCTCGAAAAGGAATTATTTCATAGTACAGAGTCCTCAGGGAACATTAATTTCACTTCATGGAAAGATAATTTTCACTTTTTGAACTGGTTGAGCAATCTGTGAGAGACTGAAATAACTACTATATATAACTGCCTAGCATGAGGTGGGTATTACTCTGTACACATGGCAGTCAGAACCTTTTCTTTTTTCTTTTTTTTTAATGGAAAAGTCACATGATCCATTAGACAACTAGATTCCATGACTGAATCTGGAGGTGCTCATAGCCAACTAACAAATCAATAAATACCTTGAATCCTGGATGTTTCTCACTACTGTTCGTATTTGAGCCAATTCTAAAACAAATATGTTTTTTCTTACATCTAGAAATCATGTTTATCTCTGTATGCGCATGAGTCCTTCCTATCTGGCTCTGGCTTCAAGGCCCCAGGAAAAACAGACAACAAACCAACATCTAAATTTCATGCTAGCCTTAACTTAACTTAAAAGGTACTTGAGATCTCCACCAGTGTCTTCAGACCAGTTAGGGTCAACAGGGGTAAAACCTAAATACCTTTAATATGAATAAACAGGTAATTTAACAAATGACATTGAAGAACTATGTGTGATTTATTTAAAATTACTTTCCATGCAATTCAGCTCTTTCAGCTAATATAATACAACACAGAACTTATAACTTCTTACACATTCTTAATAACTTCCTTGATATTAGTTATTTTGTATACTTTTCATTTTGGTAAGTATAATAGAAAATTCTTGAAGGTAGACTGCGTTGGGCATTGAATGAATAGCTGAAAAATTCAGTTATATGAGAGGACTGTAAGTAGCAGAGCTGTTCCATTTAGAGTGAAAAAATACACATTAAAAAAAAAAATCAACTTATGTCATACAAAACCAGTCATACTAAAAAAAACTCCAGTCAAAAATTATTTACATAGCATACACATACATGTGTTCACATGAGGGCATGTATACACACATATAAATTACACATGTAAATGCAGATGGGATCATACATCAAAAGAGCAATAGCAGGCTGTGATGGGAGGGGCCAGAGGAGACCCTGAAATAGTCATAATGAACTTTCTATTAGAGAAGTGTACTCATACAATTTATAGATCATAAACTGATATGTTTCTACTGTAATATGAGACAAGAGAACGTAAGACACTGGCACAGAGCCAACTCACTTTGCAGGTCTAACCTACTGTTGTCAAGACAACTATATTAATGTCTCTTGATCTTAGTTCCAAAGCAACTTAAAGGATTAAAGAAGATTGTATATGAGGCAGGAGTGGGAGGGGGTGTCTGGAAGTATTATTAGAATTGACCTGTAGTATATCTTGGTGGTCAGTCAAGTCTTCAGAACTGTATTTCTCAATATCCCCTAACATCTATCCTTTCTCTCTACTCCAGAAATGAACCCCCATCTCCAGTTTCCTGTTACACTAGTGGCTTCTGGATATTATGTATAACAAGTCACCTCCTACTCTCAGCCTGTGTCAAGACAGCTATTTTCACTAGTTGTGCATGAGTAAGACTTTTAAAAGGCAAACATATGCTTAAAGAGTCAAAACTATCTGTCTGAAATGATCTGTAACAATGCCAATCTTTTTCACGCACTCCTGTGTGTGAGAGGGCCTGGGTCTGGGGACTGACTGCACGTGTGTGCAGTTATCCTTTGGACGTCTACAGGGACAAGCTGAGGCTAACAGCCATAAGGGAAAGAGGGGCAAGTCTCACACCAGGACCCACAGGGTTTTCTGGCTTCTAGTCTTCTTTTTATCCTTATCAAAATGAGTTCATGCATCGTGGGTGCCACATCTGTCAAAAAATCTGATTGTTTACAGGGCTGATTCACATAAACTAACTGTGATTATTTCTAGGGATATTACTTACTATTAGGAACACTTCAAATCCATCAGCTAGACTTTGTCTAATTTTTTTTCCCCGTGGGGAATTCTCATAAAATAAAAAAAAATATAATAACTTCATACTTGCCATTAAACATCATTGAAAAGTAGTATAATTCAGTTAATCCATGAGTCCATCTTTGAACTGATTTAATGATAATATTTATTCCTGCTTATATTTTTCTGTACTTTAAGAATTTACTCATCTAGTTCCCTTTCCCTGTTTTCTTCTAGCATTTTTTAAAAATAGTTTAAGGTCTTCAGTATTGAGCAGATGGCCCAACTGAAACTGAAATACAGAAAACTATGTGATTACCTAAAGAATCTCCAGGTCTCCCCAAATACCCAAGTTTCCTTTTTACCTTCGGAAGATGACAAAGTTCTCTAGGCCCTCTGTGTACACTGCACTTGTGGCACTAAGACAGTTCTCTTCAGAATCCCTTCTCTGGAGGTGTACTTGGCATTCTTTACTGTGACAAGCCGGAGTGTCTGTAGGATGCACAGGGAGGCTCCACAGTCTGAAGAGGTGGGGATGGGTGTAGAAGGGTATTCCCTGGATTCTGGGAGACTACTTAGGCTGAAAGGCCCGAGGTCATAAGAGACAGTTTAAGAAAAAGAATATTAAAAAAAAAAAAGCATTTATAATTCCAAGAAGAGCGAATGTTCAGATTAGTGCAACAAATTAGGCATTTCTTTATTCCTCCATCTCATGACCCTGCAAAGTGTCAGCGGTTAATGAGCAGATTCATTCTGTGTCATTTTTCAGCTCAGCAGGTAAAGACAGATGGTCATCACCCTAACTATGAAACTGTTGTTCACTGAAAAATATCTTGCTCCTGGAGGGCTGGAGAGAGGGCTCAGTGGTTAAGAGCACTGGCTGCTCTTCCAGAGGACCTGGGTTCAATTCCCAGGACCCACATGGCGGCTCACGACTCTCTCTAACTCCAGTTGCAGGGGATCTGACACCCTCTTCTGGCTTCCTTGGGCACCAGGCACAGAAGGGTGCAAACACACATTCATGGAAAACACCTATACACATATAATTAGAAATAGAAATCCTTCTCCTTAACTATAAAACACATGCTATTTCATGATAAATTTCAATAAACAGATGCTTATTAGATCTGAGAATTGGACTTCAAGGGTTATTAGGTTTGCATTAACCTATTTAAGAATGTATGAGCATATGTTTAGCATTATATTGGCTACATGCAGTGATTATAAGGGATGCACAGAGGCCATCCTAGCAAAGAATGGAGTGCTTTATAAAATTTTTGTCATATGCTTAATTTTTTTTTGACATGTGTTTAATTTTTAGTAAAACCCAGGCCAGATTTTCCCAGGAATACCAGTCCTATAAGGACAGGCATATTTAAAAGGCACAGTGAGAGAATGTCAAATGCCCTGAGAAGTTTTGTAGAAAATAAATGGAGCTTTATTTAACTTGGTATTTTCCAAATTACATAACTACCTAATCTTCCTTTAGCACTTATAAATGAATGAGAAACACTAATTCGAGAAGTGCACTCTCACACATGTTCAAAGGCACTGGAAATACAACTTCTAGCATGTTCACATTTTTAGAAAACATATGAAAGACTTAACTTGTAAATTCTTGAAGAATAATTTGAAGTGTGGGGTTAAGGACTTGGGAAGCATTCCAAAGTCACGATATGTGACTATAAACTAGGCTTTATGAAGATCAAAAATTGCCCTAAAACTTAAAGTTATGATCCAAAACATAACTATTTCATTAAAATCTACCTTCTCTGAATAATTAGACATCTCAATCTGAGATAGTTTACTGGGTTTACTCATGAAGGCAGACACCGCTGGCCCCTCTATCCTTCTATTAATGTTGCCACTCTGCCCACTCTGAAATGTAGGATGGTGCCTCATCTTTTCTCTCGATGAGAGCTAATGGAACTCCATCTTTACACACTCAAACTGCAATGGGAAGGAAAAAAAAGTACAAGACTAAAAGGGTAGAATATTCCCTTCTCCTATAGCTGAATTTTTTTTTTTTTTTTTTTTTTTTTTTTTTTTTTTAAAGCAGCTCATAGTCTGTAAGATGGTTCTTTGTATAGAATACTATAGAACCAAGTTGGGTGTTGTTATGTCCTATGAAAATAACATGATTTAAAAGCCTGTAATTCTGGTTAGTTGTCTGACTTAGTAACTTTGTGCCCTTGTTGGTATTTAACATAATAAACTTATTCTGAAAGTGTCTTTGGCAAACTTACTTAATTTAGGAGAAAAAAAAAAATCACCATACATCCATTTGCTTACAAATACATGATCATTCATACACACTTTTGGTTCCATTTTCTTAAAGACTTTAGACTATTTTATTTTTTAAAAAATCACTTTATTGTAAACATAAGTGACATCACTCAGCTAGATTAACACAGCTACTCAAACAAGCACTGGCCGGACCCACAGTCTGTGCATCTCAACGAACTCTATACAGCTAGAACAGTCATTCTGGAGCTGTGGGGCTTCGTGTTGAATTTTATCAATTACTTTTTTATGTTCTTATCCATCACAAAGAAAAAAAATCAACCACATCCCCAATTCATGACAGGGTAAAACTAGAAAAAAATGAATCAGCTTTAATTTTTTTCACGACTCATGTTATCTACCTGCATCCTGTCCTTATCCAATAATACTACCCATTCCTGTTTTCCTTACAACATATACTTACCTGTATACATTAGGATCTATATATGAGGCAAAACATAATTACTTTTCTTTCTAAGACTTGGTGTCCTTGCTTGCAGATACATTTTAAGTCTATCCAGTTCCCTGCAAATTATGTGATTCTTTCTTTAGAGATAAATATTATTCCATATTATTTATGCACTAGATCTTTTGTAACACATTAGAGCAATGTTTCTCAATATGTAGATTGTGAATCCTTTGGGGTGGGTCAACCCTTTCAGAGGGCTCACATCAGATATTCATATTACAATTCATTATAGTAGCAAAACTAGTTATGAAGTAGCAGCAGACTTTTATGGCTGAGGAACACTACAATATGAGAAAACGTATTAAAAGGTTAACACCATTAGGAAGGTTGAGAACCACTATGTTAGAGGGAACCGTTCTCTAAATTCGTCCTTAGTAGAAATTGTTGTGTTCATTGATTATCAATGTCTCCTCTTCAAAATCATTAACTCCATGTGTCTCCTCAGGGTGTTGTTTAGTTATCACAAGTAACTGTAAAAATGCTCACTTTTGGAGGAGCAAACATGTCTCATAGTCCTTTACACTTCCTCTGTTATGGGTACTACATTACACAATACTGTTGCTCTTACTAAGGCTGTGGCAATTTTTTGTTCAACTAAGCATTGTCGTTCTTATCTTTATTAACCAACTGGCTTCCTCTGCTAACTCATTCGGACACTACGCTTCTTCCGAATTGGGCTACAAGCTAAACAGAAGACGGTGAGTAATAGAAAATCACCTCACTTGGCAGCTGTCGGGAAAGATATCTAAGTATGGTTAGGAGAGATGTTAGTGGCCATGTATACTTTCCTAGGATGGCAGAAACAAATGTAAGCATGAGCTGACTCAAGGACAGTGGGAAAGTGTTTATTATAGGTTTGGAATAATATTTAGTTATTGAGAATAATCAGGGAATATAGTTTGTAAGAGATCATCACTCAGAGCCTTTGTCATGCATGTCTAAAAAACATAAATTATAACATCTGGTTGGGATTCTACTGAAACTGAAACTAATCATTAAATAACATGTATTCTTGTGTTATTTTTCTGCACAGTTGGTGGAAGTAGGGTATTTTTAAAGAAACAGTAGTTCAGTGCACACACTAAGACTTTCAGTAACTAGAATGGACTCTTTGGGTTCATTACTGGACAATTTATCTTGAGTCTCACATAAAGGAGGCTTTCCATGTTTTCAGGACTACTCCTCAGGAACAAAGGCATTCTGCCTTGGATCAGTGCTTTAAGATGTCATGTCTTCTTTAAGAAATTGGTTGGCAATCTAGAATGCTCCCTGACATTCAGCACCAGATTCACCAGATGTGGTCCCATTTGCATGTGATTTTTGCAGTGCTGCAGACTAACTGAAGGGCTGGTAGACCTAACTCTGGACTTCCTGCTATGGAAGAGCCCAGCCCATGTTTTATACATGACCAAATGAGTTTCCAGACCTATCAGGTAAGTCCATCAAGAACTGCTAAAGTTTTAACCTGCCTGACTGACTACAGGCAAGGCTTGCCTCCACCATACTTGATAGTTCTTAGTGTAGTCCAACTCTTGCCAGCACACTTTGAGAATGACTGGACTTCTCAATGAAGTCCAGAGACCACAGAACTTTTGGGGCAGATCCTATGACTCTGAAAACCTTTCAGCAAGAAACTTAGTCACTTTCTTCTTGAAAAATCAACCCATTCTTGAGATCTGCCACAGCACACGAGAAAGCAGGAGTGGAGATCCCTTTCACAGGCAGAGACTGGCAAACGATGGGCCAAACACATACAGGGCGCTGAGCACACACTAAGAACTACTTCCTGCCAGCTGTCTTAGGCTACTGGAGCTGCTATGACAGAACACCATGTTCCATGTGGCTTTTAAACAACAGAAAATTGTTTTCTCAGTTCTCAAGGCTTGGCAGTCCAACATCAGAACAGTGGTAGACTGGTGTCTACCAGTTTGTTTCCCAGGCAGCAGTCTTTCTGCTGTGTAACTCATGAACAAAGGGGTGAATTATCACAGGGGCTATTGTAGAAGGGCACTAATTCACATGTAACCTAATTTCCTGAAGCCATTCCCACATGTCTCCTAATACCATCACCTCTATGTTATCAGCTTATGAATTTGAGGGGCAGGTGGACAGATATACAAACATTCAGATCACAGCACTACCCTCGTCTTCCTCAATATTCTGGGCTCATTATTATGAGTCAATAAATCTAAGTAAAATGTACTTTATTAAAAATAAAGGGCCTATACCTAAATGTTGCTAATAGTATTGGCTACAGAATCTCAAGTTAAAATAATATTCCTGTAATTGCTGGATCTTCTCTCTGTTATCACAAAACAATAAACACTGCCTTACCATACCACCATACCAGTGCCTTTCCTGAATAATAGGCGTCATGCTGAGATAGTTGCAAGTAAAGCCTTTTTATACTCAGAATATGGCCCTGGCTTCTCAATGTTTATAGGAAAACACAAAAGGACCCACCTTACACTTGCATTTGATGTTTCTGAATTCTAGTCCCATGCTTATGTGAGCTGAGCACTTATGCTAGGCTGGCACTTTGATCTCCTGTGAGAACTCCATCTCTTGTCTTTAAAAAACAGCAGTATACCTCACAAAGCTATCTACCTCATTTGATTAGCCCATGCTTACTATAACCATACACATTTGGCTTTGTGTCCTTTTGATTATGATGATATATTATATATTTAATAAAAATACTCTGAAATGTCAGAAGATAGAGCCAAGCCACAAAGGTCAGAGAGTGGTGACCTTGTCTTTAATCACAGTATTTGGGAGGCAGAGATCCTTTGAATCTCTGAGTTCAAGGCCAAACAGAGCCAGGTGGTAATGGCACCCACATTTAATCGTAGCTCTAAAAATATTGAACTAGGAAGTAAGATAGGTGGATGGGTTAAAAAAATGTAGGGCAGGAGAAGGCAGAGGTCCTCCCCCTCTCTTCCTTAGCCTGCATGCCCCAGTCGTTCTAGGACTCATGGATAGAAAGGCTACCTCATTCAGCCTGAGGATTTAGCTGGATGAGAACTGGCTGTGGTTTGGTACCTGTTTCTCTGATATTCCAGAGTGTTTTTTATTAAACAAACTATGGACTGGGGAAAATAACTTTTGCATCATGTGAGGGTACACACTATCATGGCAAGGCTATAAAAAACATAAACAGCAACAAAAAGGTTAATAATCTTTTTTCTCTGGATCTGCAAAACCTGAGCGAATGGATGGTTATTGCACTATGATCCTACAGACTTCAATGTAGCCAGCTAAGGAAAGAGGCATGCTCACACTGGCAAGGGCTGAGGCCTCTAATTACCACAAACAAGCACAGTTTTTTTTTTTCCTTTCTTTCTTTCTTTTTTTTTTTGCCAACTTGCACTGGTCTAAAGGTAAGACCCTAAGGTCTATGGGTTGTTGTCTTTTGATAGGACAGTCAGCAGTTATAATTGTACATGGTACTATTTTGAGGCTAAAAAATGTTAACCTGGGCTGGAGAGATGGCTCAGCGGTTAAGAGTACTGACTGTTCTTTCAGAGGACCAGAGTTGGATTCCCAGCATCCACATGGCAGCTAACAACTGTTTGTAATTCCAAGATCTGACACCCTTACACAGTTATACATGCAGGCAAAACACCAATTCACATAAAAAATAATAAAAATAAATATTTTTTAAAAATGTTAACCTATTCAGATAGGTTAATGTGGCAGTAATAGTATGAAAATGTTTTGCCAGCTGTAGTCTGTACTGAAATGGTTTTTCCTGACATACTAGAAAAGAAAGCCTTAAAGCCTTAATAAACAATGCCTAGGCAGATTCTAAGATAAAATATTACTGAATAAGTCCCACACTCTATAGATAATATTTTTTAAATTATTCAATAATTCATTAAAGATCTTTTAGTCTACTCTTCCATAATTCCCATTTTTATTTTATTTCCTGTCCCTTTCATGGATCAATAATTCTGCTTAAGCCTTTATATCCTTTTCTTTAAATTATAAATGCTTTAGATAAATACATCATTTGTGCATATTTACTTAGCAACTAATCTGATTAGAAACTAGATCTTATTAGCAAGACAAAAGAAACATTTAGTAGAAAAAGTATTGGTTTGGAAACCATGAGGCATACAGTAAAATCTTTATATTTTATGAATGAGCTCAAAGTGTAAGTTAAGTCAAATGTGTAAGCCTAAGTATCAAAATTGGAAGAAAGTACACGATTATTTTCAAATATGCTCTTTTCCCTTCTTCAACAGGAGTGACCAAAGAGGAAAGCCTCTTTTTCCTTTTTCCTTCCTGGTTTTTTGAGACAGAATTCTCTGTGTATCCCTGGCGGTCCTGGAAGTAGCTCTGTAGACCAGGCTGGCCTCAAACTCACAGAGATCTGCTTGCCTCACTTTCTCAGTGCTTGGATCAAAGGTGTGCACTGACACTACTGCTTCACTTGAAATGAAAGGAGAATCTTACAGTTATATATAAGATATAGTAGATGCCGACTACTCTTCTACCTATAAATGCATGGAGTTGTTGATTTTAAGCATCAAGAATCATTCCTATAAGTATCTAAATACTCCCAAGGGCACACCAAATTTACTCACATTTGAACTTCAGCACTGTTTAAAAGGCAAGGTGCAGACCTGTAAGCCTAGCACTCGAGTAGGTGAAGTAAGAAGATAAGTTTCATGTCAGCTTGGGCTACAGAGAAAGACTGTCTCAAAGCCCTGTAAATATGTACAGTGGGGGGGGGGATCCTTTTTGAATTACTATCCCTACAGCTACAGTGCCAATTATGGCCAACTCTGCTGGTGCACATCTGTAATCCAGCAATTGAGGTTGGGAGAGATAACATCGAGTTCAAGGCCAGCCTGAGCTAAGCAGCATGAGACTTTGCCAAAAAAGGCTTCAACTATACATTGGGCCATAAAGTACAAAAACTTGATGAGGAATACTTTGAATTAACAGCAGTAGCACAAACAATAAAAACAATGTGACCTGGCCACGCCACGGGAACATTTTGTTGAATGTCACTCATATATTATCCATGAACACAATATACGCTACTCATGTTACTCCATTCACTGTTTCTTTAGGTAACACCAGTTAGTCAAAAGATGATATATGAAATGAACTTTTAATAACTACCATCCTATACACATACATTTTCCAAAGGGAAAACCAAAATAATGGCTAGGTGTCTTTAAAACGAACCTTCAATAATCTATTGCATGCAGTTCTCTACAAATATACCTTTCCTAGTTGTAATTATTTCAACTTTGTAAACTAAGTGGTTATCCTTAGCTAAAGCTTCAATTTTTTTTTTTTTTGAAGGAGGTCAACACCACTTAAAACAGAAAAGAGCATCTGAAGTGATTTAAGCTTCATGTGTCTTTGTCTTTAGCAAGTAGCATGAACTTTGTGCATACTATTGCACCTGTAAAATGCCTATGCTCATGGAGCCTTCTCCCTAGGAAAATGCAAACAACTATGTCTTGATTCACTAGGCTCATGGATAGTCCAACTTACACATGGATCACAAGTTGAATCTCTTAGCTAGCTGGGAAGGCACTGCTATGTCGAGTCTTTAGAAATCCACACAGAAAACAGATAGGGAAGGAAGGAGCCTATGTGCAGCAGGCTCCCACCTGCTGGTATACCACTACTTTTGGTGGGTCCAACTTCATGGAGCAGAGAAACAGCCAAGAGTCACAAATGGCAATGCTAAGGGCTGAGTCAGTTCAGTGGGAAGAAAGTCAAGTCCCAAATACTCCAAAGAAAGGAAAGCTCCTTTTTATTTTCCATAGAAAGGGGGCCATCACTCAATCTCTTAGTAACCCTAAGCACCCTGAGTAAGAAATGTCTTTAAATGGGGTTTGAGAAATAGACATTAGAAATAGGACCAACACATCAACAGTACTGATGCTAATGGTTACTGTCATCAGTATAGTTAACCAGAAGAAGCTTGACTTAAAAATATCTTACAATACTCTGAAATCTACATTTTTGCTTCAGTGGACTTCAAGTTTCCATTTTGATGCTGCAGATGAACAGGTCATCAAGGTCTCAGAGAAACAGAAGAGTTAAATGGATTTAGTTACCATCAAGTCAATACCACTCTGACTCATGTAGTAACAGAAAAACTGTAGAGCTTTATGGAACCTATTACAGCTTTGTATTTCAGCTTAATTCCTGTTTTATTGTTTTGCCATAATGACTGCCTACATCTTAAGCTTTACAGCTAGTCAAGAATTAAGTCTGCATTAAGTACAAAATTAACATGTCTTTGGATTAAATTTTTTAAATTAATAGCAAAGTACAATGTAGAGAGGAGTCAATGTACCAAAAAATTGAAACAGAAAATAAAAATTCATTGAAACAATGCTCAGCAGGGAGGGTGTATGTATGTGTGTGTAAGTAAAGCACTCACTGAACATTCCCCTGCCAGTCCCTTAAATAAAGTTAATCATTAGATTCTCATGGATCTGTGTTTTTAAAGAATAAGATTTAAGTGCTTACTATGAACAACAGCATTTTGAGTAAATACTAATCCCAATGCTGATATGATGTCATGATGCTATTCCATACAGAATCATATTTAATTGTCTCTTAAAAGAATTCCGGTTTGTCTTGTCTCTGACAGGGTCTCACAATGTAGCTCTGGCTGTCACGGAACTCACAAACCTGTCTCAGTATCCTAGGTTGAGATTACAGCTGAGAGCTACAGGCCTTCTTGAAAACAAATTTTGAATGCAATTCCATGTTAAAGATTCTATTGAAGTATTAAAAATGAAGAACCCTGTGGGCTAAGTATTTCATCACAGCCCTCTAAAGCTAGCAGTTTAGACACCCAGTACCAGAACATCATCTTCTGGAGGAGCAGGTCCTTCTCCCTCCACCTCTTGACCAGGTCAGGCATTCAATAGCTATTTACTAAGTGAGCCTGTCATCTACAGACAAAGATAAATAGCTGTATGGCCTAGTTTTTATGCCTTCTCAATGTAGATGCTAATAAACAGAATAAACAAAGTATTAAAATGCTAAACTGCATAAGCACTTTCAGTGGTCCAAAAAGAAATAATTAAGAATGTATAAATGTAACACATTAAACCTTTAACTGTTTGAAAATATTCAAGGTTAGAGAAGTAACCTAAATATCCGAGGCCAATGCTCTCTGTCAAAGCTCCCAGCAATGCTACCTCCAGCGTGTATTATTATAACCGCCTACGATTTAACATTTTAATTAAATCTTTGAAAGTTTAACTTGAAAATGATCATTTTCTTTGAAACAAAATCACACCATTATTGTATAAAATCTAACTTCTAATATCTAGAAAAAAGGAATAAGAGCTCCCAAAGCTTACCAGATCCTTTATGTCAAATCACCTGGAAACCTGTCAACTGGAGATTCAAGAGCATCTGTTACATTAAACCATCCTTCTCTGTGGAAGAAATCTTTTCCTGATGTCACCGCTGATGTTAATCCTGCCAAGTCTCACCATGATGAGGAAAGAGCACATCTATTATTTGAAGTTGTAATCAAATTTTCAAATGAGACAAGCTGGCACACATGTAAAACTGCAATAGATACCAACAAAAGCAGCAAGCCCCTTACAGCATTCTCACAGTTCACTAACAGTACTTTCTTAACATGATCAAAGAAATAACAATTCAACTATAAAAGCCTTGTTCCACCAACTGAACCATTATTTCTGTAGACCTGAGAGAAACCTAAAATCCAACACTGAGTTGACATGGCAATTCCCCACTGTTATCTCACCTCTTGAAAACACATACCTGTCATGCTTGGTTTGAAATTGGGTATGGTTTTTGAAGCAGCATTGAAAGGGAATTTTCATCATAATTCAAAGCAAACTGGATGGTATGAGACAAAAATTCACATGGCAGGAATCTCTGTCTAGGATCTGCAATAACTATTAAAACAACACTTTGCTTTTTTTTTTTTTTTTTTTCTAGGATAAAGTCTTTGTCACATTCCTTACCTGAACAGTGAACTATACAAAGATTTGGACAATATTCACTCTTGCTGCAATTTCTAAGGGAATGTTTTTCATCAGTGCTTGAAAACTCTCAGCTATATTGTACTTTACATCAAATTAGTTAGAGAATAGCTATTGTAAAGCTGTCAGCCCATCTCTAAGATACCTTGTCTAGGCTCCACCTGCTCTATGCTGCCCACTATTGGAAATGTATTATGGTAATAAGAAATGTGATACTATTCACTAGGGGCATCTTTAGTACAAAAACAGAATATTCTCTGGTTGCTTGGGTGGGTGCTAAGATATGGTATCCTTGTCGATACAGACTGGCTATTAGTAACTAAACTTATTAACTATAAGGGACATCAGGAGGAACAGACAGGAGCTATCTTGGTGTGCCAAAGAACAGCAGCAATGACAGGGTGGGGCAGAGGACAGGGTGTGGAACTTGAGTGAGGAGCAGTCTGCAGAAGGCAGCAGTTCTGTTCCCACAAGGAACTATGAAGGTATCATCATAAACATCTCAGCACACAACAGAAACATGCAAACATAATGACTGACGTAATTGGAAGATGACATATAAGGTCAAATGGTGGAAAGTATATTTGTCCCATCAGATAACTGTCTAAAGTCTTGCCTTTTCAATCAAATAACCGTTGGCTAATTTTTGTCCCACTTTTCCTCCCCAAACGCAAGAAAACTCAACTGCTGAGTGACCTGATAACATCAACTTTTATGTTTGTTTTCGCTTTAATCAAGAGTATAGCCAAAGTGTTAAGAATTTAAATTCTATCCACCAGTACACTTAGGATTCCATCCTGTTCTACAGAGAATGATCCTAAAATTCCAGAAAAAAGCTTTAAAAGGTTAGATACCTTTGATACCTGCTCTGAAAACTGCTACTAGGTACCTGTGTGGACACATACATGCTAATAGCACTCGGTGGCCTCGAAGTGACAACCTCCCTTGTCCAGTGCAAAACAGTCTGCCCCTGCAATTGGAAATTAAAACAGCAGCAGGCCAGCCCACTGCAGTGCGGGAAAGAAGGACCTTCCGATGATGTCCACCTACAGACATTTCACAACATACAGTCCCAGATCGCCGCTCCGATGATGCCTTCGTCCCCACGGCCACCCTGTGGCAGCCCGGAGCCCGGTGCTCGTCCCTCCGGATCGGATCCCGGGCTCGCTGTCACCCCGCCGGGAGCATCCGGTGCAGCCGGCCGCTCTGCGCCACGCATCGCATCCCTCGGAGAAGAGCGAGCGAGCAGGCACCGGGAGTGGAGGAGCATCCGGCGTCCGCATGGTGTAGCTCGGTTCCCCACGGGCTCGGTTCCCAGTCGGAGGAGGTATTTCCATGCTGACAGATCTGTCGGCTCGCACAAAATGGGGCCGGGGAAGCGGCGGCCGCGGGCTGGCTGGCTCCATGGGCGCCGCCATTTTGTGAGGCGCGGCGGAGGGAGCACGGGCTGTGTGTAATGGTTGCAGCGAGTGACCCCCTCTAGGGAATCCCCGGCGCTGACGGTTACGCAAGGGGCCGTGCGCAAGTGCCGCACGCAGGGAACCCGCACAGCCCGCCCGCCCGCCCGCCGGCTCGCCCTTGACAGTGCTGGGACAAGGGGCTGCTCGCCCGCCCGCTCCGATCCATCCAGCCTCCCGGCCCCGGGCCGGCTTCTCCTCTTCCTCCTCCTCCTCCTCCTCCTCCTGCACCGGCAGGGTCTCCGCCCCTCGCAGGCTTGCGAGACACTCACTGGTCCTCGGGTGTCAGGAATTTGCTAGCCACACCTTATTCCGACCCCATTGAAGACATAAACTTTACTTGGGAAATAAATCCGTTTCCTAGAGTGAGGACCGGAAGCATGCTCCGCTAGATTACATAATTTTTTTTTTTTTCTGCCGCCACCTAATACATGTGCCATTAGAAAGACTACCCGAAATAAACCCATCCAGACTCTTATTATCCGGTGTGTGTGTGTGACCTTGGGCTAGTGACTTTGCCCGTAGTGGCTTTCTCTAAAATGGGAATGCTAACACGCGGAGCAAACACGGTGCTCAACATTTGTAGACCGGGGGGGGGGGGGGGGGGGGGGGGGGGAGGGGCTCCAACATCCTCGTAAATGCAAATTTGGGGGTGGTTATTTGTTGAGAAAAATTTGAATTCCCTAGTTACACATTTAAAGATGACTACGGAAAATAAAAAAAAAAAAAAAAGGGGAAACATTTTGCCCTCTATTTTAAGATAATCGGTGCAGAATATAAACGTTATCTTCAAAGTTCGAGAGGTAGGTTTCTTAACCGGCGCGGTGGTGAGTGTTTGCATAACTCCGGCTCGGTGCACGAAACCGAGACGAAATTAAGAGCTCGACACGATCTCCACAAAAGTAGGGCAGACAGTTCACACTGGATGTGATCTACAGTTTGTCAAAGTGAGTTTATGGTCACATCGTGCAAAAAAAAAATGTGCTCATCGGGCCCCAGGATTGTAGCATAAAAGCCCAGAGGCTTTTCAGCCATCAACATCTCGCTGCACCGGGCGAGCCTCGGGGGGGCCTCGGTGTGGCGGGAGGACCCGGCCGGGGCCACGAACATCGCCTCCACCCCTAACCCTGAAACAACCGGTAGTGGCCGTTTCCCCGCGCCGCCCCCCTTTCCGCTCGCTTTGTGTGCGTGTGAAATGTGCTGCACATTGCAGATGAACCCTAAGCCGGGCGAGCCGAGTCTATTGTTCCCCGCGAGGAGCAGCCGCGACCGTGCGGAGCCAGACGCAGTACCGCGGCCGGCCCTCGGGGGGCGCTGTGCGACGCTGGCGGAGGGAGCCGGGCCGTGGCGGCGGCTGAGAGCGAGGCTGGCGGCCAAGCAGGCCGGCGGGCGGCGCGCAGCGGCTCGGCTGCTGCCGGAGCCTATGCCCGGGGATCCCGGGGCGGCCGCCGCCGCTGCAGCTGCAGCCTCCAGCGCGCTTGAATGTGTGCGAGGGCCCCGCGGAGCCGCGGCCCGGATCCACGCTGTCACCCCGCTCTGCACAAGCCAACACACAGACCTCCCCCTCCCCACGCGGCCCCGCCTGCCCCGGCCCCGCCGCGCCACCACCACCACCACCGCCACCGCCACCGCCGCTGCAACTCCCAGGCCTGGGGTCAGCCGGGCCCCTCGCCTCCGCTCGCCCGGCCCCCGGCCGAGGGCGCGTGCGTCCCCGGGCCGCAGCACCATGTTGAATCGCGTTCCCGGGCCGAGCCGCTGAGCAGCAGGCAGGCAGGCAGGCGGGCGAGGCGCAGGGGGTGGGGGGCCCGCGTTCGGTCCGCGGCTCGGGCGCCCGGCGGCCCGTCTCCTGCCCCTCTAGTTTCGCTCCCGTTTCTTTAAACTTTTTTAGAAATTCCCCTCCCTCCGGCCCTGCGCTCCCCCTGGCCTCCCGCTCCCTCCTTCCCCTCCTCCTCGCCTCCTCCCCCTCCCTCCTCCCTCCCTGCGCCGCCGCCGCCGCCGCCGCCGCCGCCGCCGCCGCCGCCGCCACCGCCGGCCCATGACTGAGCCCCGCCACCGCCGGCCGAGGAATGGGCTCCGGGCGCTGGTAGGGAGCGCGGGGAGCGGGGGCCGCGTTTGAATCACGAATCTGGGTGTCGGGGAAAAGATCTCCTTTGGTTCAATAATGGCAAACTCGACGGGGAAGGCGCCTCCGGACGAGCGGAGGAAGGGACTGGCTTTCCTGGACGAGCTGCGGCAGTTCCACCACAGCAGAGGGTGAGAGCAGGGACCGGGGAGGGAGGGAGGGAGGGCGGGCAGCGTTAAGGGGGCGAGCCGGGGCGAACGGGGAACGGCGGAGGGTGCGGAGCGGGGGGTCCCGGTGACAAGTGCGGGGCTTTTTCTGTCTTTTCCCCGCAGGTCTCCGTTTAAGAAGATCCCTGCGGTGGGTGGGAAGGAGCTGGATCTTCACGGGCTCTACACCAGAGTCACTACTTTAGGCGGATTCGCGAAGGTGAGTGGAAGTTTTAATTTGTATTTCCCTCTTCGCTGGCCTGCTCCGAAAAGTCTGCTCCGGCCCGTGAGCGGGCGCCCGGGGCTATGGGGGGCGGTCGATCGGCGGGGTATAAGGCGTTCTCGGCTCTCGGCAGCCGGTGGCACGGAGGCGGCCGGCGGCGGGGCTGTTTTTCGGCCTGGTGGCTCGCGTGCGCGCGGCGGGCGGGCGGGCGGGCGGGCGGGCGGGCGGCCGTGGCCCGGCGGGCGGGGAGCGTCCTGCTCGGTGTCCAGCCGGCCCCCCTCGGGGGTCTGAGCGGAGCGGCCGGGGAGCGCGGAGGAGCTGGGGTGCTCGCCAGCCAAGCCCGCCCGCCGAGCCCCGCGCCCGCCCCGCGCTAGCCAGCCCGCCCGCCCGCCCGCCCGCGAGTCAGCGCCGCCGCCGCCGCCGCCGCCGCCGCTGCCGCTCTAGCACAGGCGGAGACACAGAGACACACAGACTCTGAGCAGTTTTCGTGCAACTCAAAATTAGCGCGGGCAGGTTTAACATCGATAATCGGCTGCGAAATGATCCCGGCGGCCAGGGGCACGGGCTCGGCCCGCTCGCCCTGGGTTTCTACGGCTAACAAAAGAAAAGCAGGACCTGTCTGCAAATAGCCATCTTAGGCTTCAAGGCTAGGCAGAAGCTGTAGGCCTCAAAGAAGGGCCTATGGAGATGGAGAGATCTGGGAGAGGGATCCGAGTCGGCCCCGGCCCCGGTCCCCCCCCAGAGCTCGCGGACGTCGCTGTCCGGAGCAGTATTGATCCTTTTGAACTTTTTTATTTTCTTCTTTAGTGTAAACGGACCGCGTTGAGATTTAAAAGGGGGCGACAGAGGGACTTGCGATTGGTTATTGTCCGGGCTTCAAAAACAAAACAAACCCACCCCCACCCCCCAAAAAACAAAACAAGTGCTGCTAAATACGGGGCTCTGGGGAAAACACGGTGGTTCAGGCGGGCCCTGGCTTAGTAACTCTTGTATGTAGACCCCAGCCAGCCACCGGTGCCTTAGGTATCTGCAGATCTCTGCAGAATGGGCATCCAGCTCCCAAGTTAGGCTAGGTTTTTCTTGGATTGGGCACTTTCAGACAAGTGTGCCTGTGTTTTTAACAGGTTTCTGAGAAGAATCAGTGGGGAGAAATTGTTGAAGAGTTCAACTTTCCCAGAAGTTGTTCTAATGCTGCCTTTGCTTTAAAACAGTATTACTTGCGGTGAGTAGTGGTGACTTTTCCACACTATTTGGAAACGAGGGACTTAGGGGCGATTAACCAACAACCAAACTGACGCTCTAAACAACTTCCAATCCCTTGTTGATTTCATTTTTAGAAGCATTTACTGTCAGTAAAGTGAACCTGAAGTTTTCCTCACATTAAAATACGGTCATCTACATTTTTCATACAGAGTCATTACAGGTGACACCCCATGTCCTATCTTGTAAACATTCTTTTGTGACATTGTTATTGACTGTTTGATAGTCACTGAGGGACAGAAAAGATGATGCTTAGTAAAAGACTTAAGATACTTAACGAAACTTTGTTACCCGTGGCAAGATTTTTTTTTTTTCTTCCTTGAAAACTCCTTAACCCTCTCCAACTCTGGCTTTTGGGTTTTGTTTTGTTTTGTTTTTAAAGGTAATTTATTGGAACTGTTACTCAGTGAGTTTTCAGTGGAATATTTTTATATAAGTAATGTAGATACCTTGGTTGAGTAGGGTTACTTTTTGGAGTCTTGTTATTGAATTTCTGAGAAACTTGAAAACATTCACTATCTTTAGGAAAATGGGAATGGTATGAAAACAGGTACTATGGTTGGGATTTTCTTTCATTTTTCTTGTATTTTGACTGCTTGCTCAAAAAAAGTAAATTTCTTACTTAGTTGGTATGTGATTTAGTCTAGATAATGTATTTTGTGACTTTTAGAATTTTCCCCTAGATTTTGTTTTCTGTTGTCAATCCTTTCATACTGTACTTTGTTTTGAAGTCAACCTTTATTTTTGTTTTATTACCACCCAGTATTTTTAGTTATTAAAATAATGATGTTACTAGTTCTTTCTAATAAATATTGATAATGTGATATTACAGGATTGCCTTTATTTTATTTTTGTAAGGTAGCTTCTGTATAATTTGAGGTTTGTATTGCTTCAGATGCATTAGTTACTCTGTACAGGACTTAGGATTCTGAAATAGGAAACAGGGTAAGTGCACAGGTGTACTTCCTATTGGCTGCCTTAGATTGACTTCAGACTTGAAGAGAGAGTTCACAGAACTTGGCAATTACTGAGTTCCAGGGGAAACTCTAGAAAATACTAGGGGAGAGAGAGAGAAAAAAAAAGAGAGAGAGAGAGAACACATGTGTGTCATAGTATCTTTTAAATAAAAGGGTAAATAAAGAGCTTCCCAAGCTGTTGATTTAGTACTAGAGTGAGAAATAATTTTTACTTACAGAGTGATAGTTATTTGATTATTTCTGTTTTTGATGGTAGAGGATCCGAGGGAATCATGCTAATACACACTAGGATTTTGTGCCTATCAATTTAAAATATTTGTAGCATTTTGTATATTTAAATTATATATTTTAAAGTCATGCCTAATATTTTTTAAGTTACAGATTAAATTTCTGTGTTCAGTTTTGAATGATATATGGCTAGTGACATGTGTATTTTTCTGTAAAATTTGCATTCATATTAACAATCTTAGCATAAGTAACAAAATACCTAGACTTCTTTTAGAAAGTTTAATTGTATTTTGTTTCTTGTTGTCTTTTCTCTCTTGGGATTATGCCATACAGTAATTGTACTTATAGCTAGTCTTTTTAACCTGATACTTTCCAGGTTGTTTTAAGTGTTTACATTGTTCTTAGGTCAACTTGTGCTTTATGCTCTTATTAGAAGCTGCTTTGAACTATGTCCTTAGCTAAACTTGTTTTCCTTCATATGTCACTCTCCAGGTTTGCTTTTGTGGGGCTGTAGCTAGGCTACTGTGAAAAAGTTAAAGCATTTGTTTTGGAAAATAAAACCATGTCAAGATTTGCATGGCTTGCAAAGAAATAGGATGATCAACAATTGAGTCTTACCAATCTTGGTAGAATTTTCTCTAGTGGTGTATTACACAGTTTCAGAATACGTATTATGTTGGGTTATACCCTTTTCCTCTTTAAAAAAAAAAAAAAAAATCTTAACTGGTAGACCAGAAGCCAAACTCTAACAGTAATTCTGTTAGTTAACCTTAAGAGTGTCTTCTCAGACAGATGTGGTAATGAAGTAACTTGCTAGTTCGGATTTAATGCCATCATTTCTGATGAGGAAGGTGATACATTGAAGTTTGACGTTTTTGTTTGTTTGTTTGTTTTTGGCTTTGTTGTGTTCTCTCCAAGTCACAAATTGACTTCAGACCTGACAGTTACTGAGTTCCATAGGAACTTTAGAAAATACCAGGTGTGCATGTGGGTGTGCGTGTCAGAGTACCTTTTAAATAAAAGGGTAAATAAAGAAGCTTCCCAAGCTGTTGGTTTAGTACTTGAGTGAGAACTAAGAATTTATACTTACAGTGATAGTCTACACAGTGTGTAACTCGAGCTGCTTTTTCATTGGACGTGTTGTGAGACGGTCATTCTATTGTTAGTTCTTTTCAAGTTTCATATTTGCCTGCATTCTCGTGTAGTTGTTCAGTTGATTGAATGCACAGCTACTAGACTAGTATCATTCCATATAGCTGCATACTGTTACAGACAAATACGTGTTAGTCACACACACATTCTAACAGTTCTGTGTTCTTTTTGCTACAAATACACACATTAAGAATAGAGACATTATAGTCTCTCAAAAGTTAGGTTAAATCTATCAAATACACATTCAACTGTAGATTATCTGCAAAAAAAAATTCTCAGTCTAGAATAGAATAGAAAAAATAGAATATACAGTTGATTATTTAACACTAGTATTTAATTTTTTTAAAAATGTAAGTGCCTGCTGACAGTGTATGGAAGTATTACATTTATTATATTTTAATTAGCTCTTAAATGCTGGTATCGCGCCTTTTTTGGCATTTCATCTCACTGTGTTCCACAAATACTTGTTGGTAGACTATCTATATAAGTAAGGAAGGATAAGGTATAATTTCCCACATTTTGTATATGGAGAAACTCAAACATCAAGTTTTATTTGTTGTATGTACTTGGTAAAATTTATGCTATTATGGTTTTAGTGTGCTATTCATAAATGAGTTTAATAAATTAATGTATAATTGGAAGTTGCATGTGGCTAATTCTATGTCCAAGTATATCTATAAACAGTGTGATACTTATTTAGTTGACGAGTTTTGTTTTATTTTTTGCTCTGTTTTGGTACTAAAATTTAGGAACAATTTGCTATTCCTACTTGGGTTAAGAACTTGAAGTTTAGATAGGCATGGTGGTACATGCCTTTAGTTCCAGCACTTGGGAGGCAGAGGCGGATAGATCTCCTGAGTTTGAAGTTAGCTGGTCTATAGAGTGAGTTTCAGGACAGCTGGGGCTACACAGTGAAACCCTGGGGTGGCAGGGAGGGGGGGCAGGATTTGAAGTTTTGCTGAAAGGTTTAAGTAAACATTTAATCTGAGAATTTTTTTTTTTATTTATAAACCCCAGCAATACAGCTATAATTATATTTCAGCTGCAAGTTACCTTGATGTGTTCTTTTATAAAACTTGGAAATTTTAGAAAGGAGATGAACTAGCTTCGACATTGAACTTTACTGTAGAAAACTCCATGTTTGTTTTCCTTGAATTTGCTCTTCTGTGTGTATGCATGTACTTTGGGGAGAGAGAGTTGGGAGCTTGAGAAGTGTGTTCACATTAGTGACTTTGGAGTCACATTGTGAATTCTGTTCACTTACGTGAATGAGTAGTTGCGTTACTAGCAGTTAACTTTTATCAGTTAAATGATATGAATGTATTTAGGGATGTCAGCCAGAGTCTATCATGTAGGTCAATAGGGAAGCCTTGTATGAGTCATTTGAGGCGAAGGGAAAGGATTCTTGTCTATCATTCACTAAGTGAGTAAAGTAACACACTGAGTTTGTAAATGCTAAACACAGCCGAATGAAGAGGTCACTCCCAGTGAAGACAGTGAACAAAATAATGATGGCACAGGAAGGTGCTTGTGTGCGAATCTTAACTTGAGTTTTATGAGTTGTAGTAGTTTGTTTTGAACAAGCCTGAGTTTGATGTTTTATGACATGTGCTAATTTCTGAAAGGTTTGTAGATTTGCTGAAAGTAGAAGGTAGAAGCAGAAAGTGGATGAAAAGTTTAGGGACTAGTCCAACTCAGATCAGGGTCAGCAAGCAAGTCCGTGGTTCCAAGCAGCAGACATTTGCTCAAACTAGAAGTCAGTTCACTTTCCTAGACAGTTGACCCAGGTTACACACTAGAGAATTTCATAACACCCCTCCCCCACCCCTGCCTCCAACACGTGGCAAGCCCAGAACTCCACCACTGAGCTGCATCCTCAGCCCACCTAAAATGCACATATCCCTTTCCATTTAAATCTTGGGCCTCAACTGGGAACTAAAAATATCTTATTTCTGATTAGAAGTACCATTTTATAAGAGCACCTCTTGAAGAATGGGTATTTCTGGGAGATCCACTCTGATGTCTTAGGAAGCCTGCACTGCTGTCTATATTCTCAAACTAAATGGGTTGCATTGGGGACAAGGAAAGTTCATCAGTATGCATACTCCTAATGAATAAATTTAGGTAAAGTGTTTTGGAAGAATTTTTCTTCTTTTGTAAAGACCATTTATTGTGCCTTTTCCAAACCTAGAGATTAATGATAAAATGGGTTTGTCAGAGTTGAGAGGGCACGTGTGGCCTGATAGGATGAGGGCTGGTGGGTTTCCTGTCTCTGCCTTTACTTCCATGCCAATGTTCTTTGATATTCATGGTCAAAGCAGAAAGTTGTGTTTGTGTGTTCTAAAACACCACTGCTCTGAAACTTAGTATGCCCCTCTTAGAAAAGGCAAAATGATTTTGAGTCATAAATGTAGAGGTGGCTACTTTATCATAGGACACAGAGGCTGTATTTCAGAGTGTGACTCTCTAGCACCTTAATTACCTCTGCCCTTCCTCCAGTCACCACCTAGGGTTTTATGATATGAGATGTCATGTATGAGGAAGACTTCTAAATTTCTTGGAGCACAGTTTGGAAATTCTAAACTGGAAGAAATTAGATTAGGAAGAATAATATTGACTAGGTAAAATGTGGACTGTTTCTATATTACACTCATTCTCATGTAGTTTCTATCTATCTAACTTAAGAACAGTGGGGGCAATCCCTCTGTGCTCAGGCTGGCCATGAGCTCATGGTTCTCCTGCCTCTGCTTCAGCCATGCATGTGTATGCCACTTCTCCTGGCCTAGATTTATAGCTTTTTGTTTTTTGTTGTTGTTTTTCTGGTGATACTGCTATTTTCATATCTTCATAAATGGTTATGCAAAACTATATCAGTAATTCTGGTTAAATAGTAGTTCTTACAAGGGGATATTATGCTCATTTGACAGGAAAAGAAGAGTAAAGATACATTGCAGTTTTAATGCTGGAGGAATATTTGGGCCTAGGAGATAAGCAGTGGCCTTAGTCTTAAATGGGGGAAAGATGCCAGTGTAGGAGAGAATGAAACCAGGAGTTTTTTCCCTACTGTTTGAACCACAGTCAAATGTGATAATGTGATAGGTGCCAAATACAAAAAAGAAAAAAGAAAAGAAAAAAATGGTGTTTTATTTTTGGTTTTGGTAGTGTTGGGAAAGGAACTCAGGGCCTCCGTCAAGGCAAGTGTTGTGCCTGATCTGTGTCTCAGTCCTGTGGCAAATGATTAAGTTTGAGGCCCGATGAGATATCTCAGTGGGTAGAGATATTTGCCACCAATCCTGAGTTCTGTCCCTCGGACCTGGGTGATGGAAGAAGAGAACCAATTTCTACAGATTGTTCTCTCATCTGCACATGTGTGTTGTGACATGCCCACACCCAGAAACACACAAAATAAATAAACAATGCAAAAAAAAAAATGAGTCTCAGACACACTTATTTGCATGGTCATCCTTCTAAAGAAAGAGTTTATAATAATTGAGTTAGCTGTCCCTACAAGCCAATTTCTGTTTATTCTAACTAGACTGACTTTTAAGAAAAAAAAACATGATACTTGTATTGAAAAATTGAATTTTAAGAAATGTGTAAAAAGTTTCTCTGGAGAATTGTGGTAGTTATTATTTATAGAATAGTGATTGTGTTGAATTTGATGCTAATTCTGCTAAAAAAAAAAAATTGTGTTTTTCTTCAGTTCTGTGACTTTGGAAACTGGGGCAGTCATATCCTGAATTTTGAAATTAGGGGAGAGCTGTTACCAGTAGATACAGTTCTAAGGCCAGACGTTATTGAATGTAGGAAGGAGATGAACTAAAGCTATCTCTAGTTAATTTATGACTACTATTTAAAATTCCTTTTATTTATTAATTTTGCATTTGTGTGTCACAGCAAATGTGTTGAGGTCGGGGGACAACTGTTGGTATGGCCCTTGGGATCAGCTCAGGTCACCGGGCTTCGTTGGCAAGCACTTTCACCTCGTAGGCTCCCTTACCAGCATGGTGTGTTCAGTTGTGATAAAATACTGGCTTTTGAAATTAAAACAAATATGTGTAACATTGTCGGTGCACTTATCCACAGGATAGCCAAAAATATTGGCAATCTCATTTGGTCAGAATCATGCAATAATAGAGGATGATGAGTTCTGGGTACCTCTCAAAGATCCATCTCTTAATGCATTTATATAGGAAATAAAACTTTGGTATCTTGCAATAAAGAATTAGGTGTAAATTTTCACACTCAGTCTTAAGTGTCTGCTACATTTGCCAAGTTGGAAATAAATTTTGTTTTTCAAAACGCATCTTAACCCCTTATGTTTTACAGATAATTATCATATATAATTCTCCATTATTCACAGTTACTAAATATCCTCAGATATGTTTCATGTCTCTGTGTGTTTAGATTAGCCTTTAGATTATGTTAATGTGATCACCATGCTTTTTAAGAGACAAGGTCAACCATGTGTTTTTTTTTCCTGTTAAAAAAAGCATAGACATATCACTGGGCTTATTGTTTTTGCAAATATATTAAATTGTAAATTGAGGTAATTTGTTTTTATAAAATGCATGCTCTTGATTAAGTATATTGTGATACACTGTTGTTGGGACTGAAAACCCTTGGTGATGTCTAGAAATAATTACTGTATTCAGCGTTGTTGCCCAATGACAGAACTGTAGTTATGTGCACACAAGATCAGTATGTGCAGGACTCTACCACTTACCCCATAGTATGTTGTAGTTGGACCTAAAAAGGGAGATGTTTTTGATGTGTTGGCTACTGGATCTTACCTCCCAACAGTCAGTTTCCTTTCTTTTTCCCATGTGCCATTATTCATTAGACTCCTTATTTAGAGTCCTTTAGAAGGTCCTAAGTTCTGGACTTGGTTGATGACTTTCTCCTGAAGTCAGATAACTGTTTTTTCTATCCTGTTCTCCTGCAAACAGCTGGATCTAAAGGTTGAGAACACACAACTTTAATATGTAGGCATGCTTCATAAGTGGTACTATATGAGGTGTCATATAGTACCTAGTTGTCTTTATAATGAGAATGACCTGGAAGTTTACTAGTTAGTAGGCTGGAACTGTAGCTTTAAAAAGCATGCCTCAGGTGGCTGTTAGTAGGCCCAAGTTTGAGAACAGCTGATCTGAGTACCACTGAAATCAATTTAGTGTCTGAGATAACTGGCTGAACTTGGCACCAACATGCTGGCGAGGGCCACATCCAGAACAAAGCCTCTGATTGGCATCTGCTCTGGCACCTGCTGAAGCCGCACCTGTCACCAAGCAGAGCCTGGACACACCCTGCACACCAAGAGTTGTTCGAGTTAGGGAGAAGGCATGAGTGAGCTACTGAATCCTAACTCACCCTAACTGTAGCTATTTAACTTGGGTTTCAGAAAATTTAAAACAAGGTTTGTTCAGTTTTTTTCTTTTCTTCCCCCCCTCAACCAGAGAATTTTCTTAGCATATTTGCTGTTGTTTTCCTGTTTGGACTTCACATTATTCTTTCCAAATGAGAAACCATTGGTTTTTATTAATTTGTTCAATGTTTATCATCTTAGCAAGGATTCTTTTCTATCCCAGTTCCTCTCAGGAGAGTTCATGTGTAAATTACTGTGAGAATAACAAAACTACCTGTGGGGTGGAGGGAGGGGTCAGAAAAGACCTTCATCTTAAAGCATCAAAACCCAACAGAAGCTGTGCTAATGTGATACTTTCTCTCTCTCTCTCTCTGTGGTTTAAACATGTACTTGTTTGTGTATGTTTGCATGCATGTGGTGAATGTGCACAAGTATTGGAAATAGGTTTACTTTAGATGCTATCCTATATAGCTGTCTACATTATTTTTGACATGAGTCTCTATCTTTGAACTGGGCTGACTGGCCAATGAGCTTTATGGATCCCGTAGTCTATTCCCTCAGCACTGGGGTTACAGCTGCACACCACATCCTGCTTTCTTTGTTTGTTTTGTTTTTTAACGTGCATGAGTGTTTTGCTTGTGTGTTGGTTTGTACACCACTTACATGCATGCCTGGTCCCCACAAAGGCCAGAAGAGGGTATTGAATCTTCTAGAACTGGAGCTACACATAGTTGTGAACACCGTCTAGATGCTAGGAATTGAATCTTGGTCCTCTGGTAGCGCAGTCAATGTTCTTAACCACTGGACCATCTCTTCAGCTCCCAGGCAATGCTTTATATAGGAATGCTGAGGATCTAAATTTATATCTTCATATTTCCACATCAAGCACCCTACTAATTGGGTCATCTTCCCAACCTCAGCATTTTATTTTTTTCAAAGTTTTGCTCACATGTAATATTTATTTCAAATTTTAGAAACAATTATTTTGTTAATTAATACTAGAAAAAAACAACAATCAAAAAATTCATTATATTTTTGTGACTTTTTTTCTTGAGGCTATGGATGTTGGTTTCGCACATGAGATCAGACACACACACTAACAGGGCCACACGAGAGTTTATTCAGGAGAGTTGCCAGGTGAGTACAGGGGCAGAGAAGCAGAAAAAGAGAAGAGACAGACTGCCACATATCGAGCGTCTCCTTTTAAGAGAACGGGTGGGCATGGATTTATGTAGCCACGCCTAGGGGCGTGCCCTTTGTATGCCTTGGTATATTCTCCTGGTGCTAAGTTGGCTTCAGCCAGGTGGTGTGCCAGGAATCCTTAAATCGGGTTATCTTTAAGTAGTGAGGGGCATAGCTCTAGTTATATTTTCTTCTTTCCCTTCCCTCCTTCCTTTCCTTTTTTAGTCTAATTAGGCATTAGACCTAGAATTTTGCATCTGCTAGGCAAGCACTCTACCACTGAGTGATATTTTCCAGCCTCAACTTCCAATCCTACATGCCAGCCATAATTACCAGTTAGGAACCATATGGAACATACTTTATCCCTTTTGTCTTCCCATTTCTTTCTTTGCTTTGCATTTTACAGAACATTATTCATAACTCTCCACTCTGTATAGTTGCTTGATGTGGGTTGTCTTTCTGTATGATGTGAATGTCATTGGATAATAAAGGGACTGTTTTGGCCTATGGCAGGGCATCTTAGAAGCAGGCAGGAAATCTGAGCATAGATAAGGGGTAAGAGGGTGGAGTCATGGGAGATGTGATCCAGCCCCTCAAGAAGCAAGATGTAAAGTAATAGGTAAGCTACGGGCCATGTGGCAAGACAGATTAATGGAAATGGGTTGAATTAAGATGTAAGAACTAACTAGCAATATGCCTGAGCCATGGACCAAGCAGCATGTAATTAATACAAGACTTTGTGTGATTTCTTTGGGATTAAGAGGTGGCGAGATTGTGAGTGGGTTCAAACCTTGGGGCTAGGCTAGAAAGGCCAGGCCAGAAAGTACAAATGGTGCCCAACGTGGGGCACAGGTGTTGTAGGAATTATTCGCTGGCAATTGATTATATAAAGAATTAATATTTATTAAGGTGTTTATATAAACACTAATACAAAATTGAACCTTAAGGCAATTCTTGGAGAGTTGAACTGTTCCACACAGGGATGGTTTCAATCCTCTTTCTCCAAGAACACAGGAACGAACAAGGAGAGCAGGCAGCGTGCAACTGGTTCTTCAGTGGGGGCTGGCCACGTCCCATCTAGGGTCCTTGAGACCCCAAAGCTATGCCTCTCTAGGACTCCCTCAGTAATACCTGAATCTCACCACAGTTGCTAAATACTTCATGTACATTCCATGTTCCAGGTGTGTTTAAGGTGATTTTCCATGTGCTTTAGGTTATGTGTTTTTTTTTTTTTTTTAATTTAAAACTTCAAAAGACTTATTATTTCTCACTGTATATATGTTGTGCATGCACATGAGTGCAGGTGCTCCCAGAGGTCAAAAGTGTCTGATCCCCTACAGCTGGAGTTACAGGTGGTTGTGAGTGGCTCAGCATGGGTGCTGGGAGTTTAACTTAGGTCTACCTTAGAAGAACAGCAAGTGCTCTTAACCACTGAGCCATCTTTTCAGCCAGTGAAGTTATTCTTAATTGAAGTTAATACCTTGGTAGCCTGTGTTTCCAAGTGTGTTTTTTAATAACGGGTGACTGGTCAAGAGTCCTTATGGAGGTTAGTGTATTTGTTTAGTTTATATCATTAGAGAGTTACATTTCTGACTCCTCTTTCCATGGAACCCTATTTTGCTAATTTTAGGGTAACCTGTTAAAACATACCAGTTTTTTTTTTGTTTTTTTTTTTTGTCGTTTTCTTTTTTCAAAATTAAAAAGCTTGCTACAAATAGCAAAAATAGTAAATTCTTTGTTGTTGTTTTTATTTAGTTAGCTAGGTAGTTTCTTTTTGAGACAGGTTCTCTGTATAACAGCTCTGGCTGTCCTGGAACTCACGTTGTAGACCAGGCTGGCCTCAAACTCACAAGTGCTAGGATTAAAGACATGTGTCACTACTCTTGTAAATTCTTATTCACACTTTATCTAGATTATTAGTTTTACTTGTTTTATAATTTCCTTTTTATATCTGATGCCACATATAGACATAGTTTAACATAGGCAATGTTTAATCATTTGATGTCTTTACAGGAATAGTGCCAGTGTTTAGTTTTATGCTACCTAGGAATAAGGAATAAAAGTCTTCTTACCTGGGGCTGGTAGTTCATTTCTGTAATCTCAGCATTCTGGAGGCTAAAGCCAGAAGATTGCCAGAGTTTGAGACCAGTGTGAACTACATAGTGAATTCTTAACAGTTCACTCTGCCGAGTGAGAGCTTGTCTCAAAGCACAGACAGTTCAGCCAATAAAGCCTTTTTCTTTTTAAGCACAAGGTCTGAGTTCGATCCCCAGAACTCATGTAGTAAAGCAAGGTGTGGTACTGCATGCTTGGAATAGCAGGACTGGGAATGTCAAGATGGGAGGACCAGCTGGCTGCCAGCCCGATTGATGAGCAGCAGCAGGCCAGTATCTCACAGGAGGCGGATGGTAGTCCTGAAGATACATACCTCAGTGTGTTCCTTGGCATGCAGGACACCTACGTGTCACACATGGAAACAAAACCCTTTATATAGATTTAACAGAAAATTTAACATAGTTTCAATTATAATTTGTAATATACAGACCATAACTCAATTTTATAATTGTTACTTACCATCTATGATCATGTGTTGTATTTACCTACCTTTTTTTCCAGTTGTTGTAGCTGTTCTACATTTTTTAGAATATTATCATTTTAAATAGTGCGATCAAAGCTGGTCATATTGTTACCTGCTTATAAACTAACACTGCTGTACAATTTCAAGGCCATCCTGAGCTATGTAGACATATACATTTCAGCTCATCCTAGGAAGCATTATGAGGCCCTGATTCAAGTAAATAAATAACCCGAAATAACAGCCACTAAAGTATAGCCTGAATGTGCTCTAAAGTTGGTTTGTATGACTTTTCAGAATCAAATTTTTGTTAGGCATTTTGGATAGGAGGCATCAGATGTCACTTTGAGCCTTTATTGCTTGATGTTAATTTTGGTTAAAGCGTCCTGGTTTCTGCACCGTGTTTTGTCTTTCGTAATGAAGGAACCTATGAGATATATTTTGAGGTCATGGAAGCATCTTGCTGACCGTCACACTTTTACCTAGCAAGTGTAGTGACTATTGTGGTTGTCTGCCTTGAATTACTGCTATGATACATGTACATAATCTGCATTCATAAGCTGGTGGCCAAGTAAGTCACTGGGTAAGGGAAATATTTTCATTTTATTTATTTTTGAGATTTTTATTTTATACAAGGAGCCACAATCTTTTCTCATGCATTTTGCTGCTTGAATTTAGCCAGTGAGGGGGGGCGAGGGGGGACTTTTAAGCTGGTTCCTTGCCTGTTTTGACATGTCTACATTATTTTTTTTTTTTTAACTTTTTCTTACTTTCTGGCAAAACATCAACTATGTTATACTTAGTTTTATTTCTCAGCTCTAGAATCATTTATTTTTCTCTTAAAATTTTCTGATGTGTAGTAGTGTAGTATAGAAACTGTGATGTGTGTGTTTATTACTATTAAATTTTTCTTCCAGGGGAAACATACAGACATTTATTCATATATACATACATATGTACATGTATATATATCTAAGTGTGTGATGATATATATGTTTATATAAATTATGGGGTCTGAGGTTATCCTGACAGTTGCAGTCATGGTCATGCTTTCTTACATTCTGTAAATGTCTTTACCTGAGGTGGGGACTCACTCACTGCAACCGAATTATCTCTTACTACACTCATTGCATCACCTGAACAAACCTATCAAGTAAGAACTACGGACTTTGTTTTTCCTTCAATATAAAGATGCATTCTATTTTTATTGAAACTATGTTATTGAAGTATTAGGCTAGAACATTCCCAATGAGACTGGTTGTGGTGCCTGTAGTCATCCCAGCCACTTAGGAGGATGAGCACTTGGGGTCATTTGGGCCTTTTAATGTGGACTGGCCTGGCAACAAAATGAGAAACCCATTTCATTAAAAAAAAAAGAAATCACAGTGACTGGAATTTTTTTAGATGTTTACTACTTGCTTGAACTGTAACACAGCTTTGTTTTTCTCCGTTTTATTTACTTTTCTGTTGCCTGTCTCCCATGTTTGCTGTTCAATTTTAGTAAAATTCTGAAATCAGGATTTAAGAGACATATATACTTGAGGGCTTCATGTATCTTCCAACTCATTTTTGTGCTTTATTTTTAAGTAGATTTTTAGTTTCAGGTTATCTTTGTTTTTTTTGAAAAAATAAGAACATATGTGTATTTTAAATTTTCTTTTAAATGTAGAAATTCCTTTTTGTATGTTTCCCTAATTTTTATGAAAATTACTCTTACATTCATAGAGCCTTATTTTCTTTTTTTAACACCTGCGTTGTGTTCCATTGTGTGTCCCTATGCTAGCTCATTAAACAAGTGTCTGACATGGTGATGCTCAGGTTGTTATTTGCAATACATTACCTTACACTAGTAATGATGCCAGATGAATAGTCGTCAACTCATGCAATCTCTTGCCAAACCTCCTACCCTTCAGCGGAGCTGTCTTCAGAGTAAATGATGGAACGGAGGCAACAGAGGGAAGAATAAATTGGTATAGAGTTTTGTTAAGCATTACTAGATTCTCTTAGGAGTAGAGAACTTAAAACATCTTACTAGCAGTTCATGAAAGTGCCCTTTGCCCAGAGCCCTGCCATATGCTGTTAAACTCTGCATTGCACCAGTCTGAAGGATTCAAGAATGGCATCTCACCATACTTTAGCTTCAAAGTCTGTGTTAGTATTTAGAGGTGCTGTTCCTGTTACTCCTTGACTGTTATGTTAAAAGTGAATGCTTTTGTCTGTGTGTGTGTGTGTGTGTGTGTGTATGTGTGTGTTCTTCCATGTTAATTTTAAGGCTGTTCACTCTAGGTCCTGAGAAGTCTATTCTTTAGGGATCATCATTTGTTCTTCTCTTGGTGATTCAGTTTTCTGTATGATTTCTTAAATAGTCATTGCTCTTTTAGATAATGTTTTTGTTGTTTTGTGTGTGTCAGTTTTTGAGGTGTTTAATTTTATTGTTTTATTATTAAATAAAACTTGGAAGTCAGATGATCGATCACAGAAGCAGCAGAGAAGCAACCAGTGACCTCTCTCTGTCTCCTTCCTCCATCAGAAGGGGCCCTTGAATCTCTGTCTCTTTCATAACCCACAGTGACATAAACTCATGATGTTGTAAGTTCAGAAACAGGAAAAAAAGAAAAGGTTTAAAAACATTGTACAAGATCACACAGAAGTTGAGCTAGTATCTGGTGATGTTCTAGAGTGTGGGAGATGTCTCAGTATGTAACTATTCTACAAGCATGAGGTCCTAAATTGAGATCCCCAGCATCCACAGAAAAGCCAGATATGTTGTATGAGTGTCTGTAATTCTGGTGCCCCAAAGGGAAGAGAGAATACAAGCAGGAGAAACATAAGCAGGGGAGAAACAGCAGCCCTGGTCTCAAGGCGGAAAACCCACACCTGAGGTTGTCTTCTGACTTCTGCACACGCCGTAGCATCTGCACACCTGCATTTACACTCATCATTCTCAATCCGTATGCACACACATGCGTACACACACACACACAACATTTGTTACTAAGCATATGTGACTATAACTTTATAAAAATTGGTTTGAAAGGAGTAAGGATAACATCAAGATGGTCGCGTAGTTGTGTGATTTTATGACTTCAGTAGATTTCAAATATTTTACTGCATCTTTTTTTCAATAAAATTGGTGTGCTGCAGAACAGTTGACTTCTGTTTATCTTAATGGAGTTCCACAGTTACTCTACAAGATAGGACCTACCTATCATATTTTCTAGATCACTGAAGAAAGCTCTTTAAAAATTGACTGGAACTCCAGGCCCTCCTGCCTCCCAAGCACTGTTTTTGTTACAGATGAATGCACAGTACCTTCAAGTACCATTGTCAAGGTAGGCTTGACTTTGAGCTTGATACTAGTCCTATTTTGTTTTTCAATGTAAGTCTTAGATGGAGGACATTTTACAAACGAAAGTATTTATGTACTTAAAGCCCTCACTTACTTCCTGGTACATAGTATCTTAACTCTTTAAGACTATCCACTGGTCGGTTTCTTGGGGATTCATGTAAGTTCTCATGGTGACTTCCTCAATAAATGGTTAGTCTAATGTGATATAGTCTGAAAGAATTCAAAACTATATAATACAGAAGAGAAGTATAACATTTTATTTAGTGATCTGGCTCTAAGATTAAACCCTTTCTTAAATGAGGTTTTATGAAACAGACACCAGTTTTACCAAACAATATAAATTAACATTTGTGATAAAAATTGCTTTTATGTAGTTTCACTTAATTTTCTTCTCTGTCCTTTAAGAGAATGGGGCATGGTTTCATGTAGCCAAGAATGACTGTGAACTTCTGATCTTTCTCTGCTTCCTCCAGGAGCACCTCTGAGAGTTCAAGTACTGCCCTGCCTAGTTTAGATGGGAATTGGGCTTGAACTCAGGGTATGGTAATGCATGCAGGACAACTACTCTACCAACTCAGCTACATTCTTAGCCTCTGAAAAATATTTCAGTAAAACTACATACATTAATCTCTGCCTGTCTCAGTTTATAAGTTAACAGCCTGATATGTAGATGAGTTGACATATAGCAGTGCTGATTATATTAAGCTAGCATATGCAGATCCAATATTTTTCTGAAAGTAACTACTTGCTGATTGCCTGGATGGTAGTAATGTGCTTGTCTGCATTATTTTAATTCTTAACACTTCCCTACAAGATTGATGCCTGTTATCATCTTACAATAGGAAACTAAGGTTTAGAAGAGTTCCAGTGGTTTTCACAATAGCGCAAAAACACAAAGCAGTTAACTGGTCTACTTCCAGGGATCAACTTAACTTATACCTGCCATGCAGAATATTGCTCTTTATTTAGTCACTGAATGAATGATTAATAGAAAAAGAAAAAGCATAAGTCTTACTGTACAGAAAGGAAGGTTTTAGTTAAGGACAGAGAGCGAGAGCACGAGAGAGCGCGACCAGTTTATGGTTTCTGTTACAGTATAGGCTGGACACTATTCTACCCATTGAATATGGATCAGTGATGAAAATTAAGAATACTCTTTGGAATTAGTGTAACAACCAAAGTAAGAACAAAACAAAATAATGCAGCATATGAAATAATAGGACGGGGCTGGAGAGATGGCTCAGTGGTTAAGAGCACCACCTGCTCTTCCAGAGGACCCGGGTTCAATTCCCAGCACCCACATGGCAGCTAACAACTGTCTGTAGTTCCAGTTCCAGGCAAACACCAAGGCAAATAAATAAAGTTTAAAAAAAAAAAAAAAAAAAAAAAAAAAAAAAAAAAAAAAAAAAAAAAAAAAATTAAAAAAAAAAAAAAAAGAAATAATAGGACAAAGGGAAAAATAAAACAGAGGAAGGGAAGTAGTCTTTGGATGAAATTCTTCCAAATGGGCTGACATTTAAATGAAAACATAGAAAAGATGAAGGAATAATCCAGGTATATGCTTGGGTTAGGAGTGAATAGATAGCAAGAGCCATGCCTATTGTATTTTAGGAAAAATTAGGGTTAGTTTTTTGTCAACTTGACATAAACTTGGCTCACCTGGGAAGATGGAACCTTAATAGAAGAATTGACTTCACCAGACTGGTGTGTGAGCATGTCTGCAGGGCTTATTCTTGATTAATGACTACTGTGGGAAGGACTGAGCCCACTTCGAGCAGTGCATCCCTAGGCAGGAAGTTCAGAGTTTTGTATAAGAAAGCAGGCTAAGCAAAGCCTTGAGTGAGCCAGTAAGCAGTGTTCCTCCCTGATCTCTACATCATCACCTCCTGTCTCCAGGTTCCTACTTGAGTTCCTGCCCTGGCTTCCTTTGATGATGGACTCTAACCTGTAAGATGTAATAAACCTGTTTCTCCTTAAATTGGTTTTGGTTGGTGTTACATCACAGTAATAAAGAGCAAATAGAGATAGGCCAGTATGGCTAGAGTTGGTTCTTGCACCGATTGTAAAGTTCTGTGGCGTTTATTGAAACTGTTGGGAAATTTTGAGCAGTGAATTTTCATTAGTTGAATTCCGGGTGCTTTGTGAAGTATATATGAAGTGTAGTGTGGTGTCAAGATTAGAAGTAAGGAAACCTGATGGATATGAAATCACAAAGGTGAAAAATTGATAGTGCTTTGTGTGTTTGCCCTTGTAGTTCTTTGAGAATAGATCCGTATATCGGAGTCTGTCTTAAGGTTTGGTCAGCTGTGCTCCAACCATGATGATCTGTTTGTTAATAGTTCTCCCTCCAGACAGGCCAGCTTTGTCTCCTCCCACTGCCCTTGCATGTGCCTAAGGTGTTCCTAACCCATCTGTAAAACTTCATGTTGTCTTTTGTATAAAGCCTATGTCTTCCAGCAGCTTGAGGTGATTCTTTTCTCCACACAGTATCACTTTGTCCTTTCTATACCCCTACTACAGAGGCACTGCTCTTAATTAGCAACCCATTTATTACCTGGTAAGCTCAAACATGTTGGGACCTACAGTTTATGTATATATAGTTTGTAGCCCCATAGTATTCATACAGTACTGATTACTACAGTAGTTACTTGATGTATGTCTAATGGAGACAGTATATGAATGCTTGAAGTCATTTGAATTTAAAAAATGGAAATCACTTTAGTTTCAGACTAAACGGCAGCATATAGAACAGGCCTTGAGCTTAACTTGGTGTTGAAAGCCTATTTGGATCCAAATAGGACAAGGAAAACGGAGTGCCTGGGAGATTTATTTTAGATATAAGGAAAGAAAGGGCATTATGTTTCATTATGAAACATTATGTTTCAGTAATAAAATGAACCTTGCTATGGGCCTTAAACAAAACCAGACTGGTACCAGATGGTGAAAGTTTTTTTTTTTACTTTGAAAACCAAGTCAAAAAATATTTTAACTATGTACACACATTCATATATGTGTATAATACACATATGTGTATGGCACTGTGTTTGTAGGTATGAGGTTTGATGTTACACTGCTGTTTATTTTTTAACAAAACTATCTGAAGGAAAACTATGTTTTTGGAACATTAATCTTATATTCTTTTGTGGAGTAAATTTAAGGTAGGAGAAAATAGTAGTAGTATATAAATCCACTTGGTTTAATAAGAGAATGGGAGATAATTTTACTGAATATTATGATAACTGTAAACTACCACTTACTAAAACTGAAAAAGTGAGAAGTCACATTCAGGAAGTAGTACATCAGTGTCTAGTAGTGTCCTTACGGTTGTCACAAACATGTTGACATTGGAATGTCAGTTTACAGAAGAGCCAGCTAATAAAGTCTTCTACCTCCTAGGAAATATAATAAAACCACCTTTTTTTGTGCTTTTGATTTATTTGTGTGTGGTTTTGTTATTGTAAATTCAAAGTCACATAAGCTTTGAGTTGTAGGGAAACTGTTCTGTGCTGGATGGGACTGTTTACAGTTTCACTCTGTTCACTTAAAAAAAAAAACTTTAGAATTCAGCACTTCACTGTAAACGACTTAACATCTATATTCTAAAACTATATGAGATACTCATTGGGAATAATTGTTTATACTCATGAGAAAATGGCCTGAAGATAGATGCACATATTTGGTCGCTGCAAAGTTTTTTGTTTTGTTTTTTAATATGTTTTAACCTTGAGTATTTTTGGACACACCACAATACAGTATAATAATGAAGGGTTTACATAGGATTTTTTTCTGTTAGATTAAGTAGTTTAAAAGTGAGTTAAAGTGTATGGAGGGGTGTGCTTAGGTTGTTTGAAAATAACGTGCAATTTTATATAAGGGACTTGAGCATCTGGATTTTCAGGTCTGTGGTAACAAGCCTATATGGATACTAGTGGAGTAATTATGTTCTCTGTGCTTCTCAACAAGCTGTAGTTTGAATGGAGAAAAACTCAATCCATTGTTTTCATTGAATCATCTCAAGGAAAAGATGTTTAAATAGCATTTCCTCCTTCACTACATACACCATTTGTAGTTTAGTTGTTTTCACAGAGATCCTTGGGTCAGGTCTTCAAACTGAAGCAGGTAGACTGTAGAAAATAGTGTTTTGTATTTTGTTGGAATTTGAAAATATTATTGTGTGAGTTAAACATGATTCTCTTGTGCACCCTTCCTTGAAAAGAGTGTGCTTACAATGTGTCTTGAGATCATTCACATGTGAGTAGACATTGTCTGATCTCTTCTCACTCATAGCCTCACTAGTTCACAGAATTAGTCCACTCAGAGAACTACTGTGCATATGCTTTGTCAGCAGACAGATTTGGTAGGTAAAAATGAACGCAACTGGAATAATCTTGAAAAAATGTTAGCTTACTGAGGTGCATGGAAAAGCCCATAGATTTTCCAGTTCTAGAATGCATAGAAAACATGACTGATCAGAGAGAGTTTGACTGGCAAGAAAAACTAAATTGTTATTGTTTGATTGATGAAAACAAGAATGCGAAGCTGGCCACATCTTCTTACTGTACTAGTCAGAAGAGTGACTTGAGAGCCTTCTTGTAAAGCACTTAGTAACCTTTGTGGGTAGGCGTAGTTTTCAACACTTCAGTGCAAGCTCCTCCTTCTTTTGTCACATGAACATAAATTACAAACATGATTTAATTCTATCTAAATATTTCTAAAGCCATGAAATGGGTGGTCGCTTCTGTTGTGCATTGCTTCTCTAGTCCTTCTTGCCCTGCCCTGCCGTATTTATCCTACTATGCTTGCTCTGTTACGTTTTCTCCATATCCACCCATATGACTGTGAAAACTACAGAAGCCACGTTGCCACTGAGAAATTCCTCATGAAGAACTGTCTTTAGCAAGATGTATAAAGTTGTATCTCAGAAATCAGAATAAACCAGATGTATATCAGTCTCATGATATAGGAGATGCTCCTTTTTTGAGAAAAACAATAATTTTGTTTATACTAGAAGATTTTAATATGGAAGAAAGACCATTGAGGCTATGTCATTATGTCCTAACTTGGTCCTTCTAATGCCCTGTAACAAGGGAACTCCTCTAAATTGAAGTAAGGCAGGCACTTGGTTCATTGCTGTTTACAAATATTAGATCATGGTGGCTTAAAGACAGCAAAGTTCATTAACAGTTTATGTCCCAGACCTGCATAGCTCTGAGGGGCCCTTGGGCCTTACTCTTCTATCTGCTGTGTGTATGTGCTGATCATCTCCTAATTGGATGTCTGCAACCTCACCCTCCTTCTAGCCAACAGGAGAGACTAAGAGACCCTCTTTCTACTTAAAGGACAACCCTGACAGTTGTACATGCATTGATCATTCCCATGCCACCAAACAATCTTTTCTCACATCACACACAGGAGGCTGGAAATTGAGGTCTGGGATTTCATGGAACTGTCGGGAAAAACTGATGCAATAAGCCACAAAGGATTTCCTAAAGTCACATATAGATATATCCATAGTCATGTTAGAAGACATACACATATATATGCATTGTGATATATATGTATGTATGTATGTATGTGTGTGTGTATATATATGTATATATGTGTGTGTGTGTGCATATATATGGCATCAGTTTCTGGGACAGTAGTTAACAATTTTGACATCTATCATTTGGGTAGCCCTTTCCAAGTTCAAATACATTCTGGGTTATCATAAAATGGATTAATTGTGTGTGGTAGAAATCTATTTAAGTCATAGTATATTTTTTTAAAAAAATTTATTTTAATAAAAAGTTAACAGTATGTACATTATTTACAAAAAGAAAAACCCCAAGATTGTGTGTGTGCATATGTATATCATCTCTTAATTCTGTAAGTAAGGAACTTAAGGATTTAATAATTTAGTGTATGAAATACTCATTTTCCCCAAGATATGTGAGCATAAATACTAATTAGTGTGTGTGTGTGTGTGTGTGTGTTTGAGAGAGAAAGAGAATAGCGAGAACAGTTGGTAAGCAGGTAGTGGTAGTACAAAGCAAAGTGTGATTTTTAAAAATATAATTTTGTTTTTAGATGGATGCTTTTGATTCCATGAGAGGGGGAAAAAAATGAATTAATGAGTTGGGTCACATCAGTTGCAGTATATAGTGTAGAGGTTTTGGAGCTTATCTGTAGTTTTAAAGTTATAGTATACCTGTTTCTTAGAGTATGTCTCATATTTATATAGGCAAACAAAATTTAGTGACATAATTTTTAAATCTTTTTTCCCTTTTTTCTTTCTTTTTTTCAGATTATAATGTGATTACATCATTTCCTCCTTCTCTTTTCTTCCTCAGAACCCTGCCATCTACCCCTCCTTGCTCTCTTTCAATTGTATGACCTCTTTTTTTTTTAAATTATTGATCGAGGTGTGTGTGTGTTTGTGTGTTCCTAAATACATAAGCACAACCTGATTAATCTGTATAATGTTAGTTGTATGTTTTTGGGGCTGACAGTTTGTTATTGAATACTAGTGTGCTCTTCTGGGAAGTCTGTGTCTCCCGCTCTCAGGATTCTTTAGTTGTACGTAGTTCTCTGTATAGGCTGAGGCCTCCGAGGCTCCCCTCTCCATGTTAGCATGTCTGTTGTTATCTGTGTGTCCAGCGTCCAGCTCTTATTTGGGTTATCATGTTGGTTAGACTTTATGAGTGTAGCTTCTGACATTTCTAGGAGACACAGTGTCACAGCAAACTCCATTCCTTTGGCTTTTACAGCATTTGCACCTCTTCTACAATAGTCCTTGGATACAGGAGTTGTCTTGTAAATGTGTAATGTCATTTTTATATATTAAATTGCACCTAAGGCACTTAAATTTGTAAAACAATTTAAACACCTTTAAAAAAATCTGTTTTTTCAGATTAAAATATAATTATACCATTTCCCCTTCCCTCTCTTTAGCCCTTCCCAGCCCACGTTCCCTCCTCCTACCTCAAATTTATGACCTTTTTTCTTTAATTATTGTTACATATGTATTTCTAAATATATAAATATAGCCAACAGAGGCCATATAATGTTTTTGTGTGTTCATGATTTCATTTCATAGGATAACCAATTGGGTTGTTGTTCCCTGGGGAAGACAATTTACTTCTCTTACTCTCTTATATTTATGGTTGTGAGCCAAGTCTTTAACGGCGGAGCTATCCCTCCAGCCCTGCTTCTCTTATTCTCATAGCTCCATAGTTGCCTGTAGTTCTTTATCTAGAGTTGGGGCTCTGTGAGATTTTCATCTTCTGTGTTAGCTTGTCTGTTGGTATCATCCTTGTTCAGGTCTTGTTTAGGCAGCCATGTTGTTGAGACTTCATGGGTATAGCTTCTCTGACATTTCTAAGAGACACAATCTCACAACAATTTTTCTGTTCTCTCTTGCGCTCTCTTTGCCCTTTCTTTCCCTGTTTCTGTGCCTGAAGGACAGGAGTTGTATTGAAGGGGTCCATTGGGGTTGGGCACCCCATGAGCCATTATTCTCTGCGTATTGATCACTTGTGCTTTTTTGTAATGGTCTCTGTCTGTTGCAAAGAGATGTTTCTTTGATGAAGGATCTCTGGGTATAAGTTCATAAATATTTACATGTCCTAGAAATTATGCTGGTTTAAGTAAAGAGGTGGTTGTAAGTTCACTAAGATTTGTGACCTCACTAACCCTGCCTAGTTGGCTAAGTTTCCAGTACCAAGTATGAGTTCTCTCTCATTTAGTGGGCCTTAAATCTATTCAGGGAACTGATAATCCTAAGATATACATGTCATGGTTTGCACACTTAGGGATAGTGCCGGGCTGGCCGTTGTCATTTGTAGACATCATAGCAGGGCAGGACTATTGGTTGCTCACGGCCCTTGGACATTTGCATAGCATCTTCTGGTACCATGAAAGCTAGACAGCAGGGTAGAGGCTTTCAGTTCAGATCCAGGTTCGATCCTTTAGGATCTTGTTTGTGTCCAAAGTCCATTAATGTCTTCAGCAATAGCGGTTTACCCTCAGCGTCTCAGAGAGAACAAAGGGCAACAGCAATAGCCTAAAATGTTTTAAGAGTCTCTTGGACAACCCTGGCCAACAGCTGAAGAAGGGACTTCTAATGTCTGTTGGTGTTTTTGTCTAATGTGGAGGAAGCATTGTCAGCTCAGGTAGAAAGTTTTCATTTAAAGTTGTGTGTGTGTGTGTGTGTGTGTGTGTGTGTGTGTGTGTGTGTGTACCTCACTCAGTATGATCTTTTCTACACTCAGTATGACCTTTTCTAGTTCCATCTGTTTACCTGCAGATTTCATCTTTTTTACAGCTAAACAGTACATGGTATATATGTACCACGTTTTCATTATCCATCCATTCATCAATTTAATGACATTTAGATTGTTCCCATTTCCTAGCCATTGTGAATAGAGTGGTAATAAACATGGGTGAGCAAGTGTCTGTGGAATGAATCCTTTGGACACATGCCAAGGTACAGCTGAGTTATATGGTAGATTTGTTTTTTAGCAATTTGAAGGTTTTCACATTGATTTCCAGAGTGGCTGCACAAGCTTGCAATCCCAACAGTGAAGGAGGGCTCCCACTCACATCCCCTTAAGCATTGGTATCAGTTGTTTGCTTGATCTTGGCCAGGTTGCTAGGGTGAGGTTGCTAGGGTGAGGTTGTTTTGATTTGCATTTTTCCTAATTATTAGGGACAATGAGCTTTTTTAAGAAGAAGATTTTTCTTTTGAGAATTCTGTTCAAATCCCAAGCCCGGTTTTTAAATGGGCTGTTCATTTTGTTTATTGGTTTTTAGTTTGGATATTATTCCTCTGTTTTATGTGTGTGTGTGTGTGTGTGTGTGTGTGTGTGTGTGTGTGTGTGTGTATGTATGTGTATATGTATTTTTTTTTCTCCCATTCTGTGGGCTTCTTCTTCCCCTAATTGATTGTCTTTTTAACTGTGAAGGAGCCTTTTGGTTTTATGAGATCCCACTTGTCAGTTGTTACCCTAAATTCCTGGAAAAAAGTCCTCTTCAAAAGGTGAGGATTTCTAAGTAGCCCTGGTTCTGAGAATACTAATGTATGTCACCACACTTGACTTTGAGCTATCTCTTGTGGCCTTTTATTTTGCCAGTTTTTATAGAAGTTCTTGTTAAACACATAAAGCACATTCTTTATATTTCAATATCATATACATTCTTCAAGCCTTTGGAAGAGGATCTTTATGTGGTGAACTTCTGAGATACTATAATCCTAATACATGTAACTCATGTTTAATGTGCTTATGATATAAAGTTATAAGCATGGTTTTCTATTCTAATACATCAAGGATAAGATCTTATAGTCATCTTGCTACTCTGGTATTTCTCTTGATATATCTGACAGTAATTTGAGCTTGCTTGTTTTGGGTGATCTTTCTTCTCTTGCTTGGAGCTTTTAAATTTTTTTTATCATTAAAAGAATTAAATTTTATTCTAATATTTTTAATATGGACTATTTTTTGGTACTTTAAGCTATTTCTACTTCTGATTTTATATTTGACGTCTGTGAAGTTTTATTATATATTTTTAATTCTACTTCATAATTCATCTCTTTTTGTTTATAGAATTGTTATTGAGTAAATATTAACATATATAACCTTTTCCATATTACCTGAACTTGCTTTTTTTCTTTGTGTGTTATATTTGTGAGTACACTTGTGTATGCATGAATGCTTGCCTGCCAGTGCATTGGCATATGTGAAGGACAGATTGGTACCAAGATATATTTCTCGATTGATTTTGTACATTATTCTTTAAGACAGGGCCTTTCACTGAATCTAGAACTGACATCTTCGACAGAGTCCTTGGGATTAGATCATGACCATCCTGTCTCTACCCTTAACAGCTGGGGTTATAGGTCATGACTATCCTGTCTCTACCCTTAACAGCTGGGGTTATAGATATACATGGCCTCTTTTTAGGCTTTTATGTGACTTCAGGAAGTCTGAACTCTGGTCCTTTTTCCCAGGCAGTAAGCACATTCCCCCCAGTTGTTTATTTGTTGCCTGACTGGCTTTGGAGAAGGGTCTCTTGTATTCAAGGCTGGCTTTGAATTCACTTACTTTTGTATTTTAATCCTTTACCAATGATCTTTGGAACATTTGTGGATTTAGTCTTGAATCCTACCAGACTGTCTTTGTCTCTGTCCATTCTGTGATTCAAATCATAAGTTATTTTTATGACTTTATAAATATACACACATGTATATGTGACATATACACATTTATATCTTCCATTTTTCTTTTGTTTCATTCTCTTTTAGTCTTACCTATTTATTCTTGCTTCATGTCTCTGTTTTCTTGTGTTTCTATAAGGCCGTTAGGATTTACAAATATTATTTGCTCATTTGGTTATTTCATGTGTATTCATGTGTGTGCCCATTTGTCCTTGTGTGTGTTTGCCTTCTTCATCTTTTAATCCTGTTGGTAATACATTTATAGAGTAAGAAATATTCATACATAGAGCTTACCTATATTTGAGTTTGTTAGGACAGCAAGACATCTCACTTTGATTTTTAGTGCTGGCACAGGCTGTTGCTGCTTATCTGCTTATGGGAATCCAGCCTACTAAAAGGGCACATAACTAGAATTCCTAGATTTATTCTTTTATATATAAACAACATCTGTGTGCTGTATAGTTCCCTGTATATATCTTACTGTTACCTGTTTGCAGTGTTACTGAGCTGAATTCTGAGAACCAGCAGTGATAGAAATGACATCTTTGTAATACATTTTACATGAGGCTCCAATAACCAGCAGATGGTGCTGGTCTTTTACCTTTACAGGATTCAAAATCCTTACTTCTACAGTTAGTCCCTGTAATGATGATTACATTTCTTTCAAACCAGGTGTATGTCTGTAGGCCCAGTAGCCGAGTGTGTAGCTGTATAGAAGCCTGAGGCCAGCCTGGGCTACATTAGCAAGAAGAAACTAGTTTGTCTTTAACAGTTCATTCTCTTTTGTCTGTGCAGAACCTTACTCTTCATGTTACAGTATATTTTTAAAATCCTTTATGATAGGAATATAATTAACTTAAGGTATTGGGATCAGTAGGAGCTACCCTACATTTTTCTGTGCCTCAGTACTTTGCTGAGGCGAGACTAATAAGATTTTCCAGTAGACAGTTTTAATTGGTTTTATAAGAGTTGTGGGTTACTGTTGGCTCTTTTAGGTAAAAATTCTATCCAGAATCTTTAATAATGGTAAAAATGGCTAAAATCATTGCCTAAAGAAAAAAAGGTACATTTGAAAGAGGAGACCTACTATTGAGAGAATTAATACTTAAGGAATCTGTGCGTTTTATATAGTTCATAGCTTTTAGAGGAGTGATTTTATAGAATCATTTCATTTTTAGATTCTATCTATGCAAAATTGCAAATAGAAATGATTCCCCAAACCTTTTCACTGTATGCTAGTGTGCTTTATATTCATGAACATTGAAAATAACCAGACAATCAACCCTGCCTTTTAAAGCAGTTTGTTATGTACATTTCTCATTTTTTTTGTAAAACCTGATATTAAAGAAATTAATTACAGTATTTGTGTGTACCCACATGTGTGTGCTTGCATGTGAAGGCCAGAGAACAACTTTCCTTCCTGGGATTCAAACTGCAGTCACTGGGCTTGGCAGCCAGTGCCCTCCCTCACCTGCTGAGCCAGAGCCATCTTTCTGGCCCTGTAGCTAGGTGGGGATTTTTGTATGTTTACTTGATTGTTGTGTTTTGTTTTGTTTTTGTTTCCCTCTTTATGTATTTAAGCAACAATCTTCTTTTTTCATGTTTAATTTAGATGACTAAACTTTATCCATTTCAGCTCTGCTCTATAAGTCTTGATAAATACAGCCGTGTAAATAAACATAAGAGTGAAGATATAGTGAATTCCGTGACTTCAAATTCCCCTATCTCCTTTGTAGGCAGCCAGAATTTTCATTGTCTATCTTTAGCAATCTTTTTTTATACCCATATTTGCTGTGAAAGTAACATGTAAAAAAAATCACAGCCCTTTTAGTTTGGTTTCTTTTTACTTACTCAGTTCACCTGAGATCAATGCGCATTTTTCCTGTGTTAGAGTTTTTTTCTTTTGGTTTGAGTATGAACTGCCCACTTTTGGCTGTGGGAAGCGGTAAAAACTTTAGTTGGTAGGGCTTCCTGAAATGAATAGATCACTAAAGGGGTGTGACTTTGAAATCTATAGTTAGTCTCCAGTCTCTTCTTGAGGATCCAAACTGGAAAATAATAGAAGGCTGAGATGTAGGTTGCTCAAGATCCTTTCGGATTTTGGTGATCTCTTTAATGGCTTCTAGCAGACAAGCTTAACCTTTAAAAAGATGCTGCTAGCCAATATTGTTAGACAATAAATTGGTAAAAATCTAGTGCTATTATCTTTCTTTCAGTTTACTTCCAACTATTAATTGTTTGGTAGACAAAAAGGATTTGTTTTCGAATAATTGAATATGTGATATGAATTTTATTTCTAATTTAATAACTGCCCCAGTGTAGCTTGTGTGTGGTTTTGGATGTTATCACAGCCTTTTTAAAATTGTTGTCCCTCTGCCAGCAAGACTAACATTTTAACATTTTCTTGGAATTTGTTAGAAATGCAGATTTCAGGTATACATCCTCAGTGTTTGAAGCTGTTCTCCAGAAAGGGACTTGACTTGTGGGATTAATAAGTTATTAGTTGACTGTTCAGACACACACAGGGTGGGGGAGAGAATGCTAAAGACCTATAGTCATATAAATAAAAAGTATCAAATGGTCCTTTTAAAATTTCATGATGTAGATTACTAGAGATGACTAATTTAAAGTAATTCTCTAATACTGTAATGTACCCATAAGTAGTTTAATTTCTGTCAGTATGTTAATACTACAGTGCTCTTATCTATATATTCCAAACTTTGCTTTTTAATATCCAGCATACATATAGCGTATTATTGTTAAATGAGTCACATTGTTTTTGCATTCAAGTTATATTCTACTAAACTCTTGAGTCTGATCCCAAATATTCTTTCTTTCTTTTTTTTTTCTCTTTTTAGGTGAAATTATTTTATTCTATGTGCATAGAAAATTGTAGGGTTAAATGTTCTTTCAATACCGGTGTTTATATGTATTATTCATTTTGATGGACTAATTATGTATGAAATGTTAGCTTACATATTAATTTATTGTAGTGATGTTTTATACTTAACAAGTAAGGTTTTGAAAATCTAGTTTCTTTAGTAAATTTTTTTTAATAGCGGTGATTAAAACTTCAAACTTTATACCTTTTTAAAGAGGATGATTTATAGAATGAGGATTGATAGATGGCCAAGTGAGTGTAACTGTGTGTTGTTAATTTCCCATTCTCATTTTACTACCATAATTCTGAGTAGAAAACCCATTTTGTGTAAAAGTAAGCATAAATTGTCTATCTACTATTGATATTTAGTGGACCTTGTTTAACTTGAGTATATGACTCAATTTTTTGTTTTGGGTCTAAAACTTTTTTTAAGCATTTAAGACAGCAGTATGGCACAGCAACAGGGCATGGTCATCATAAGTAGTTTGAATTGATATAGCAGCAAATTTTCCTTTTTTAAGGATTTGTTTTTTGGAGATGATGACATTTTTAGTTTGATTTTTGAGATTTTAAGGCTTTAGCCTCTTTTTTAAACTAATTTTTTTTATTGTAAGCTTTGCCTAGTGTGTAACACTGCAGTTGTCAAATTTTTTTAGTCATTAGGAATTATTTGATTTTGTGTTGACTACGAATTTATAAATTGCTTTATAAAAAACCATATGTCACTATGGTTTTTTTATTGTTTTTAGATTTTGCATATGAATAGGTTTATAATTATATTCTGTGTTGTCTGAAGCCTTTTATGTGATTTTTTTGTTTTTTATCATGACTATGAATAGTGTTGGAGGAGCAGGGGGTAATCTCTTTATTGTAACCACTTTAGGTAGAGCATTTTTTTCTTTTATTGTAATATTTTTTAAGAGGTGGCTCTGGGTTGTCTTGAGCAGATGTTGCCTCAGAATTTTTTTTTTTATTATCGCCATATGACCCTCATGATCTTGTAACTTAGAGGTAATGTCTTTTTTCAGTGTTTGAAGGTCTTGTATAAATGAACTTTTTAGCAATTTTATAGAGTGGAAAATTTTTTTAGTCTCTATATCTATATGTTTTATTATTTTTTGCTCTTTTTTTTGAACATGTTAGTTTTTTATTTTTAAATCAATGTAGACTTCTCCTATGGAGGAAGCGAGCTTTTTAATGGTCTTAAAATATTTATCTATGTCACACATCTTAGCAAGTAAAGTTGTCTTAGAATCCTTATGTATTTCACACACCTTATTGAGTATGTGTTTATTTCTATCTTGGGATCTTCTAAAATAGGTAGCTGTAAAGTATATTATCACACAAAAAAGCAAAAGAACTCTTGGGTTGAGGTAGCCTCTAAATGTGTAATCTTGAAAATAATCTTTTATCACCATTGTGAAGAAGTGGATAAAATTTTGAACAGTTATTTTATCAGATGTTATGAAAGAAAAAAAAAAAGCGATTACCTTACTCAGATGTAATGAGGACTTATGACCAGCAAATGTTGTAGTTGCCTTTAGAAGCAGCAGTGGCGCCTGGAACAAAATGGCGATTTTAATTTCTCTGGTGCAGCCTTTGTCTCTTTTAGTAAATCTTATCGGTGTGCACCACCACAACCGGCTGCAGCAGCCAGCGTACAGACACTCGGTCTCTTAGATTTCCGCTCACTCACTGTTCTCACTGGTGCTGCTAGGAGATCTATGTGGCCAGAAGCAAGCCCCCAATCTAAGATAGCCCCGCCCTGCGGCTAGGAGACCTGGCTGGGTTCCGTGAAACAGCTCCACGTTGGGCGCCAGATGTCATGGAACTTATCAGGCCGCTATATTTATATATTTAGATAATGTTTATTATTTTAAAGTCACTTATGGTATAGAGGGTATTTAGAGGGGAAAAGGGAGAAACAGAGGAGAGGTCTAAATTGAGTGGTCTTTTTTTAACCACCCCACAGGTCAAAAAAGGGCCGGGCTCTTTCCTCTTCTGGGGCTCTTTCCAGTTGACCACGCCCTCCTGGCTCCCGTTCCTTGACATCATCAGAGGTTTCCCCGCTACACTTTTTTTTAAATAATAGACCTGATTTTTGTTAGGTATAGAGAACCTGGGGAAATCTAAAAGAAATTACAAATCACATGTTACTTTCCAATTCAGAAATAATCATACTTAGTATGGCACATTTTCTACCCTTAGACATTTTCAAAAGTGCATGTTTTAAAATAGGAATTATTTGTTGTTTTTTATATACACTCAAGAACTTTTATGTATTTAACTAGCTTTTAAAGTAATTTAGTAATTTATGTGATTTTTTTGCCATCAGTCATTTAAATAATCATATGCTTTAATAAAAACTTTGATATAAATCTTTAAATTTTTATTTTATGTTTTTTCCCTTCTAGGTTCTAGTTGGAAATATAATTGATTCAGAGAACATAATTCTTTTCATGACTGTTGATATGTATCACCAAATACCATCTAAAATACTGATTTAACTCTGGCAGTCTGTGACAATTAAGTGTTATCCTTGCTAGTGCTCAGTATCAATATTTTAACTCAAGAAATTTAAAAAGGTCTTTTGAACTTAGTGAAGAAAATGTACCTTGTACTTTATGCTATCAAATATTGTCAATACTAAAAATTTTGTTTCTCATATAGTGCAGCTTAAAATAGATTGTACTTTAAAACATTATCTTTAGACCTAACAATTTAAATTAGATTGTAACTTAGTGAGGTTATGAGTTTGAGGCTCATAGTGTGGCTTATCTGGTAAAGTCCTTGTTACCATGCACCAAGTCCTGGGTTTAGTGCCTAGAACCTCCTAGCCCAGGCCTAGGAGCAGGTCTGTAATGCTAGGACTTCAAGATGGGGTCAGGAAGAGAGGGAGAGCTGAGGAGGGAAGAGGAGAGGAAAAGAAAGAAAATGGTCACTTTGGAAGTGTTTGTTTTAAAATTCATTTTATTAATTAAAACACTGTAAATTATATTTATTAATTTAAGTGCGGTGGGGTCCTCCTGTGGAAGTCAAAGTATAACTTCCCAGTGCCTTCTTAGTCTAGCTCTCTTCCTGCCAAATGCTATGGAATATTACTTTATATTGTGTGAACATATGTTGCTGTGATTTGGTTTAATAAAGAAGCTGACTGGCCCATAGCTGAACAGAATAAGGATAGGCAGGAGAGCCGGACTGGGAGAATGTGGGGAGGAAGAAAGGGGAAGTCTGGAGTTACCAGCCAGATGAAGAGGGAACAGGAGATGAAAGTGTCATGTTAGTAAAGATGCCGCCGCGTGGCAGAACATAAATAAGGAATATGGGTCAGCGTAAAATGTCAAAACTAGTTAATAAGAAGCTTGAGCTATTGGCTGAGCATTTTTTTTTAATTTTTTTTTGATTTATTTATTTATTATGCATACAGTTTTACAGAAGAGGGCGCCAGACCTCATCATAGATGGTTGTGAGCCACCATGTGGTTTTGCTGGGAATTGAACTCAGGACCTCTGGAAGAACAGTCAGTGCTCTTAACCTCTGAGCCATCTCTCCAGCCCCTGGCTGAGCATTTATAATTGGTATAAGCCTAGTGTGTTTATTTGAGAGCTACTTTGGGACAGGATAACTCTGTCAGCCCCCAGCTATAGGCCAATCAGCTCTTTAGTAACCAATGAGAGTAATACTTTTATAGTGTACAAATACTGTTTTACAACATTTCTTCTTTTTGTGTAATTAAAAAGAAAGGTTTTTAACGTTAACATAGTAAAATTATATACAACAAAAACAATTATCAAGTAAGAATTACTCTCACAAAATCTAGTACATTTTTATTTGGCAAATTTAGAGAAAATGTTCTATCTTTGTGAGTCTAAAGTTTTATATGAAATTTACCTTTTATCATAACTAAGAAAAACTTTAAGTCTAATTATTTAGTCTTTAACTCCATCAAAGACCTCCAGAAGGATATAATCTTACCTAACAACAGGGACATCTGCCTGCCTGGACAGTCACCCAGAGTTCTTCTGCAATGTTGGGGCATCCATCTTTGGCCTACAGGCTTAGAATATCTAACAGACATTTTTGAGAAGCAGGGAATTTTGAAGGATTGTTCTACCTTGTCTTGGCAAAGTTTAGCAATCACTGTACGCAACTGAGGCAAGGACAATTTCTTTGCCTAAATGGCAAGCTTTTGCTATAAAGAAAGCCAACTCCATACAGAGGTTTTTCAGTGCCCATTATACTGTTTTGAAGCAGACTAGTATTGTCAGGAGCAAGTGTGTCTCACTGTCATAAAAAGCTCTAGGTTATTAAACACTATAAATACCATATTCTGTAGGTTTTTGAAGTGTTTGAAGACCACTTATCTATCTAAACATAAACTGTTTAACCTTGAAAACATACCTAATATTACTACAAGTTTGACTCTTATAGACAGTTACTAACCTGTATTTTTTCATTATACATTACATTTTTAATTTAGTTGCATAAACACAATACCCCAAACAAGAAAAGAAACATATGTAGTATAGCAAAAAAACTTTAAATTTGTACCAGTAAACCAAAATCCATATTGATATACAATATTTTGAGATTATTAGTTTTCTGGATTAAAATAGACTCAAAATCTACTTTACCCTTTATTTTTATATTATATCTACCTTTATTCAGCTTTTTTCCTATGACCAACAACAACTTGTAACCATCCCCCTTTAGTGATAACAAGCATAACATAAACAAACATAACAAATTCATCTTTTGTGAGTGAGGTTGTTGTTTTTTTCTAGATTGCTTCCTGTTGTCTGTGGACACTGGCATCTTTGGAGAAACTTTGAGATAATCAGGATAATTGTTATGTCCTGACTGGAGTACTCTGTGTGGCTGGTCCATCTCAGCCAGTAGCCTCAAGCTACTGAATGCAGAACTCCAAGGAAACTGTAACAGAGGTGCTCTGAGGTGTTGGATAATCTGAGCCATCTGTTTTTATTTGTGTCTGGGAAAATTAGCATACATATCTGTATCGATACAAGTATATAGCGTGTTGTACACAAAAGTTAGCCAAAGATAATTTTTTTGTTTTATGTTTGAGCAGGTAAAATATATGCTATGTGTTTTGTAATTTTTCTAGATTTATTTTTTTATGTCTGTAGCCATGATTTTCAGGAGGATCTTTCATGATGAAACCTGACCCATATCAGATACCTGGAATGAATCCACAGCCTCTCGTTTCATGTAGAAATAAAAGCATAAGCTGTCCTTCAAAAGTAACACACATTTTGGCTTCCTTTTTGAAGTCAAGATATTTTTAAAATATATAGCATGGCTTAATCTAGCAGCTTTCATTATCCGATGTCTCTATGAGTAGTAGCTATCAGTATTTCATCAGCATTCAAAAAATTCAAAGACAAAGACAGCACAAAAACATACAGGATCCAGATTCTGTGTCTTTCCTATTTTTACATGGCTTTTTTTTTTTTTTTTTTTTAATTATCTCATTTCTTTTTAAGGGCTTTATTATTCTTAAACTATTTTAAATCCATAACTGTATATAATCGTTTTCTTTTCTCTCCCAAGCCTATGTATATTTTTTCCACTTATTCAAAGGTTTAAGTAACTGACCTCATAGTGCAATGTTTAAACATTTACCCCTAGCATCACCAGCTCTGTTGAGAAGGGTCATTGGAGTACTCTTTTAAAGAGGCAAAGAAATCTTTTTATCTTTCCTTGGCATGAGGGGAAAATTAATTTTATCTGCTAATTTATGTGACTTGAAAGAGCATTGACTGTGATTTGCATGGCCTCAAGCCATGGCCCTTGGGGAGTGAGTGGGGGGACTAACATGATTTACTGGTACCTAGAACTTGCATTTTATTACTTTTAAATTCCCTAATACAAAGATTCAATAAAATAATTGATTTACTATATGTAATACAAGATTGTAAAACAGAAAAGCTTTAAAAAAAAACCCAACTTTTTTATATCAAATACTTTATAGCTCTGTGAAGGAATATTATAAAATCCTTAAAATTGTAATTCTTATAAGTATATGTTATTATAATTCATGCCTATAAATGTCCATTTTTTTTGTACTAGCTATAATTTCTATTTCTAACTCACCAGTAGTGAAAAAGTAAGATAATAAATACATTTGGTGGTTTTGGTAATGGGACAAATCTTGCCTGTTCTTAGAGTCCCTGAGAAAGGTATAGATCAGTTCTTGAGTATACATAGTCTTTAACCAAGTTTTGAAATGTATGTTTTGTGATAATATAAAATGACAAGGATGCAGAATGCCACAAGTCTTTCCAAAATGAGACAGCCTTTTTATTTTCTGTGAGTCTTATTAAAACAATAGTGATATGTTTTTTACTAATACTGTTTGGTCAAATTTTCTATTTTCACCAACAGTGGTAGATAATTTTAAAAAGTACTCTATAGCTGCTTTCCAAAAAAGAATTGCCATGTGACTCACTAATCCTATTTTTAGATAATATTTAAAAGAATTGAAAATTGATAGTAAGCAGTCTGTTCAGTAGCCTAAAGGTAGCAATAACTCACATACTCATCAACTAAAGAATGAATAGGTAAAATGTATCTATGCATATAGTAGGATATTATTCTGTCTTAAAACAAAATATACAAACCTCATATGCTAAGCAAAGATGCTAAGCACTCCACCACCGAGAGAGAGAGAGAGAGAGAGAGAGAGAGAGAGAGAGAGAGAGAGAGAGGGAGGGAGGGAGAGAGAAGAGAAAAAGAGAGGGAGGGCTTGGAGCCAATTTATATTCAATATCAACAATAGGAAAAATCTTAAGGGCATAACAAATCAGAGATTGGAGTCATTGCTTAGTGAAGATGAAGATTTAATTTTGGCATGAAGAAATAGTAAGAAACAAGAACAGTGATGAGTAAAAATGGTGTTCCAAATGCTGTTAAGTTGTACACTTAAAAATAGATGACTCTGATATGTGAATTTTACATTACTGAAAAGAAAGGAGGTGCATTGGTTTCTTCTTCCATTTGACCCCAAGAAAGAAGATTGTGGAGTTGAATGTGTGTGTGGCATTCATGGTACTTGTACATAATGCTATGATCAGACTCATTTCAGCTAGTTCAGGATGTAGAAGTTTTAGCGTAAATAGGATAGAAATTGGTTGACTTGCTCTCTTTTGTATATAGTTGCCAATGTTTGCTGAATTGACTTATGCCTCTGTTCATCAGTAGTTCATTTCTAAGGGAAGTATTTACAGTGGTTGTACTTCCAGCTCAGTTATCACAGACACTATCTGACACTATATGACATTTGGTAGGTGGATTATTGCCAATAGCAGCTTCTACTTTCATTCCAACCATTGTATTTGTTAAGAGGCTTATTAGTAGTTCATATGCATTTTGGCAATTGAATAAATTGTACTTCTTTGTAAGAGGTTTAACTTGAAATCTTTTATCTTTGTTTCTTTTCAGCTGTGGAATAAAATGTGCTAATTTCCATATATAAAGGATTAAGGGGTAGGATGTTGTTAAAATTTATGTGACTTTTCAAAGACTTCCTTGCTTTTGAAAAGCCTAAGACTCGGGGCTGGAGAGATGGCTCAGAGGTTAAGAGCACTGACTGTTCTTCCAGAGGTCCTGAGTTCAATTCCCAGCAAAACCACATGGTGGCTCACAACCATCTATGATGAGGTCTGGCGCCCTCTTCTGTAAAACTGTATGCATAATAAATAAATAAATCAAAAAAAAAAAATTAAAAAAAAAAAAAAAGAAAAGCCTAAGACTCAACTATTGTTGTATTAGCATTTAAGAGATTGTACATACTGCAGTACCTCACTGTGGGTACTGGGGGCTGTTTAAGTGTTAGTCTTTACTAAGATACCATACAGTGGTACTCAAGTTGGATGTTAGTATTGATGGTCTCATGTATGAAAATGATTATACTTTATTTCTACTTTTCATTTTTGATGTATTTAAAATCATGGCACAGATTTGTTTATCCCAACAACATTCATGCTCTTTGTTGCTGTTTTACTCTCAGTGTTAACCATTGTAATCCGAGTGGCCAGTTTTGTCACTGTTTTCTCTACTTTGTTGGATAATTTTTTAGAAAGCAATTTAATGAATTGGGAATATGATGAAGCATAATGGGAATAATGAAAAGGTACAAATTTAATTAAGCAGGTATGAATTAACATATTAATATGTGTGGTGATATATTGTATGTTTAATAAAAAATAGCCTAGAATATCAGAGGACACAATCACCCACAGCCAGAAGGTCTAGGAGTGGTGACTCACATTTTTAATCTCATCACTCAGGAGACAGACATCATTCTGGATCTCTATGATTTCAAGGTCTAACAGCCAGTCATTGGTGGCACACGCTGTTAGACCCACCGATTGGGAATCAGAGGCAGGAGAATCTCTGTAAGTTTAAGGCCAGTCTGGTCTGCAAAGCAAGTTCTAGGACAGCCAGGACTGTTAAACAGAAAACACTGTCTCAAAAAAAAGACTGGAGTGATGGCTCTGTCCTTTGATATTCCAGACTATTTTTATTAAATACACAATATATCACCACAAGTATGATTTAAATGTCTTTGTACTATAACATACCTTTGAGTCTATAACACAATAAAATTTCAGTGAAAATATGAATTTTACATTCTAAAATAGATTTATATGTGTGTGTGTGTATACACACACACACACACACACATAAATTTTTTCTGGTCTCAAATTGCCAGCAACCTTGTGGTTTACTTGAGGAACTGATGGTGACACAGCCTAGGTGTTTGAATGCTCCATTGTGACTTTTTTTCCCACAACTCATGTTTTATAATGAGGGTCCTATGTGCACTTGGTAGACCCTGAATCCTACGTACTTCAAGAATATAGTGCTCAGGGTCCATTCTCCTTTATCTCATTTCTGGGCTATGGATATTGGCCAATGTCAAGGCTGCCAAACAAACTTAGATGACTGTTGTATTGTGAGCATCATTTATACTGGGAGTATCAGGGAGAAAAACGCAAAAAGATAAGGCTTAAGGCAGAATGAGCTATTTCATGAGCAGGGTTCTTGACAGCTGCCTCTGAACATTTTGCTTTAGATTTTTGGATGTACAGACTTTAGTGATAATTGTTTTTATTTTTGTGACATGTGCCCAGTAAAAAGTGGAAGGATTTATTACTAGGAAAATTCAGTTACCGCTTTACAAGTCATCTACATTCTGGCTTTCTTTAGTGTTGTTCTTTATGGTAGATCTCTTAATTTTTAAATATCATTTAAGACGTGAATAGTATGCTAATATTGCCCACCAAAAAAGGAGAGAACTTTTAAAAAGCAGTGTAATGAGAAGGAAATAATACCCCCATTGCCTATGTGGTTTGTTTTATTTTCAAGGGAAGGTTGGAGTTACACACTGGTGCCAAAGAAACATTCATAAATCAGGTTCTTTCTTTTTTCTTCTTCTTCCTTCCTTTTCTTTTCTCTTTTGCTCTTGTTGTTGTTAAAATAAGAATTGAAAGAGTCTAACGTTTTTCATAGTGTGACTCAATGTTAACTTTCTTCTTTGGCCTTCTCCCACTCCTGAGTGTTACTCTCCCTTCCATTTTGGGAAGTGGCTACATGTGCAGAAGCTTATGGGCTGTTTTTGTGTTTGGCTGAGGATTCTTTGCTCTGTTCAGCTGGAAGTTGCAATTAGGCAAGAAACTACTCTCAGTGTGGGCACTCTGTTTTCCACACCACAGGAGGCTGGGGTTTATAAATTTAGAGGAGGCTCTGGGCTTATCAGTGGAGTTTTAAAAAAAGTTAGAGAGCTCTGGTTATGAGGTCTGACCAAGCTTTGAGTCTTCAAAGCTCACACCTTTACATATGGCAGCTAGGTTTGGTAGTCATGAGCTTCAGATGTTGTCATACTTGCTTGGCTTTGTTCTACTTAGCTATTGGAAATTTCTTAGTGGTAGGGGCTCATCATAGCTACTTGTTTTTCTTAGCTTAATGTTCTGCCACCTCTCACTATCTAGATCCTTGTACAGACTCTGGTCCTAGAAGCTCTATGGACGTCTTCATTCCAGAACCAGCTGAGGGGGCCTTAGGTGCCCTGCAGCCATTTAGTCTTGGTAGTCACATACCAGCTGCCTTCTTGATGTTGCTGCTTCTACCTGGGCATGAAAGCCCAGCCCCTGTTACCATACCACCTCAGCCCACTTTTTCTGTGAAAAAGACAAGTAGGCAACAGAAGACTAATCAGGAAGTTTATTCAGGAGCCTAACATTGCAACATGTGGGACAAGGAACATCACAGACAAACCCAACAATATAGAGAATGATCAGCTTATTAGATAGCTAGAAAAGGCATGAAGTGCAGTACTAGTGTTACAGTCAGCCTAGCCATATATGGAGGGAAAACTGGGCAGCCCACAACCTTTTCCCCACCCTGGGCTAAGGCAGCAACACTCTCCTGGACCTTTTCCTCCCAGTAAATCTCTTGAATGAGGTTTGGGTGAAGATCTTCTTTGGCTGGAGCAGCAGTGATGGAGCCTGGACGGAGATCAGCTGAGGGAACTGTAACACTCTGGCTGCCCAGGGAACCTTCCCTGGCTGGGCCAAGTTGTTACATTGCCAGAAGAGAGAGCAGTCAGCATCAGAGAAGCAAAACCTTCTGCTGGCCATTGTAACAACTTTTCCCGCAACACCCTCCCTTGCAGGAGCAGAGCTGTTAACACTGGGGAAGCCTTTCCCGAAAGCAGGGCTGTAGCTGTGACCTGTGCTTACTGTGGCCTGTGGTGTTCATTGTCTCTCGACTGCCTGAATACTATCCATCAAGCTGTAACACTCAGTACTCATGGGCTCCCGAATGCCTAAACACTTTTCCATTTGAGTTGCAGTGCTCAGTATGACTGGGCTCCTGACTGCCAGGATTTCTTTCCATCTGAGCTGCAGTGGGCTGCACAAATACCTACAATATGCATGACATATAGTTCCTCCAGCATCATACTTAGACTTTCACATGCACTGTAGCATGAATCCTAATTGGTATTAATAAAAACCTGGAGCCGGATATGGGGTAAATGCTGTGAAAGACCAGAGAAGTTGAGCAGCCAGCCACCAGAGTCTCCTCCCACCTTATATTTCTTTCTCCTGTATACTTCTTGTCTCAACCTCCTTAGTATGGGAAGCAAAGGCATGAGATTCCTAGTGCTGGGATTAAAGGTGTGTGCCACCACTACCTGACCTCTCTGGCTAACTAGTGGCCAGTACTGCCCTCTGATTTTCAGGCAAGCTTCATTTGTTAGAGCATACACAAAATAGAACCACAATGCACCATTCACAAGCTTTGCTTATAAGCCAGTCGTGTGTCTCACATTGTACCAATTGTGAGCTGTTAGCTGATGCACTAGGGAGATGCTTCCCTCACACGTTTGTCCTAAGAATAGTCTCAAGGGATACAGGGTCACCCAGAGTTCACTGAGGCTTGTGTTGCCCGGAACACAATCATTCAAAGCTCTTCCAAGTTGCCTGGAGTTACCCTCACTGAAGCAAAGCCTCCTGAGGTAGCAGCTGTTGTAGTATCTTTGCTGCTGGAGTGGAGTTTCCTCTGAGTGGTGGTGGAGGGTTGCCTGGCTGTTAATTCATTCCCTACTCAAGGCAACTTGACATAACAGAAAGGTCTGTCTGCCCTCATTCATGGGGCACATAGATAGGCCAAGCCTGTCTAAACAGCTTTGGTTATTGGTAAGAGGAAAACATTGAAGGATGCCTCTAATAAAGACCTATAAAGTTAGTATTGTTTAATACTATTCTTAATAATTCTTAATATTATTGGATGCTTCCTCAACTCTGACATTCCTTAGGAGGATATTGTCACCCTGCTTGTACTGTGATCTGACTCATACTTTTCTATGGTTGTCGGCAAATGTACCATTTTTGGTTTTTTGTTTGTTTGTTTTTTAAAACTTTATTTATTTATTTGCCTTGGTGTTTGCCTGGAACTGGAACTACAGATAGTTGTTAGCTGCCATGTGGGTGCTGGGAATCGAACCTGGGTCCTCTGGAAGAGCAGACGGTGCTCTTAACCACTGAGCCATCTCTCCAGCCCCCCATTTTTGTTTTTTTAAGTGGTACTTGGGAATTGAATCCAGGACCTGTACATGCTAGGCATTTGCTCTGTCTTTTAACTATACTTCAATCCAAATATTTATTTAATAGGAAGTTTCTCTTTAATGAGACAACTAAATATACTCATAAATATTATCTTGTTTAGTTTGACCTTTGTTGATTTGAAAACATAAAGCTATCAATGGCAATCAAAGTTCAAAATATATTTTAAAATGTGAACTTTCATAATTTTTTAAAACTGTCATCACATTTTTCTAATTATGTATTTTATTGTAGGCAATGAATTTTTTGTCTATAGAAATATTTATAGATTTCTATATAGTGTTAATTTTCTTTTTTTTTTAAACTTTATTTATTTATTATTTATTTATTTATTTGCCTTGGTGTTTGCCTGGAACTGGAACTACAGACAGTTGTTAGCTGCCATGTGGGTGCTGGGAATCGAACCTGGGTCCTCTGGAAGAGCAGATGGTGCTCTTAACCACTGAGCCATCTCTCCAGCCCCATAGTGTTAATTTTCAATGAAGAATAAAATACCAAAAGTCTGAGTGAATGTGTCCACTGTCGTTCATGGACAAGTTAAATTTAGATCTCCCTACATTGTCTAATTTGAAGCAAGTTAAAATGTTATAAATTTGAAATTCATTTTCCAGGAGTCCAAATTTAGGTACTATGACTTACCAGGAAAGACTAGACAAGTCAAAGATTGTATCTTAGGCTAGCTTTGAACTCTTTATACCTGAGGCTGGCCTTTACATATACTCTGATCTTTTTACCTCCATTTCTCAAGTGCTGAGATTATAGGTGTGCACCACTATACCCAGTATATGTGATGCTGAGGATTGAACCCTTGGTTTGTGCATGCTCAGCAAGTGCTCCATTAACTAAGCTACATCCTCAGCAAATGAGAAATTTTTGAATCCAGAAAATGAATGTTTTTCATTTAGTACTTGATTTGTATCCTCAGCAAATACTTACTTGGTATCTAGGAAGTTCTCAAAATGTTCTTTCCTATCTTTGCTTGAGAATACCAATGGAATGCAAACTTTGGTGGCAGAAATATAGACTGGGGAAATTACTAATTGGAAAAAGACTCAATTTACTAAAGTAAATAATAGCCACACTGTGTGCCAACCAGCATACTTGCTATGGAGCAGCACAAGCATTGCTGTAGAGATGGAATCACATCTTTTAGCCACACTGTGTGCCAACCAGCATACTTGCTATGGAGCAGCACAAGCATTGCTATAGAGATGGAATCACATCTTTGCTTCTGAGCTCTTCCCACCTTACATTTCTGTGGCTGAGCTAGCTTTGACTATTTTATACGGGATGCATTCAGCTTCCTGTGTTTCCACAACAGTTTAAAATCTGTTGGACATTTTAATTTGAATTAAGTTTGAGGAAAAATGAAAATCTGTTAATCTCTGGGTGTTGTGAGAGTAGCTTCTCCGCTTTATACCTAGATACATAATTCTGTGCTATTTTAGTGTATGTATATAAAATGTCCTCAGATTTTGTCTGCTTTTATTACTTCTGTCTAACTAACTTGTATTTGATTAGAGAACATAGTGCATATGATTTAAAAGATTTGAAGTATATAGTTATTGTCTGGGAAAAATAATACATCATATGTTTGCCTAGTTTTATATTCTGCAATAAGCTCTGAGCACACATTTACAGCATGTGTGCAGTTCAGCTTTGTTACCTATATAGACATCAACAAAAGGTTTTATTTTGGTTTTATCTCATTTCATTGAGTTCTTTTAGGTTTTGTTTTATGTTTTGAAGCTCTCTCCCCCACCCTCTTTGATTTTTTTTTTTTTTTTTTTTTTTTTTTTTTTTTTTTTTTTTTTTTTTTTTTTTTTTTTTTTTTTTTTTTTTTTTTTTTTTTTTTTTTTTTTTTTTTTTTTTTTTTTTTCAAAGAAAGGTTTCTCTGTGTAACATAACAGCCTTAGCCATTCTGGAACTAGCTCTGTAGACTAGCCTAGCCTCAAACTGACAGAGATCCACCTGCCTCTCTCTGCCTTCCAGTGCTGGGATTAAAGGTGTATGCCACCACCTCGAGGCTTTTGAAGCTTATATTAGGTGAAAGTTATAGCTGTGTCTTTTACTTCTAAAATTTAGAAATGCTTCTAAATTGGTCTTTTTAGTTAGTAAGTTAAACAATACCATTGTAAAGTTTGCTTTATGTTTGGCATTATGTGTAGTATTAGGTTTCTGTCCTGGCCTTTCCATCCTAACTCTGAGGTTTTGACCTGCAGTCCCACAGTCCCACAGTCCCACAAAATCATACAGAATCACACAGATGCTTATATTAATTACACTCTGCCTGTTGATTAACCTTAGTCCCATGCATATAACTTGCTAACTCTTTACTCTTAAACTAACACATGATCCTTATCTTGTTCAGCCATGCTCAGTACCTTTTCTCAGAGCAGCATAGTTGTCCTCTGCCTCTGCTGGCTTCTCCGTTGATCTCTCTGGCTTCTCTGTGGCATCTCTGGCATCTCTGCTCTGCTCTTCCTGTTACCAGAATTTTCTTAGTCTGGTAGCCCAGCCCATAGTTCCTGTCTGCCTTCAGCCAAGCAGCATTTTTATTAAACCAGTCAGCAGGACAATTATTTACAGTGTAACAACATAATCCCACTACAATTATGCTTTAGGTAATATCTGTATTGTTTCCTACAAACAAAACTTTAACAGCTTACATTTGATTATTTAATCCCCAGGAAATATAATTAGATAATATGTAGTTCATATGTAATATGAAGTTGGAAAACCTTTGTGTCTTTTGACTACAGTCTGTTATATCTAATACAACAGTTTAATATATTCAAGTTTAAATTAATATCTTATTTTGGCTTTTTAACCTCAACTTTTCTACTTTTTTCTCATTGTCTCATTTAAATTAAATGCAATTTTTTTCTATTATGTTTGAGTGTGTTTATATATTTATTGTAATGACTTCATTCTTATTAAAGTCAAATACTTGGTTTTTCTATATTAGACAAGTTTTCTTGTTTGCCGACTCCCAAGTAACCACATGAAGAGTCTTTACTAATTATCTCATCTGATAACTTAGAATTGCTTTTAGCTAGTGCTTATAACTTATATGAATCCATTTCTATTAATCTGTGTGTTGTCCTGAAGCTTGTTTACCTCATCTATGTACTTTCTATGCTGCTTCTTTTACATCTGGCTAGGGAACCCCCTTTACCTCTGCCCTTCTTCCCAGCATTCTCTCTGCCCCCCAAAATTCTGCCTAACTACTGGCTTTGTTAGCTTTTTTTGATTAAACCAACCACAGTGACATATATTCACACAGTGTAAAGGAATATTCCACATGTCACTACCTCTGATTTATATACAACATATATTACAATGTGTCTGGTTATTTTTATTGTCTATACATGAATCCTAGAAGATGCACTGTTCTTGAAAGGCACATCAATATGCTAGTACTTTTGACAGTCTTCTTTGTAAGTCTTGAGCATAATCTCAACACTTGGTAAGTAGAGGCAGAAAAATCAGAAGTTCAGAGCTGTTTTTAACAGAGAAGATAGTTCAAGGCCAACCTGGGCTACATGAGACTTTATCTCCAAAAAACAACAAAACCCAAAAGGAAACTTTTCAGTTCTTTTATTTTATGCATTTATTGAGCAGATGATCTTTTTTTGTTTGGTATTTGTTTCATTTCTTTATATATTCTTCACAGTATATCTTTTATTTCAGCATTGCCAATTAAATTTTTGTTTTGTTCTATGAGTCAGGGTTTTGCGCACATTGACTGGGACTAACTATATAGCCTAAGCTTGCTTCCAACTTCTTCCTGCCTTTCTCTGCCACCCATGTGCCAAGATTACAGGTCCATCAGGCTATGGCTAAACCTTTGTAAATTAGTTTCTAGTTATTCCAAGTTGTTTTACTTTGGGATGATCATTTCCCTGTTGAGTTTTAAATTTTGAGTTGAGTTTTTAAAGCAGTAAAAATGTAATTCCTTTTCCTCTAGCTTGCATGGCTTCTAGTGCATCCTTGATGCACTTTCTGTAGTTCTCCTTTTATGAAAAAGCTTTGTGTTTTTTCTGGTTGTCTTTAGTAGTTGTTTTTGTTGTGGTGGTTTGCTACTCTCTTATGTGACAAGCTGGAATAGGCTTCTTTTTCTTAACATTGCCTGAGAATTAAGTCTGTTTGAGAAGTCAGAAACAGAAGTACCTCAGTACATTTTCACTGATTTTTGTTTCTGTTATTCCTGCTTTGTCTTTTCTCTGATTATATTTGAAAACTCTATAGGCATTGTACTTTTTTTTTTTTTTCCTATTTTTTGGATTGTTTCCTTATAATAAGAATTTAGGGGTAAGTGACCTGGAATCATGTTAATTAAGCTTTAGAAGTTTTCTCAGCCTCCCAAATAACACAAAATTGGTCTGAACCATTTTTTAGCCCCTTCTTCTTTCCATTAGCACTGGGGACTGGTGGTATCACTAGTCCTGCATGGCTTTTTGTTCACTTCTACACTGCTGTTAAATTCTTCAGGGTCTTGGTCAAAGCCATAGCAGCTTTTGTTTGCTTAGATGTCCTTTAGTTTCTAGGTTGTTAGTCACACTACCTTGCTTCAAGCACCTTCTGCACACTGCTTCGTGTTAAATATAGCCCTGAATGCCATGTTTGTGTGTTCTCACCTTATGGTGCAGTAAGATTGTCACTGCTCCCCGTGTCTTAGGGGGCTTTGTCTTGTCTTACGTCTTTTTTGTGTTTATTTAGCGTATGTGTGTATAGACATGCATCTATCTACCACAGTGCAATGTCAGAGGACAACTTGAAGGACTTATCACTTCCACATGTGCTTTCCAGGTATTGGACCCAGGTTATCATGTTGGTAGCAAACTCTTTTACTCACTGAGTCATTTTACTGCCTCTGGAAAATCTTGTTAAATGCATAGTTATGCATTTTTAGCTTTGCCCAATAAGAAGATGGAAGTAAATGACCTGTCCTGCCATTTTGTTCTTAAGACAATTACGTATTGATTCACCAGTATGATAGAATTTATTATTTTCTGGCAAAGTACAGTGTTTTCTAATGATTTTACAGGGGTTATATAAATATTGTTTATAGTTCATAGCTTCTTATAAGGAAACTACTTGAATTTATTTATTTATTTATTTATTTATTTATTTAGGTTTTTCGGGGCAGGCTTTTTCTGTTTAGTAGCCCTGACTGTCCTAGAACTTGCCTTGTAGACCAGGCTTGCCTTGAACTCACAGAGATACACCTGTCTCTTCCTAAGTGTGGGATTGAAGGTGTGCACCACTTCCACCCAGCTCTTGAATTAAATCTTTAAAGCTTTTAAATTTTCTTTTACATGTATGAGTTTTGGCTGCATATACTTATGTGCACTGCATATGTGCTTGGTGCCTGTGGAGGCCAGAAGAAGGTGCTGGAATCCACTGGAATTGCCACATGGGTGCTAAGAACTGAACCCTTAATCACTGAGCCATGGCTCTAGTCCCAAGATTTGTTTTGGCTATTTTCATTTGCCATGTGTTCATGTGTGTTGTGCAAGCATGTGCTTGTGCTCCCACAAGTGAATACCACAAGTGTGTGCGGATGCCTGCAGAGGCTAGAAGAGAGTATTAGGTCACTTGGAACTGGAGTTCTGGTTGGTTGCTGACTGTCCTCTGTGATTGTTGAGAGTCAAACTCCAGTGTTCTGAAAGAGTAGCAAGAGCTCTTTGTCACTCAGTCCTTTCTCCAGTTGTGCATTTAAATTTATACTACTTTGCAGCCACATACTCTGTAGTTAATGATATTTTTTAATACAATCAAAATGTCTGTTTAAATATTTAAGTATACTTTCAGTTGAATGAGATAACCTCATTTAGAGTAGCATGTGGTAAATGTTTGTTCTTCTGACTCAAGAATTACACATAAAATCTAATTATCATTGTAAAGTCAGAGCCATTTGGCTTAGCTTTGGTGGATATTGGTTAATTTATAAGTCAGTTTCTTTTGGTAACATTATAGCTTGCTTGGAAATGAATTTGAAGTTTCTCCCTAGGTTGATCTCCAGTGTCCATTTTTACCTTGAGGTAAATTCTAGAATCACAATTATATTCTTCCTTATGCCAGAAGTATTTTAAACTTCTTCCAGCTAATATATCTTTTTCCTTCTGTTGTTCTTGTTTCTTTGTTGTTGGGTTTTCTGTCTTCTCTTTGGTTTGGTTGCTTTGTTTGTTTGGTGAATGGATTGGGCAGGTGACATCTCCAGGTGGCCACATCTTGTTAATCCCCACATAAAAGAATATACAGTCAATTTCTAGATGGTATGATTAGATTTTGCTAGAACATTTATTTCTATTGGTGTCAGGGCCTCTCTTGACTTTCCATTTCCTTTGTTTAGAAAGAATATTGGTGGATCAAATATTCATTGACTATTTCTCAACTTACTAGAAATATCTAGTTTATTTTTGCTTCTTATTTTACTGAATTCATTTAATGTTTTCAAATTTGACAAAACATTGTCACTTGGGATGCTACAGTTGTTTGTCATGAATTGTGGCATATTTTGCATCCCTGGAATTGCCTTATGAATCACGAATTCAGAGCTTTTTAGTCACTGAGAGAAGTAAATGGACCTGTACCACTACGATGCTTTATCAAGAATCAGCTTTAAATGTTCATTTAAAAAAAAAAAATTTAAGACTTTATTTTTTTTAAATACTGTGTGTGCACGCACACACACGCAATACATTTTAGTACAGGTGTTCACAGAGGCTTGTGACACACCAGGCATGGATGCTTGGAACCCAACTCAGGATCTCTGTAAAGCAGTATGTGCTTTATCCACTGAGCCATCTCTCACACCCCACAATGTTAATTCTTGAGTCAGAAGCATTTCAGACTGCTCTGCAGAGCTGCATATTATTCTGTAAGGTCCTGAGCCCCAGGGAGATAACAGTGGAAGGGAAGGGATAGACAGGATTGGATATAGTTCCTTTGACCTCTTTACAGTCTGCACCTTCCAGCAGAGGGTTTTGTAGTTCTGAGTTTTATTCTACCCTAAGAGGAACGGGTGCTTAGCAAAACTTAAAAAACATGCTCAGTAATGAAAGTATCCCTTGTGATTTAAAGTGTTTATATCACTAAGTATTATATAGAGTCCTATTATAAATATATTTAGACAAACAGGTTTTCAATAACCAACTCTCTAGGGAAGTTTCTTATGAGAAGAAACTGCTGTCAAACCCACCACCGCCACCCTGTTCCTCCTTTTACAGAGGACCAACAACCTTAGAGAATGTTTCAGTCTCTTGACAAACTATTGGAGCCAAAACAATAATGATCTTTGTAACAGGAGGTTTCTGGCCCACCTAATCCCACGGTTTTTGCTCACTGCCACTGCTTATTTGGACCAGCAATCCCAAAGTCCCAAAGAAACACTTAGACGCTTATATTAATTTCATCCTGCTTAGCCTATGTCTCAGGCATTTTGCTAGCTAGCTCTTTCATCTTAATTCATCCCATTTTCATTCATCTGTCCTGCCATGTGGCCCATGGCTCACGTATTTTGTTACTGGTTCTCATCTTCTGTGGAAACAAAAGCAGAGCTTCTTTTCTAAAGCAACATATCTTTAGATACAAATTTCAAAGTCAAGATACCTTTAAAGTATATGTTGTTTTAACTTAGCAGCCTTTGCAACCAATTGTCTTTCTGCAGTTAGCTCATTAAAAGTTAAAAAAATTAAATGAAAACACAATAATAACCATAATCCAGACTCTCTGTATTTTTCATTTTTATGTGGCTTTTTATGTTTTTATTCCTCTATTCTTTTTAAGGGCTCTCTCTACCCTTTTTCTTTTCTCTCCTAGTCTACATATTTTTTTCACACACATTTTAACCCATTGAGAAGTTTTCTCCATCTGAATCTGTTTTATTGTGCATCATTACATATCATTTTCTAATCAGAAGAGCTTTTAAAATTCTAGACTATATAGCACTGCTTTGCCTGTTGACTCTGGCCCACTTGGCGGCTTTTTATCATGGCTGAGATGCCAGAGCCACAGCTTACCACCCCAATTCTGGAAGGCAATATTTAAATATTGTGGAGCTATTTACCACTCCAATTCTGGAAGAAAAAAAAAAATCTCAGGGTTCACACTATCTAGAGTAGTAGCGCCGCCTGCTGCTCACTCTATTTAAGTATTTGGTAGCAGGGCCTCTTAAAGAGACACACAGTTTTTGCCCTTAAGGCTGAGTCAGGAATCTTCTTCTTTTAAAGGAGCCACATTTCTGCTTGCCGCCAGCCAACAGCAGTCTCAGAAAATGCTGCTACCAAGAAGCCATCTTTGACTGTGTTCCCTTTTTGTTCAATATAAACAAAAACCTTAAATTAGTCACATGCAGCTTGTTGCTTATACCAAGTTTTCTGTGAGACTTCAGGAAGCAGGCTTGGTTTAAGCTGCCTGCTTCGAACCCGCCATTTTGAAATTCAAGCCTGAATACCTCAGCGTCTCTGTGCCATGACCCACTCAGAGACACAACTCAGAAACTGCTTTTGTCTCTGTTTCTGTCTCTAGAACCCTTTTTAAGCTTTCTCAGGCTTTATGTGGGTATTCAGACCACATTGGGATTCCTTCTGTAACAAGAGGTGTCTGCCCCCATCTGGCCAGAGGCCCAGACCCACAGACCTGTGGTCCCACACCTCCTAACTCCATGTTCCAGACCTGCCCACCCTGCTAAGCTCCCCCAAAATGACTCAGACACATATTAATTTCATGTTGCTTGGCCTATGTCTCAGGCATATTGCTAACTAGCTCTTTCATCTTAATTCAACCCATTTCCATTAATCTGCCCTGCCATGCAGCCCGTGGCTTACCTATTTCATTACATGTCTCTTCCTGGGTGTCTGGATTGAGTCTCTCTCTGACTCCACCCTCCTCCTCCTATCTATGCTCAGATTTCTTGCCTACCTACGGTGCTTGCCACAGACCAAAATAATTCTTTTATTTAAAGAATGATGTTCACAGCATACAGAAGGCCATTGTCACATTAGCCTTGCAGAGTGTTATTTGTCCCTGCTGTTAGCACTGTCTGTAGAGCAGTCTGAGTGCTCAGAGTCAGGCAGACAAACCCAGATCCCAGTTTGTTAATGGCTTACTTTGTAATGTACATTATAAATATTACAACCCAAACTACCATTCTTTTCTCTCCAGAATTGGTCAGTTGTTCTAAATTTAGAATAGATTAACTTAGTGATTTCTATATTATGTTTTAGAGAAAACTTGTTACTTTTCACTTTATAGTGATCACATAGATTCTTGAAAGTGTCCTAATATGATGAGTTTTAAAAAGAGATCAGTGTAACAAAATAGGATTAAATCAATGAAATGGTTGTAGCAGTTTCCAGATCAGAATGAAAGAAAAGCAACTGATAACTAGTTTTGTAAAAGTAGCTACATGATAGAAAAGTTCTAAGGTGATAGTCTGTGGAGTCTCTTATACATAGGAGAATGCTTTAGCCTCTATTGATTAGCACCATTATGCTTTTATAGTTTGCTTATTTATTAAAAGTTATTTAGAAAACATGTATTTGTATCTTATTTAATGACCCGAAAGCAGATTTGAAGGGAGGAATATATAAGTAAATCAGAAAGAATACAGTTGCAGAAGCTGGTGAGAGCCTGCTCAAGAGTGCCTTTAGTATTGGTCTTGTGGCTGTTGTGCATCTGGGTATGTGCTGGCTTGTGACCTTTAGTTAGACAAGATCGGCTCCCCTGAGACAGTTTTTCTTGTTTGATCCTTTTGTTCACTTTCACTGTCTAAGGTCAGAAAGCAAAAGCGTTAGGTAATGAATTAATTTACATATGTGATAGAGCTGACTTTGAAAAGGATTCATAATATTCTCCCTTAGCCACTGTGTGTGACTTGAATAATTCAGAATGACATTTACCCCGTCTTCTTCAGTGTTCCATAAGTCTAGTACTACAAGTACCATTCTTACCATTTCAGTCAAAACTGAATTGTCTTGTGATTTCTTACCCTGTTCTTCTTTCCCCTTGTGTTTTAAATATATAATTACATTTTTTAACGTCAGTGTTTTTTAAGGAATGTAAGTAAATTTTATCTTTTGTAATAATGGGGAAATTAATCATATCTTTAGGAAGGGTGCCTTTACTATAGAGTTTTATTTCATGCTCTTTCTATAGCAGCTAGAACCTTCAGCCTGTACAGACCCTTTCTCCTGCCTTGTATGTACTACCTACCTCACCTCCTGTCTGCTTCTCATGTAGCTGCCACTGGCAGCTAATGGCAGCATTGCCTCAGTACCCCGCTGCAATTCCAGCAAGTCCTCAGGCTCTCTGCCTGCTGCACCTCCCTGTCCTGTCCATTTCCTTCTTCCCTCCCCTTTCACGCACGCGCCTCATCTCCACTCTCACCGTGATTCTCTTTGCTCTGCCCTTCCTGCTCCTACTAGTCCTTGGGTTCCGTCTGTCTGACCACTTCCTTTACCTTAGCCTTCCTCCATTCAACTTAAAATCTGTCTCCAGGGATTCTGTTACTATTTGGGCACCATCTCAAAAAAATACTAACTTTCATTTTTCTAAAAAAAAAAAAAAAAACCACCAACAAAAACATCCTGAAAATTTATCACATTACTTAGGTCCCCACTCCTGCCTGTGGCTCTCCTTTTGGACTAGTATAGTGAAAACTTGGAAACTGAGCTTGAGATTCTTTAAGTCATTCTTTCTGTGTCAATGTGATTTATGTTTTAAATATTTTCTTTATTCTAGTCTTAGAAGAAATATCGTCTTTATGTTTATCTGTTCTTTCTTGATAAAGAAAATTTTGAATAAAACATTTACTATAAAAATTTGTAGTTATAGACAACCCAGCAATAACTAACAGCATTTGTTATAGACACATTAATTATTTTCTTTGCATGTATCTACTTATGATACTAATATTTTATAAAAATTAAAATATTATATTTTCTAACTTTTGTTATTAAAAACATTTATATTATTAAGTATTTTTATAGCATTATTTTTATGGGCTCTGTGGACTCATCTTCCATAAAATTTAATATGTTGGTTCCCTACTAGACAGTTAGTCTTCTTTGAATCCTTTAAAAAGGTAATGGAATTTGGAGAATATCTTTGATTATACTTTGCAATTCGTTTTCTTTGTTATTTTTGTCTTGTAGCATTTTGTTGCTTTTTGCCTAAAACGTTTGAAACTTGTAGTGAGATAAATCTTTCTTTGTTCATTATCTATCTGCATGCTGAGACATTTCTTCTTCCTTACAATTGTGTTAAATCTATTTTATATTTACATATGTAACAATATTATAAAAATGATTTTCTCCCAAATGATTGAAATGCTATTCCCCACATGTATTTGAAAGGTTTTATTTTTATACTAGACAACTGATTTTCTTTTTTTAATGCTCTCTTCTTGGGGTTAATTTTTTCCTGTTTGAAGTATTATAATTTTAAATCTATTTATCTCATTAATTTATTTGTTCATTCATTCATTTCCTCCCTCATTCCTTCCTTCCTTCCTTCCTTTTTTGGGTATTTTTGAGATGGGGTTTCTCTGTGTAGCCCTGGCTGTCCTGGAGTGAGCTCTGTAGACCAGGCTTAAACTCAGAGATCCGCCTGCCTCTGCCTCCTTAGAGCTGGTTTTAGAGTCGTGTGCCACCATATCAGGCTTAAAATTTTAATTTTTGTTTTTGAGACAGGGTCTCTGTCTTTGTAGTCACAGCTATCATGGAGATCACTATGTGGACCAGATTGGCATCCAGCTCAGAGAGAGCCCTCTGTCTCTGCTTCCCAGTGCTGCGTTAAAGGCATGTACCACCACACTCAATTAATTAGTTTTAGTCAGCCCCTGTCCTGGATAGATTTTTGTTAACTTGACACTTGTTAGAGTCATCTGAGAGGAGGGAGCCTCCCTTAAGAAAATGTCTCCATCAGATGTGTCTGTAAGCAGGCAAGCTTGTAGGGCATTTTCTTAATTAGTGAGTGATGGGGGAGAGCCCAGGATGTAGACACACCTGGGCTAGTGTTCCTGGGATGGAGCTGAGCAAGCCATGGGGAGGCTTATGTGTCAGCTTGTGCCTCCAGGTTCCTGCCCAGTTTGAGTTACTGCCTTGTCTTTTGTCCATGAACTATGATTCAGAATATGGAAGTCAAATTAACCCTTTCTTCCCCATCCATATCTGCAGGCCAACTGATTAGTCCTTATGTAGGTTCAGATTGATGCTGGGTACCCATAGTCACTTCTTTGCATTTACCAGTTAGAGAGCTTTGTAGTTATCTATGTGTACAGGAAGAAGCTTCTTTGATGAGAGTGAGAGCTGCCTTTACCTGTGGTTAGAAGAACAAGTGGTTAGAATATATTTAGTAGCTATATTGATTTAGGAAAATAGTGTTAATTTCTCCTGGTGTCTGCTACCTTTCTAGTCATGCTTTTGCTTACATCCAAGGTATGTAGGCCACTACTGTATCCTTAGGAATATCCTGCCATGCTGATCATTATTGTAGTTCATATACATAGTAGGTAGGTATAGGTGGCTATTAGCTGCTTCCCTGCCTTAGAAGCTTGCATTGATACTGTGAAAGATAGACAGAAAAGAGGCTTTTGGGTCAGATCCAGCTTGGATTCTCAAGGTCCTGTGTCCAAAGTACACTGTGCCTTTTGTAGTAAGTACAGACTTACTTTAATCTCTTGGGGCAGGGAGGGGGGAAGCAACGGCAACAGCAATCTTAGACTCCCCTGACCAACAGCTACATGGGGGATTTCAAATACCTGGTGTTAAGATTTTATTAAATAGTTGATAGCTTTTTAGTGGGGGATCACTAGCCCAGGTGGCAAAATTTTATTTAAACTTCATATCTATATGCATACATAAAGACATAATTTTAGGTTAGCAGATAATAGGATTCTTTATGAGTTTCTCAGACATCCTTACTGTTATTTAATCTTCCACCTCTATTCTTCTGTGTTGGTTTCCTCGAACTCTAATTAGTCTGTCCTGGCTTTCCCATTTCCTTCTTAAGATCACTTGCACACTGTCCTCCCCTTTCTGCTATGGTCCCTTTATACTTTCAGTTTCTGGGGTTATTCCAAGTTGTATATTCATCTGAGGATTTGAAGTTAGATACCAAAAGTGAGAACATGTACATTTGTCTTTCTGGATCTGGAATACCTGACTCAATATGATCCTTTTTAGTTCCATCCCTTTAGCTCCACATTTTGTGGTTTTACTTTTCTTCATAACTGAGCAGTATACCGTAGTGTATTTACCGCATTCCCATTATCCATTTGTCTGTTGAAGGGCATTGATGTTGTCTCCATTTCCTGGTTATTGCCAGTGAGCATAGGTGAGAAAGTATTTGTGGATGTCAAGTCCTTTGAGCATATGCTAAGAAATGGATAGCTAGGTCATATGGTAGATTTATTTTTAGCATTTTGAGACTTTTCCACATTTGTTTCCAGAGGGGCTGGACCAGTTCTTAATCTCACTAACGGTCAGTAACGGTTCCCTTTCCCCGCCTCCTTTCCAGCATATTGTCAGTAGTAGTTGTTGTTGTTGTTGCTTAATCTTGGCCATTCTAGTTGGTATAATATTAAATCTCAAAATTGTTTTGATTTGTATTTTTCTTATTACTATGGGTGAAGAACGTTTGTAAAGATATTTCATAGTTTTTTCTATGGAGAACTCTGTTCAGATCCCAGGCCCATGTTTTCTAAGTAGGATTTTTGTGTTCTTACATATTCTGAATAGCACCCTCTCTGATGTATAGCTAGCAAAGAGTCTCTTCCATTGTGTGAGCTTCCTTTTCACACAATTGTTTGCTTCTTTACTTCTGCAGAACCTTTTAGTTTTATGAAGTCCTGCATGTCGACTATTGAGTTCAAATCCTGGGCAAAATGAGGTCCTATTCAGAAAGCCCTTTCCTTCACTGATTTTTATAAAACATTGCCTGTGGGTTTTTTCTAGGAATTTCAGTGTTTCACATTTAGGTCTTTGATCCATCTGGAGTTAGTTTTTGTGCAAGAGATTAGATGAAGTTCTAATTTTGTTTCTCTGTGTGTAGACATTCAGTTTTTTTGGCACCATTTGCTGAAGATGCTTTCTTTTCTTCAGTGTAACATACCAGATGGTTGTAGTTTCATGTATTATATTTGGGTCTTCTGTTTTGTTCCATTAATCTATATGTCTGTTTTCATGTCTGTACCATATTGGTTTTATTACTGTGGCTTTGTAATATATTTCCAAGCATGAAATGACAGTTCCCTTTGGCGTTGTTCCTTTTGTCCAGGATGGCTTTGACTATCCACGGTCTTTTTGGTTTCACATGAATTTTAGAATAGTTTATTTTTTCCTATTTCTGTGAAAAATGAGGTGGGGATTTTGATTGGATTGCATTAAATCTTTAGGTGGCTTTCGTTGAATGGTCATTTGACAATATTCTACCAATCCATGAACATGAGATATCTTTACATTTCTAATGTTTTTATCTCTCTCTTCAGAGATACAGTGTTTTCATTGTAGAGGGCTGGATTCTATTTGAAACATGCAAAAACCTTTCATAGCTTATCAGTAGCTGTAGGAGATACAAATTACCATTTCCCTTGGTTTATTTAACCTATTATCTCTTGCACTTCCTACTATACTATTTTCTCAAAAAGTGTTTGTAAGATAAATTTGTATATTCTTTTAAGTTGCTATAATAGTGCCCAAATTTATGAAGGCTTCTAAATTTAAATTGAATCTTGGAGCTGCTTTTCTTTTGTTCTTAGAGCTTCATTTAGGCTGAGCTCAGGAAGAGAGCTATCTGTGAGCCCGGCCATCCTTTTCTGCCTTGTTTCAGAAGGCTTCATATTAAGATACTTGCATCATACATGTTGGCTTACAAATCCCAGGACTAACTGTGAATTTTATTACTCTCTATGTTTTTGTACGTAGAATGGGAATGTAACATAATAAAAAGTTGTTTTAGTTTTCCCAGTGTTTGACTTAAGAAAAGAAATATCCAAATTGCATTGTGCTTATAAAATTACCTTATGTGATGTATAATGTTAAGTTTAATTTCACTTTCAGTATGACTTAATACTTGATTATTATTTATTTGTTATTATTTATTTCCCTGAAGATTAAAGATAAAATCAGCCACATTGGTAATGATAGTCTAATCTTCTGAAAAGCTTTTCTAATTAATCTATATTAGGTATGACCAGAGGACTATAGTACATTTTCCTAGATTCATTATAATGTTAGTTGGTGCTGGGTTTCTTTTATTTGTTTGGGTTTTGTTTGTTTTTTGAGACAGGGTTCCTCTGTAGCCTTTGGAGCCTATCCTAGAACTTGCTCTGTAGACCAGGGTAGCCTAGAACTCACAGAGATCTTCCTGCCTCCACTTCTTGGGTGCTGGGATTAAAGGTGTATGCCACCACTCACAGGATAGTTGGTCCTGTTTGTGCTGTTTTAAATGAGCTGTTGTGTCCATTGTATTGCTCATGCATGTGTGCTTGCTTAGCATACTGAAAGTGGAACTCTGATTCTGGTCTGAGCTAGGCAATCCCCATATCGCTGAGTCTAAAGCCTTTTAGCACTAACAAAAATTGAACAGTACCATTGAATTCTGTATTATTTCATAACGTTGTTGTCTTTGTTGCAGTGGGCCTTTGGAAACCTCCATGCCTGCTCCCCCTTCCCCCCAGACCACAATTGTAGCCCTTCACAAATAGTCAAACATGAGACTATAAAGCACATTCTCATTCAGGCCACCACATTTTTAGTTCTCCTAGGCTATTGGTCATATCATAATACAACTTCAAAAGTCACTATACTTTTTCAGCCTTAACACTGTTTAAAACCCTAAAGGTCAAAGCCTCTACTGAGACTCAAGGCAATTTCTCAGTTCCAAACCACTGTTAAAAATCAAAAAGCAAATTACATGTGCTTCTAGTATACAGTAGCACAGAATATACATTATCCATTCCAAAAGGAGGGAATATGAGTTTAATAAGGAAATAATGAACCAAAGCAAGTCAAAACCCAGCAGGGCAAACTACAGCTTCGGATCTAATGTTGGAGGGCTTAAATGGCTCTTGGCTGCTTGTAGCCTACTCCTCTATTAGGATGATTCTGCTCCTTGGCCAGTATTCCTCAGTTCTGGTTTCTTTAACATCTTGAGGCCACTAACAGTATCCAGATTTCATTTTCAAAGTTTTATGTAGTGGCCTCTCTGTGTAGGAACTCTCCTGCTGTATACCTAACCTCAGTGGCTCTCCTTAAATATGGAGTCCACAACCCTTCATTCATGTATCTTTCATGACTCTAAAGTCAGAAGTTCATGGACAATACTACCAAGCTTGGCTCCCCACTTAGTGTGAAACCTGAATCCTCTTCCTTGAATCACATTGGCAGTAGCTTTTCTTTGTTGTTGCTTGTTAGGAGCAGGAAATTCTTGGGGCATTTTTCTTTTCTCAAGTTGGAAGCTGACTGGGTCTTCTTTGGGCTAGGAGCACCTTTTCTTTATTTCAGTTGAGATCAGACTTCTCTTTAGTTTCTTATCTCTTTCAGCACAAGCTGTGGCACCACCATTAAGTTCAAAGTGCTTGTTCTTTCTTCAAACTGTTTTTTGTTTTGCTTTGTGCCCACAGGCTCGTATATTTAAATACTTAGTCCCCAGTTGGTGGAACTGTTTGGGAAGGATTAGAAAAGGTGTGGCCTTATTGGAGGAGGTATATCACTGGGGAGTGGACCTTGAGATTTCAAAAACCTGTATCATTCCAAGTTAGCCCTCTCTCTTCCCCTTGCTTGAGCATGAAGATGTAAGCTCTCAGTAACTTCAGCACCATGCCTGTGTGTTATCATGTCTCCACCATGATAGGCATGGGCTCACCTTTGAAACCGTAAGTGCCAATAAACTCTTCTCTTTAAAAGCTGTTTTGGTCATTGTGTCTTTGCACACCAATAGAAAATAGCTAAGATACCCACTGGTTCTTTTTTTTTAACTGTATACCTGCTTAAGAGTGATTATTAATAACCATACCACAGTGTCAATATATTCTTGTCTTGAAACTACCAAAGAAATCACTTCATTATTTTTTAGTTTGCTCTCAGGCAAGTTCTTAGGACGAGGGCAGTAAAGCAGCCCTATTATTTACCAGCATATCATGGCAATGGTCTCTAACCCAGATGTCAATACTGTTCCTCTCTGAAACATCTTGAATCAGACCTTCATAGTCCACATTGCTCAGTGTCTTCCAAGCTCTTACTACAATGTCCCACTAAGCTCTGCTTACAGCATTCAATCGCTTTTCTAGTCCAGAGTCCCAAAGTTTTCCACATTGCTCCAAAAACTACATAGTCATATTCAAGCCACCATACTTGTTATATACCTCACACTTTCCTTTAGGTCATGAAAATATGTGGTGTAAAGTACCACCCTGTAGTAAATTAGTACCAAGTCAAAGCATAGAAAGATGTCAGTGATCTGAACCTCTTTGTTTTCCTGATTAGTTAGTGCCACCTGGATTCTATAAATTTTGGGTTGAATGTGTACTATTCTAAGCAGATTATTGTAGGAGCTCCAAAATATACTTGTTTGATCAATGCTAACTATTCAAATTATGTCACTGAGAACAAGAAGAAAATGTTCCATTTAGCATTTGTTGTTTAATGAGTGGCCATGTTAATCTGTTGATGTATAGACTCATTGTCATATTGGAAAATGCAGAGAAGTTAGCAGACTGGGGACAGTTGAGTGCTTGTTATACAAGTAGGTGGACCTGAGTTGGAATTGCCAGCATCCACATCAAAAGAATCTCAGCATAGTGACCTATACCTATAATCCTAGCTCCAAGTAGACAAGAGACCAGAGGAACCCTCTCACTCATTGGTTAGCTAGTCTTCTTTTAGTGAGCTCCATGTTAGGTAAGAGACCCTATCTCCAAAAATAAGGCAGAAAGTATTGAAGGAAAATATATGATACTGACCTGTGTCCCTTGTGCGTGCACACAAGCGCGCACAAAGGCATATGCATCATGTGGACTCATAGAATTGACATGAAAATGAAAATATTTCATTTTCTGTTTCAACTTGGACGTAGAACTTGCTGGATATGGTGGTGCACATCTTTAATCCCAGCACTTGGGAGTCAGAGGCAAGGAGATCTCTGAGTTTAGGGCCAGCCTGATCTATACAACAAGTTCCAGGGCAGCCAGGACTAAGTACACAGAGAAACCCTGTCTTGAAAAACAAAGCTGAAATAGAAAACAAACAAACAAACATAAAAAGAGAATTGTGTTTATGTTTATGCTGTTTTCTCATTTGTAAAGTATCTTTTTTTTTTTTTTTTTTTTTACTTAGAAATAAACTCATAGTGTCTTAGTTAGGATTTCTGTTGCTGTGAAGAGACATTATGACCACAGCAACTCTCATAAAGGATCACACTTTGAGAGGTTTATTTCATTATCATCATGGGGGGCTGGAGAGATGGCTCAGTGGTTAAAAGCACTGACAGTTCTTCCGGAGGACCTGAGTTTGATTCCCAGCATCCACATGGCACCTGACAACTGTCTGTAATTCCAAGATCTGACACCCTTACACAGTTATACAAGCAGGCAAAACACCAATTCACATAAAATGAAAGAAAGAAAGAAAGAAAAAGAAAGATTATCATGATGGGACATGGTGGCACACATGCAGACATGGTGCTGGAGAAGGAGCTGAGAGCACTACATCTGAATCTGCAAGTAGCAGACAGAGTCTGAGACTTCAAAGCTTGCCCCCAATGAAACACGCCCACCCATTTCAGCAAGGCCATACCTCCTAATAGTACCACTCCCTGTGAGCATGTTGAGAAATTTTGCATCTATGTTCATCATATAGTTTGGTCTATATGTGTCTTTATCTTATTTTGGTATTTAGGGAAAACTAACTTCATCAGTGGTTGGTAGCATTCTGTTTTGTCTTTTAATGTTTTATGGACTGCTTTTAGAAGCAATAGGTGTTCTTTTTAAAGGTCTGATAAAATTAAGCAGTGAATACATCTGGACATGGCTTTTTAATCTTTGTCTTGCTGCTTCAAAAGTATAGCTTGTTGTAGGTCTGTTTAAAATGTTTCTTGTTTCTTGGTTTAACTATGATAAGCTATGTGTCTAGAAATTTATTTTCAATTTTCTAGGTTTTTGGATTATAAATCTTTAAGGTATGCAGTGCTGGATATATAATGTCTTTATATCTCTAACATTAATTTCAGTCTTTGTTTTGGGTAATTAAGCAAGTAGTTTGTTAATCTTATTTATCTTTTCAATGAATCAACACTTCATTAATTCTTTTTATTTGTATTTCAGTAGCCCTGTCTTCCTTTCTTTCTTCCTCTTCCTTTTCTTCCTCTTCCCCTGCTCCCTCCCTCCCTTGTCTACTGGTCTTGGGTTTGGCTTGTCTTTCTGAGGCCTCTAGGTAAATCATTATTTACCCTCTTTGCTCATTTAAATGTAAACAATTGTTGTTTGTAAGTTTGATTCCCTAGTCTTTATTACAATTGTGAAATCAAGACATTCAGGGTTGTGTTGAGTGGGATTCTGTAGTGTGGTGGTTTTTACAGTAGCTTCACAGTGTTATTACTGAGATGTATTTGTTCCCATCATATTGTTAATTTCATAGTGTTTTTGTTTTGTTTTCCTATTCCATGTTTGCTTTAGCATTGTTTATTCTTTCCTGTAGCCCCATGGATGTATTTATCTTTCTTTCTAGTATAAAGGGTTCCTTCAGCTATCTTATGTAGAACTGGCTTAGAGGCCCTACAATCTCTTTTTTTAGCTTTGTGTTTATTATGGACACTTTTCTCTCTTTCACTTGTGAGACATAGTTTTGTTGGATGTAATAGTCTGGGTTGTAATTACTGTCTTTCGGAGCTTGTAAAGCATTATTCCAAGCCTTCCTGGTATTTTTCTTATTGATATTTTGGTCATGCCTCCACATTCGTGGTTTAATAAAGACTTCTTTATTTTGGGAGATAAGATCTCCAATAAGGCTGTTCACAAAAATAATTTATAGTATCAACTTTAAAAAAGTTTAAGACTATTACCATATTTCCTAGAAGATATATATTATTATTATTATTATTATTATTATTATTATTATTATTAAGGAAACAACTATTGAAATCATGTGTGAATGTAGACATTTGAACTCTTTCCATAACAGGCAAATACTTTGAATATAGTTGTTAAAGTTTTTTTCTATCTTTTCGTTGATAAATATTAAAGAGGTATCAAAATAAAAGCAAAAATTGTAGGGTGTAAGTGGATATTTTTTGTCAGAACTGTCACCTCTCCAGTAATGACACAGAGACCTCTTATCAGTTGTGAAAGCTCAGCCAATAGCTTACTTGTTTCTAACTAGCTCTCAGAACTTAAATTAACCCATTTCTTCCTCGTGGCTTTATCACCTCATATCTGTAGTGCCCAACCTGCTTTCTTTTTGTCTCTGTTGTCTCCCTTTCTCCTCCCAGTGTTCTCTGTGCCTAGACATTCTGCCCAGCTATCCAGCCTGTTATTAGACCAGTCATAGAGAGACACATCTGCATAATGTACAAAAAGTTTATTCCACAACAACAGGGTATCTTAGTCACTGTTCTAGTTCTATAAAGAGACACTATGACCAAAGCATTTAGTTGGGAACTTGCTTATAGTTTCAGAGTTAGTCTATGATCATTATCTAGGAAGTATGGCGGCATGTAGGCAGGCCTTGGAGGAGTAAATGAGTGCTACTTTCTAATTTGTAGGCACAAACAGACAGGGTGTGGCTTGGGCCCATTAACAAATTACTAATGAGTATCAAAGGAAGTGAAAATAGAAGTAAACACTGGTAATTATGAATCAGCTCACATAGGCAAGACAAGAGGAGGAGAAACAGGGAGAAATAATGCTGCTGATAGGTCTTCATGTTTGCTGTGTTTCAAACATTCCAGGAGAACCTAATTTTGCTTTTGTTTTATCTGGGTCTGTTCCTTCTTAATAGCCTGAAGGTCATGAACTTTAAACTTTTTAGACATAGAAGATAATTCCTATTTTCACTCTTAAAACGAAATTCACTTTTACTCATCCATGATGTCTTTCTTGATACATGCTAACATTTACAGGGTACCACAACACGCAAGTAGAAAAGGGCATGCTGGGTATATGACGTTATATTCCGTCATAATAATCTCACTGAAAGTCATAGTCCAAGTTAAATGAGGAGCTGAGTGTTGGAATATGACTGGAAAGACTGGTAGGTGGAAGCCAGAAGCACTTCACAGGTACGAAGGGTGGTGGGTCAGTATGGGTAGGAGTGCAGCACTGTAAGCCTGCAAGCTCCTGTGAAAGCTTTACTATTAAGTGGATGGAGCGGAGAAGGAAGGGAAAGTCGCCAGGGCCTGGGAGAAGGGTAAGGTGAAGAAGAGAAAGACAGAGAAGAGGCGTGAGATGCTCTGGCAAGGGGAGAAGGCCCCTCTTACAGTGGTTTTACACAGGGTGACATCAGGACTCCAAGAAGTGAGTCTGAATGCAGACACTGATGAGTAGAAGTGACAGAAGGGTGTTCTGACCCTGAACAGCCCATCCATCTACCCTGCAGACCCTTTCATGACAGCTCTTCCTGCTCATAGCCATATTAATATCTAAATCCTCCGTAGAAGTTATTCTGCCATCCTCCCCTTTCTGAGCAGCCCAGGCATTTCTGTTGTTACCCTAATACATAGTTTTATGTCTAAATTTATGCATATTCTTCTTTCTGTGGTCACTTCGCTGACATAGACTTGACTTATGTACATTTATACTACAAGGGACTAACCATTCTCAGTCATTCTTTCATTTTTTTAGACTGTAAACTACTTGCCCAGAGTGATTTCACCCACAGTGGGCTGAGTCTGATCTTATGGAGGCATCTTCTTAATTGAAGTTCCCTCATCTTAGATGACCTTAAGTTGTGTCAAGTTACCATGCAACTAGCCAGTGCATGAGTGAATCCTCAACCCAACCTGTTCCATTGCTCTTAGTCATGGTAGCTGTGCCCATAGTCACCTTAAAATCTGAGCGTAGTTGTGATTACTGTAACTTGACAAAAGCAATACATAAACGGTGCTCTTATTTACTGACAGATAGCTGTGTTTTTACTAAAATAACGTTATAGAATTGTAAGATCTATTCTGTAAAGAGAAAAACTATTTTTAACTTGCATTGAGTTTACAGTAGTATTCCTGATGAGCCGAGGTTATCGTTATGATTGTGAATGTTACTTAGATTCTTAGGTGTCCAAAGAAAAAAATATGTGGTAGAAGTTTAAAAATAACGCGTATATATTTAAACATTTTTTACTTTGCTGTTTCTCTCTTTCAGTTATCTAGAAAAGTACGAGAAAGTTCATCATTTTGGGGAAGATGATGATGAGGTACCACCAGGCAATCCAAAGCCACAGCTTCCTATTGGTGCAATCCCATCTTCCTACAACTACCAGCAACACAGTGTGTCAGGTAAATATCACTTGAAACCAGCTGGGCATAGGTTTGAATGGAAAATAGAGATCATTCATTGAGTTACTCCATACTTTGCACATGTGTGTGCTTAAGGCATTAGAGAGATGGAATTTTCATAGCTTGGCTTTACATGGTATGAGAGCCTTTTGCTTCACAGATTAGAGGAGGAAGTTGCAGAGGCTTTTTCAAGTAAAATTTCTTACTGATTGTGAACAGGTTTTCTTATTGACTGATCATTAGTTTATCCTGAACAGCCACTAACATGAGACGAGAAAAGTCTGTTTAAATTAGAGAAGCTGACAGGCAGTGGTGCATGCCTTTAACCTCAGCTCTCTTCATAAGCAGAGGCCAATGGGTCTCCGACACTCTGGTTCAGAAAACAAAAAAAACAAATCCACCACAACAAAGATTAAAGAAGCTAACTGTAGATAAACCTGGGCTGAGGTGTTAGGGAAGTCAGTAACCTTTCTATGATGTCTGATATATACAGTTACTGCAGTTGCTGTAATATGCCCTAGAATGTCACAAATGTTCTGAATTATTCTGTAGTTTTCTACTTCAATATTAAAGGGTTTTTATTTTATTAAAAAAAATAAACAAATCTTGAAGCTACAAAGAGATGAACTAGATTAGGAAACAAATATCTTGAAAGTCTAATAAAGAAAAGATTGGAATAAAGCTGTTGCAGTTCTAGTTCTGAGAAGATGAGCTGAAGATGGTTGGATCATTGTATTTGGCATTGGCCTACACAAAGCAAGAGATCCTTAGCAGAATTATGCTCTTTACAGAAAGTGCCGTTTTGTGAATTTACTACAGTCAGTTGTTGGTGCCAGTGCAAGTGCCAGTCTTTAATGGACAGCCTTGATTTAATCTGGTTCATTGTGCACCTGTTGCAGTTCTTACACTTTATTTTCACGTCTATTTCCAACGTTTCTTTCATGTTGATTTACCTCTGTTAAGAAGTCTCTTCTTAATGTCTGTTATTTGTGTGGAAGAGGCTTTGTCACATGCCTTTTTAAGTAACTGAGCTGGAGGATGGATGAGCAGTGACTGCAAAGCAAACCTTTAACTGTGCTGAGTGCTGCCTTCAGCTTCCTGCCTTGGTGTCTCTGGATGGTGAATTCTAAGCTGTAAACTGAAATACTACATCTTCCCCCGCCCCAGTTGCTTTTGGTCATGGTGTTTGATCATAGTAATGAGAAGCAAACTAAGACGGTCTCTTTTTTTTTTTTTTTGTTGCTTTAGTTTTGAGATAGGGTTTTGCTCTACAGCTATGCTTTACTTGAAGTTATTATGATCCTCCTCCTTCAGTCTCCCGAGTGTTTGTTACCTCACCCTACTATCTACTTTGTTAAATTATATTCCTTGGACCTGTCTACTTAACATGGATTAACTTTGTTTTACTAAAACATTTTAGCTTTAAGGAAGGAGTGAAGTGTTCACACTTTGGCATCTTTGGGAGCCTATGCTGAAACTCTGGTGGAGTTAGATGTGCTCAGAATCTTACAGCAGAAGTAATTAAGCTAGCAGTGTAGAAATGGAAGACTCATCAGCCTGTTAGAATGACTGCTGTTTTGATATAATGTGTCTTGTAACTAGTCTTTCTCAGTCCTGCCTATCAGCTCCCAAATAACCACACAGAGACTTGAAGCTCGGCCTTAGCTTAGGCTTGTTTCTAACTAGCTTGTATAACTTAATGCATAATTTTAAATTTATGTTCTTCCACAAACTTGTTACCTCATCTCCTCTATGCCCATCCTAGTTATTCCCCATCTGCCTGGCAACTCTGCCTTTCTTCTTCTCAGTACTTTCTCTGTCAGAAGTCCCACCTATACTTCTTGCCTCCCTATTGGCCATTTAGCTTTTTAGTAAGCCAATCACAGTAACACATCTTCACACAGTGTAAAGGAATATCCACAACAGCATCTGCTTTGTTATAATGGAAGTCTGGACAGCTGTGTCTTAAATGTACCATATTTCACAAAATCTGTGCTAGGGATTCTTAGAGATGAAAGAACTAAGAGCTTTTTTATTTTTATCAAAAGAGATACTGCAACTTTATAATATTATTCAAATGGTCATTATAATCATCAGTTTGAAAGCCCTTCACTATTGATTCTTTTTAAGTTGTCAGTAGGAAAGTTTGTTTGGGGGTGTGTGTGTGTCTATGTCTATGTTCGTGTCTGTGCGTATGTGTGTGTGAAAAATATATTACAAAATGGAATTACCTAATAATTAAGACTATTTCAAAATGTTATTTAAGCCTGAGGCCTAAATAAAGTACTCAAGGACAGAGTATTTTCTGGGCACGGAGGAGGCCTGGATCCTTTTTCCAGTATCTATAATCAGTCCCAGATGTGGTAGCACACACCAGAACTCCAGCAATCCAAGTCAGGATGACCCTGAGTTGGAAGCCTGTCTGTGCTACATAACAAGGCATTATCTTACAAGTAAAATCAGGCAGTAGGAAGATGTTTCAGTATTTAAAGTGCTTACCATACTACCATGAAGGCCAGAGTTTGGATTCCCAGAAACCCATAGAAATGCCTGGCAGCTCACCTGTAATTCCAGCCTCAGAACACAGCAATGGGCTTTCTAGCTGCGTGGTCAAGCTCTAAGGTTGGAGGGTCAGGCCTTCGTCTGCCACATGCAAACCATACACACAACTGTCAGACATGAAGGGAACGGGTGTCTAGATTTCCAAGGGTTATTGACTTTTTCCCCCAGTGCCTTTAATTTGTAGAAAATGTTGAGAAGTTTGTTTTGAGCATTTGGACTATTTGATACTGATAACAATATTTTTGTTTGAATTATGCATAGTTTTTTTTTTTTTTTTTTTTTTTTTTTTTTTTAAGGTTTATGTGGCTGAAGGTTGCTAAGGAGCAAACCTAGGCAGGGTTTTGTTCATGTTAGAAATGTTCAATGACTGCATACCCAGTTCTTTTCTAACCTTAATATGTGTGAAAATGTACAGAACACAACTCATTAAAATTAATAGAACTCTACTGTTTTAGAGCTAGTCAGTGTTACACTGATTGTTGATTAAATGTTCTATAATCTAACAGACATTTGGACTGCAATTACAGTCCCTGCCAACATTAATAGATAGAATATCCCACAGAATCCCTGCAAAAGACATAAACAGCCTGTTAGGAGGAGTCCTCCCATTTCTCTAAATTGAAAACAAAAAATTGGTTACCTCAAATTTAATTTGTTAACAGTGATACACTCCAGTAAACTTCAAATCAAGATTCTTAAAAATAAATATCCAGTCTAATTCTGAAATAACATATCTTGCTTGGCAAGAGAAAGGAAGACCTTAAGAAGTATGGGCTTTCCTTGTTAATGAGACTACATTTTAGTAGTTGTCCAGATTGGTTTGAAACACACGGGCTGAAATAGGCCTTCTGTCCTCAGGGTTCCAGGTTCTTGGGGCTATGGATGTGGACCACTCATTTTGTCTTCCGTCTGTCTTTGAAAGGGCTTTGCTGTGGCAGAGTGGGGGTTAGATGCTGTCTGAGACAGTCGATTCTCTCCATGTGCAATCCAGTAATCACAGCTTAAATCGGCAGGCTTAACAACAGGAGGAACCTTTACCTGATGAGCCATCTTGTATCTCCCCTCATCTGGATCTAATGTCTTTCCTTAGGAAACCTAATATAATTAAAAGATACTTCAGATTTGTCTATTGTATAGTTAGCAAAGTTAATTGGTAAAAATGTATAGATTCTTATTCTTCAGGAACAAAGTAATTCCAAGATTATATTAACTTGAGGAAGTGTGACAGACGTTTTGAGTGTGTGAGTTCTAGGTTTATTTCCTTTCTGTAGGTTTGGGTGACAGCACCTACTAAATTTAACTATTGGTAAGATTTGACTTCTCATCATCAGTTACTGTTGCAATATAGAAACAGCAAAATCTACTCTTCTATTCCTAGATATTTGTCTACTTTTTAAGGTATTTGAGAAATCTCAGTCATCAAAATCATGAAAAATAGGCTTGTGTGTGCCTATAGGCCAGAAGTTGGCACTGGGTGTTTTCTTAGTCACTTTCTACCTTGATATTTTGAGACATGATTTCTTACTGAACCAGAGCTCATGGTGAGCAAGAATAGCTGGCTAGCAAGCTTCATGGATCTTCTTGTTTCTGCTTTCACAGTGCAAGAATTACAGTCATAGAACACTATGGCTGTTTTGTTTTGCTGCTGGAGACTTGAAATCCTCCCATTTGTGCTATAAGCACTGATCAGCTTTCTGTGTATTATTATTCAATCTTAAAAATTTCAGAGTCAGTGTCTTAGTCATTTTCAACTCTGTTCCACACCTTACATTATTAGTGATGTTCCTAGAATATTTTAGAATTGAAGAAGTATCTGTTCAGATGCTGTTGTTGGGCAAATATGGTAGAAAACATGTAATCCTAGCTTTTGGGAGCCTAAAGCAAGAGGAATGTGAGTTCAGAGCCAATCAGGGCAGCACATCTCAAATGCACCCCTCAGAAATTATTTTTTCTATTAAGTATGTAACAGTAGAATTTTACATATATAGAGAAGTTTTAGAGTTTGTTATTAATATTTTATACTTATAAGAATCTGAGTAGTTCTGAAGTATTCTGAAATGTTTGATATGGACATTTTCCAATTCTTATTTTTTATAAATTAATGACAGCTCTATTTGAAAAATTGTCTTAGAATATGTGTCTCAAGTCATGGCTGCCAAGGTCCAGATGCACTATTATTTTGTGCTCTCTGTTTGCCCTGTGTATGGTACCTATCTTCTAACCCTCAAAGTTTTGTTAAGTGGATTTTTTTAAATCAGTTCTGGCACAAAAAGATCATGTTATTTTTCTTTAGGAAATTATGCCTTAAGTCTCAAAAACATGTAACATAAAAGTAAAAATTTACAAATTAAATTTCATCAGAATTAAAACGTCTCTTTGAAATGATAAGAGCTGGGTGGTGGTGGCGTATGCCTTTAATCCTGGAGTTTTGGGAGGCAAAGTTAGGCAGATCTCTGTGAATTCAAGACCATCATGGTGGACTACAGAGCTAGTTCCAGGACAACCAGGAAACACAAAAAGAACACAAGCCACGCATTGACTGGGGAATTATGTGGGAAAAATCTTGGAGAAATGATTCTTATTCAAGCTACTGAATGAATACTGGTGATAAGTGCTGGTAGTGAGGGAAGCAAAAGGAATTATAGTGCACTGTAGATGAGAGTGTGAAATGCAGCAGCCACTATGGAAAATGCTGCTGTTTAGAAAGCTAAGGATTCAATTTGCACTTCTAGTTCTAGATGTTTAGCCAACAAAAATAGGTGGGTCCCCCCCAAAAATCCTTTATGGGAATGATTATCGTAGTCATATTTGTAGGGGGATGTCCCAAAGTAGAAACTGCCTTCATTTGGGGCATGATGAACTATGTCTAGAAAGGAATGATTTACTGATTTATGTGTCAATATGAATCTCAAAAGGTTTTCTTTTTTAATGAAAGAAAATTAACACAAAGGCCTGTGTGTTATATAATTTCACGTATCTGATATTTTAAAATAAAGCAGAACCAAGGAACAAAATACAAGGTCATTGTTATAATAACAATAGGATAGAATTGTAGCAAAAGAGCAGAATTGCTGTTATGTTGTGGTTAGAAAGATGTATGTATTCTTTAAAAATTTTTAGGATTCTAATACTAAAAGTATTGCTTTTACTGTTATCTTAATCCAATGAAATAATGATTTGTTATGGCTTTGTGATGTTCAAGAAGGTAAGTGTATTTTTACATTTTAATATTTAAAAATAAATAAATAAAGTTTAAAAAAAAAAAAGAAAAATACATTTAGGGGCTGGAGAGATGGCTCAGCGGTTAAGAGCACCGTCTGCTCTTCCAGAGGACCAGGGTTCGATTCCCAGCACCCACATGGCAGCTCACAACTGTCTGTAGTTCCAGTTCCAGACAAACACCAAGGCAAATAAATAAATAAATAAAGTTTTTTTTTAAAAAAAAAGAGAAAAATATTTAAAAATGTAAATTTAAACAATAAACCTGAAAAGTCAAGGATTGGATGGTTTAATGAGCTTACAGTCCATGCTGAGGAAGAAAAGGGGAGGGGTGGGTTTGCTGTGTATCCAGAGGGGAACAGCACCCGTATCCCGTCCTTGGTTAACAGGTTTGGGTTTTTGTTTTGTTTTGTTTTCCTTGTTTTTTCTTCTATTAGATTACCTACGTCAAAGTTATGGGTTATCTATGGATTTTAACTCGCCAAATGATTATAACAAACTGGTGCTTTCACTGTTATCTGGACTCCCAAATGAGGTGGACTTCGCTATTAACGTGTGCACTCTCCTATCAAATGAAAGCAAGCACGCCATGCAGCTTGAGAAGGACCCCAAAATCATCACCTTACTACTTGCTAATGCTGGGGTGTTCGATGACAGTAAGTTCTAGCAAACTTTACATGCCATGCTAGAGAAGTGGTAAAGCTTTCTCATAGTTTCTAAAAAGAAAACTGTTAGTAAACGCATTTAGTGTGTGTATACACAGCTCATAGTTTGTAAGAGAATTTCCTGTGATGTTTTAGAGATTCGTGGTTTTTATTTTTACCTTTAAGTAGTCAATTATTTGCAAATGAATTCATTTTGCTGTATTTTGATGTGTATCATTTTGCAAACTTTACAAACTGTTGTTTTGGGGTTATCTAGCTATAAGTGTTGGGAATTTGCGGTAGACTTATACTAAGCATACATAAAGGTTGGCTTTTAGCTTTTTTTCTCACCTGAACTATTTTCAGTTATATGACGAAGGAACAAAGATAGTTATTTTTATTTTTGTTGTAACTTTAAATATCTAAATTTGGTAGATTTCCATTTCATTTTCATATTTTTTGTTATATTTTATTCTTTCAAATACAACTTGCCATTTAGTTATAGGAAGGAATTTGAAGTTGTTATCTCTGTTTTGAAGCTTTAAAATAAAAGCTTTATAAAGACCATTTATTTTCACATCAGAATAATATTTGTGAAGTCTTACTACCCTGCTATTGAATGGATTATATGTAAATAATGACTTATAATGTATATAGCATGGAAGTAACTTAATCAGTTTTGATGTATGAAGACATGGCATTCTCATGGTCAGTGTATCTTCTCACTTTCTGTAAGCATATTGTAATTGTAGTTTTGTGATCTAGAACGTTAATTTTAACAAACACTGTCATCTCAACAGCTAAGACAGCGTTTTTTTGTCTGAGTGTGGTGGCACTCCTTAGGAGGAGGAGGAGGAGGAGGCAGAGGCGGGTGGCTCTCTCAGTTTAACCAGCCATGGCTGCACAATGAGAACCTGTTACAATAAAAACTAGCACTAACAACCCTAGAGGCTTTCGGGCTTGAGAAATGGCTCAAAGAACAAAATACTTGCTGGGACCAGTGTTAGTATTCCCAGACCCATATGAAGGTATTGTGTGGTAGTCTTCCTGTGGCCAAATGGGTGGCAAGGACAGCAGAATCTGAAGCTTGCTGTCATACATGACTGTGAGGCCCTGTTCAATCAAAGTGGAAATTGAGAGTGACACAGTGGAACACACACACCCTTACACACACAGCATAGTAATTTTTATTCATTTATCTATTTAATGCAATTATCTTTAAGAGAATTTTTCTTATAGGAATTTTTTTTTACTGGCATTGTTTACAACAAATGTCTTTCTCTATATTTTTAAAGTATAAATCATATTTTAAATTGTTTTGAAACTTTTAATTGTTTCAGAAATACGAGTGTGGATTTTTCAGTGTTGGCAGTCTGACACTCCATAGCAGCGGCATCTGTTTAGCTCTTTACTGTGTTTAAGGAAGCTTGTATTGGGACACTGTTTTTCTTTACTTTGTATATCACCTTTTTTTTTTTATTTGGTAGATTTATGTTTAATTATATGTAAATATGGATGTGTGTGTGTCTGTGTGGCATATATGCATTGTCCACAGAGGGTAGAAGAGGAAGTCAGATCCCCTGGCCTGGAGTTATAGATGGTTGTAACCATCCTCCAAGGGTTCCCAGAACCAAATTGTATTACATACTCTTGACTTTTAAGTCATCCTTTTTGCCACTAAAAAGGTGCATTTTGTTTTGTGTTACTAGGGATCAAACTCAGATCCGATTACTGTGCTCTACCAGTAAGATATCTCCAGGCTAGGGCTGTGTGTGACATTTACTTACTTACTTGTTTGTTTATTTTAAGGTTTTATTCGGGGGAGAAGGGGGTGGATATCCAGAGAGAGAGAGGGAAGAAAAGAGGGGAGAGCATAGAAAAAAGAGGCTGTATGTTTTTAATATCAAGACATGAAAAGTTTGAAGCTCTGTTTAAAAGATTGTTGTATACTATAGTCCACCATTATCTAGTACTGTGATTTATTTAAATGAACTGACTTTCAGCAAACATGAGATATTGAAATGTTTTGTTTTTCAAAACTACATAATAGTAAGAATTAAGGGTTAATTGATTGCATTTGTACTATTTTCTTTTAGCTTTAGGATCATTCTCTACTGTCTTTGGAGAAGAATGGAGAGAGAAGACTGATAGAGACTTTGTTAAGGTAATTCACAAAATGAAATGCTGACCCATGGGGTGCATGCAGCCAAGCCAACTTGAAGATAGTAGTTGCTGGCTTTGAGTGCATGTTGTATACTGCTACTTTACCAGAATTGTTTTACGTACCTGTTTAGAGGTTGTGATTGACTGGAAACCCTTATAAGCTCCCTAATGAGCAGAAATGAAATTATTTTGGTTTTTTTTTTGTTTTGTTTTTTGTTTTTTGTTTTAGTTTATTTCTGAAGTGATGAATATGTAATAATAAAGTTTTTAACCCAAGGATTTGGAGTTTCAGGAAATTTTGTTTTGTACATATATTGGATGATACACCTGCAAGTAAAATTGCTAGATTACAAATGCTATGTGTTCTCTTGTCAGATTCTGCCAAATGGGTTATCAGAATAGTTGTATGATTTTAAACATCAACAAATCAGGGTTTCAGTTGTTCATTGTTGTCAGAGCTTCATAATGTTGTCTCTGATTTTGTCCTATCTTGTGAATATGTAATGTCACTCAGCCTGGGTTTTAATTTCCATTTTCCCCCATTGACTGGTAAAAATTAAAATACCTTAGGCTATTTTGATAGCTTGTTTGTAATAGTGTCCTTATTTTGTGTATTTTTAAATGGAGATTATTAAATTATTTTTAGAGGTCTATGTGTTTTCTGGAAAAGTTCTTTTTAAAATATATGTTTTGAAAATATCTTCTTTGTTGCTTTTTTTTTAAAAGGTGTTCTTTGATTGGAAGTTTTATTTATCTAATTGGTTGGTTGGTTAGCCAGTCAGTCGGTTAGTCAGTTGAGACAGGGTCTACTCTACTCAGACTTCCTAGAACCTCACATTTGTAGCAATCCACTCTCAACTTCCTGAGTATTGCTATGTTGTGTGAGCATCCCCTGTCAGCTGTGCGTGCTGACTTAATCTTGGTATAGTTCAGGTCATCCGGTTCTTGCTTTAAGTTAACTTGTTTGTCTCCTTTTTACAAAATTCTGCTTTTATGTCACAGATGTGTAATTTTTTTCTATATGGCCTTTCACATTTGCATATATAGTTTGTTTAGCTTTTGTGTGTAAGTTGTAGAGGATCTGGGTTTGATTCTCAGCAATCACATGGTGCCTCACAACCAACCATTCATAACTCCAGATTTAGGGGATCTGAAGCCTTCCTCAAGTAGGCTCAGAGGCACACATTTGGTGTACATGTATACAAGAAGACTGAACATTCATATATCTAAAAATATTTAAAAATAGATATTCTAATATGTTTCTAAAATACTCACTTGTTTTTTGTTATTCAGGGCTTACTGCTAAAACTATACTCTCTGGTTTAATGCTTCAATGTAGTTTAAAACCTAGGAAAGCAGGCTTTTTCCCTCTGAATCTATATTCTTCTCATTTAAAGAAAAACAAAAAACAAACAATAAAACACTCTGAATGGGCCTGTCAGTGTAGACACTGTATTCAAATAATTCTGCATTTTTGTCTTTGTCTTACCAATAGTCTAGTCATAGAATTATATTTTTATTTTGTTGTTAGTTTTTTGCTTTCTACCTTTTCTGACTTTTTAAAAAAATTATTAATTTAGATCATTTCTGGCTTGGAACCTTGTCACAAAATTTAAGTTTCTTTGACTTCTGGAATCTCATAATGGAACTTTTGGAGTCTTTTTGTTTGTTTGTTTTATATTTTGAGAAAGGGTTCTATTATGCAGCCCTGGCTGGCCTAGAACTCCCTACATAGACCAAGGTCAGAGTTCATAGATATCTACCTGCCTCTTTTCTCCTGGGTTTAAAGGAATCCTATCTCATACTGTTTTTGTTTGTTTGTTTGCTTGTTGCTTGTTTTTCCGTTCACTTAGTCCTCTTTTAGTTGTGTCTAATATGTCATTTAACCTATTAAATTTTTACTTTAAAGTCTGTGTTTTAATTTCTAAGACCTCAGTTATGTAATTTAATTTTTTTTTATTCTTTGGGACTTTCATACAATTAATATTTTTTTATATTTTGTTTTCCTTTTAGTAATTTGAACATGAGTGGTATATATTTTAAAATATATTTAAATTTATTTACTTCAGATTTAGTTGTGTAGTACACACACACCTGGTATCTTAGCCACTGTTCCTATTGCTGTAAAGAGAGACTATGACCAAGGCAACTACAATAAGAGAAAGAATTTAAGTGGGACTTCGCTTACAGTTTCAGAGGTTTGGTCCCGATAATAACTGGGAGCATGGCTGCATGCATGGCTCTGGAGCAGTAGCTGAGTACTAGATCCTGATCTGTAGACAGAGAGGAAAACTCTGAGCTGGGCATGGACTTTGAAAACCTTACAGCTCACTTCCAGGGACACACTTCCTCCAATATGACCATAACACCTGATCCTTCTAATCCTTTCAAATATTGCCACTCCCTAGTAACTAAACATTCAAATATATGAACCTATGAGAGCCTTGCTTATTCAAACCACCACACCTGGTAACTGGAGCCAGGTGTTACTGATTCACAGGGATAGTCCTTTGTATTCTATTTCAGTCTCATTTCATTTATTTTACTTAATTATGCTACCATATTACATTTGCAAGATATTGAAAGACAAATATTGTTCTGAAGTCACTCTGTCGTACTCATTGGCTCAGGTAGTAGAAACCAAGCCCATGGAAACTGAAGAGCAAGCCAGTGTTTAACAGCTTACTCAGGGCATCCTTGATAAACTTAAATCTCAGGGGTACTGAGAATATTAGGCCTATAAATTTCTCACTATGATAGAGTTACATTCCTAATTCTTTGTTCACAACTAAACTAAGATCCCAACTCATATTCTTACCTGACCCCCCAAGGTGTACTGTATTTGTTGTCTATAGAATTAGATAATTTCCTTAATTCAGGAGAGTTGATGCTGAAATTTTAAGTTACACAAATATTTATTTATACATACAGTCAGAATAGGAGTAGTGTAATTACTGATCACATACAAAGAAAGTCATAAATACTATGCAGATTTGATAAAGCCTACTGTTGCTTTTTATTTATTTTTTATTTGTGCTGCTTTCCTGTCTTTAGTATGTTGTACCTTTCTAACAAATGAAGGCTTAATGGTTGATTTTTCTAATGTATACATTATGATGCATTTAAGTCAGTGAAATGCCCTTAAGTACATTTTACCTTTGTAATACGTGTTTGTAATGTCTTGTTTTCAATATAATTAAGTTGAAAAATATTTCCTCATTTTTCTTTCGATATGCTGACTTATTTTGAAGGGCATTTCTTGGTAACTAGAAACTAAAAAACTTTATTTTTTTATTTTACTTGATACTTGGTGGCTTCTTAACTTACAGCTTATTTCAGTTTTGTTTGGGCCTCACCCCGAGTACTGAATATTGGTTGATTTGTGTGTGTGTGTGTGTTAGTGTTAGCATGTAAGCAGGTTCTTACTGTGTATCCGAGACTAGCATCAAACTCAGAATTTTGTCTCAGTGCATTGCTACAATCACCTTGTTGGTGTTAGGATTCTAGGCAGGCCCCATTATTAAGTCTTTCTATCATCTAATATCTTCATATACTATGCACTGTACTCTACACACACACCCTTTATGCTCACTTTTTATTATTATTTAGTTTAAGATAGTTTCTGGTTTTCCTGGTGACTTTTAATTCCTAAGTATTATAGAAGAATGCTTTTAATTTCTACAGAATAGATTTTTCCTGATGGCTTTTTATCATCATTAATCATACCAATTTTCAGTCATTCTGTTGGTTTTTGTTCTTTATGATTCAGGATTTCTGATGCTGCTATATTGGACATGGTGTCTATTAATAACTGTTATTCTCTGAATCACTGAGAAATGAAGTAATGAAATTGCAAACCTTGATAAATGTTTATCTGTTTTCAGTTCTGTTGGTTTTTGCTTCATGTATTTGAACTTCTGTTATTAATCACACTTATATTTACAATCATTACGTTTTCTTGATGAATTCTTTGTGCCATAATGAAATACTTCCTAGCATGTCTGCTTATATATCTCATGCCTTGAATTCAACATTGTCTGATGGTAGTTTTTGCCGCAACAGCTTTCTTACGCTTGATTTTGTTGTGCCACAGTTTTTTCTCCCTCACATTCAGTGCTTCTTTTTTAGAGCTTGTGGTTGGATCTTGATTTCTTCTTTTTCACAGAATGTAATTTCTCTTTAAATTACCATGCTTCAACTGTATCATTTCATGATGTTAATGAAGTGATGGAGTTTGACCTCCCAACTTTATTTTATTGAAATTTTGGTTGTACCTCTTTAGTGTTGTCTTCATGTTTTTTCTGTTGTTTGGAATTTTACCATACAGCTATACAGCTTTGTTCCCAGAGATAGACTCAGGCAGGTACTCCTCTCCAAATTTGTCGAGTTCCTTTTTTACATGGCTTCTTCATTGTTAGAGATTGGTTTTCAAGTGCTGTCTGCTTTGGTTTGAGGTAAGCCCTAAACAATCTGCTCAACTTAGCAATCACTATCTCTTGAGTTTTTAGTTTGTATGTCTTACCCCAGAAATACAGTACAGATAAAGTTGTGGGTGACAAGTAGACCACCACTTTGAACTCCTTATTTCAGTAGTTACGGTCTTGCACCACTTGTTGTCCAACTGTGAAAATACTTTGCGTGCATGGAGATTTATGGAAGGTTGTCTACACCAGTACCAATTGCTCCATTACTTATCTGGCTGTTAATCCCATTGGACCATACCATTTCCCCTAAAATCCATTATTCTGTTCCGTTTCCATTCCTTAATCTTCTGGGTTCCACAAACTGCTGTGCTGTCATTTTAAAGTTCTCTGCCCTTTTTGTTTATCTGCATTGATGTTTTTTCTCTTTGTCTCTTTTTAAGGAGTTTTTTACACTTTTAGTTTCTTTGAGATACTTGTTAATTTTGCAGCTTAGGACTTTATTTAGAAAACTCTCTTCCCTTTTCACCCAGCCTGCTTTGCTCTCACTTTCCTCCACTGCTCCGGTGGACCTTTCTTCTGGTCATCTATTTGGTTCTTTATAATTCAAACTTGCTATTTTCATTTTTGATTATTATTAGTTGTTAAACCCATCCCTTGAGTTTTTAAACTCAGTTATTATTTTATAGTTCTAGAATTTCTGTTTGTTTCTTTAGTTTCCATCTCTTTGCCAAAATGTTCAGTCTTTCTTTTTTGGACCTACTATCCATGCATGATCCATGATCATTTTGACTACCACAACTGTTATCTTTATTATTTACTGTATTTGTGGCTCTTTTTTTTTTTTTATAAGTTGGCTATTGAACATTATGTTTCTTTAATAACTTAGTTCTTTGTTGTTACCAAATATCATAAGACTTTGTGTGCGTGCAATAAATCCTCATTGGCCCGGTGAAACCTGGAAACCTTTGTTTATGCTCAAAATCAAAAGAACTTTGTTTCTAAAACCCAGTTATGTCAGTGCATGCATCTTAGTGCGTTAGAATGGAACATGAACCCACTGGTCACAGGTATTGACAAACTGGAGTTTTGCAAGACCAATCTAAAGGCCTTAGTACTTAGCCTGAAAGACTGTCTTAACAAGTTTGTAGGTTTTGACTCACATCTTTCTACTTAAGATTCAAAGATAGTTTGGAAAAACTGCAAAACAACTTAAACATCTGCCCCCACCAGTGTACACTGTGTATCAGAAGTTCCTGTAGAGGTGGGTGTTGTGATAATATACAATTTATAGAGGAAGCCAATGCCTCTTGCAGTTTACGTGTATTGATCTGCATAAGCCACAGGTTGCATAGTTGTAAGACAATCAAAAATATGTGTGATTCTTGTGGCTGACAAATCACAGGTGCTTCTAATCTCACTATGCTTTGTTATAGAGTGCATACAGTTGAAGAAACCACTAAAGAAATTCTTGATTCTACTTAATTTACTGAATATTAAGATGTCATTTTTCTCCCCCATCCAAATTTCCTGATACTTTACAAGGTTCTTTGGACCGAGATTAAAAACCCTTGGTCTATAAAAAAAAAATACTTGTTTTGAGTTATGACAACTTACTTTTATATTTTTATTTCTTATGAAGCCTAATATATGGTCTTATGAGATAGACACTAGACCCTCTTGACTGAATAAGTAAATAGAGTAAATAAATGAAGAAACTGAAGAAAGAAATGAATAGCCAAAGTTCTAGGCTTCTGTTATAGAATTTATATCTCATCAAGGAAATCACATACAGTAGTAGTTAAACAGGATAAACATAGGTCTATAAAAAATTTTTATGTTAAGCTATGTGAAAAGCAAATGATTGTGTCAAAGATTTAAATCTACTGGTTATAACAATATCCATAGGAACTGAGAAAAACAGTATAGAAATACAGTTTTGTATTAATATATAAAGTAATATATTTGTTTCAAATCATCAGCATTTCTCATTACAGTTTTGGAAAGACATTGTTGATGACAATGAAGTGCGTGACCTCATTTCTGACAGAAACAAGGCTCATGGTAAGTCAGCACAAGTTAGTTTATTACATACTTTTAGAATAACAATAATAAGTGCAATAGCAGCTTTAGGGAAATTTGTATTTTCTGTTGCAGAAGATACATCAGGAGAATGGATTTGGGAATCTTTATTTCATCCACCTCGAAAGCTGGGCATTAATGACATTGAAGGACAGCGGGTACTTCAAATTGCCGTGATTCTGCGGAACCTTTCCTTTGAGGAGGGCAACGTTAAGCTCTTGGCAGCTAATCGCACCTGTCTTCGTTTCCTATTACTCTCTGCACATAGTCATTTTATTTCATTAAGACAATTAGGCCTTGACACATTAGGAAATATTGCAGCTGAGGTGAGCATGTGGCATTTTTTTTTTTTTTTAAACATGGCTTTTGTTTTTTTCCACATTCACTTTAAAACTTAAAATGTTACATTCTGTACCTTCCTATATTTACTAGATTTTAAATGGTTATGTGTTTATACCTGAAAGGTGGTATAGAAGCATATTTCTATGTTGAAAAAAAAAGAAACATTTGAAATGATACTATGTTTAGTGATACTGTTCTCATATAACTTAGATTTTTAAAAGCAGTACAGCATTGTCTTGTTCATTTTTATTAAATTTAAAATGCACGGTTTGGAAAGAAGCACAGCTAAATGGTGGTGTTCTTTCTTTCTTCCAGCTTTTATTGGACCCTGTTGATTTCAAAACTACTCATCTGATGTTTCATACTGTTACAAAATGCCTAATGTCAAGGGATCGATTTTTAAAGATGAGGGGTGAGAACTCAATTTTTTTCATTATTTCATGTGATAAATTTTATCATTTATTTCAAAAAATGAAAACATACATGTTTTTGCAGGCATGGAAATTTTGGGAAATCTTTGCAAAGCAGAGGATAATGGTGTTTTGATTTGTGAATATGTGGATCAAGACTCATATAGAGAGATAATTTGTCACCTCACTTTGCCTGATGTGCTGCTTGTAACCTCAACATTAGAGGTGCTGTACATGCTTACTGAAATGGGAGACATTGCCTGCACAAAAATTGCAAAAGTAGAAAAGAGCATAGGTAAGACAGAATCAACACTTTTAATTTAATTTCTTTTATTTTTTTGAAACAGGTACTATGTATGTAGCCCACGCTGGCCTCAAAGCCATCTCCTGCGGGCTGCTAGCATCAAGTGTGAGCCACCAGATGTTTCTTGTAGTGGTGGGGATCAAACCCAGGACTTTGTGTGTGCCAGACAAACATGTTACCAACTAAGCTACATCTTCAGCAAAAATATTTTCTTTACTGAGGAAAACAAATGGGATATACTATGTGGAAACTCTGATGTTGAGGGCTTATTGGGAAGTGTTGAAGAGTTATTACACAACTTTATGTTACCCTTAGATAACATCTGCTTTTAACAAACATGACTTTGTAGCTGTCTGCAGTCTGTGTTTCTCTGAATAGTACTTATTACAATAAGATCAAAGCTCACAGTACCACCGTGCCCAACTTCCTCAGACTTTTTTTTTTTTTTTTTTGCAAACAGTCATCAGTGACAATTTTTAAGTAATTGAAGTCGAATGAGACGAGCTTTTTTCTGGTTCTGCTTATTCTACCTTAAAGGGCAGCAGGCTCACTCCTGCAGTCTTGCTAGTTTAGGTACGCTCACTGGAGTGTGCTGTGTTAGTGTTCTGCCTTTGGTAGGGATGAACACTCAGATGAAAGGTAATAAAGGTTTAGTTTGTCAATGTTGTTATCAGAAACTAAAAGATCGCTTTCCTTATCAATGATCTCCAAGTCTGGAAACATATCAGAATCACTTTGGGAGCCTTTTATAAATAGAGATGTCTAGTCTTTACCTCACAGATACTAACTTATCTTTAAAGATGGAGATGCTTCTCTTTTCTTAATAGTTCACATATAATTCTAATGTACCTTGATTTATGGACTGGTATTGCTTTATAATATTAATAACTAATACCTCTTTTTTAACTTTAGATATGCTAGTGTGTCTGGTTTCGATGGACATTCAGATGTTTGGCCCTGATGCACTCGCTGCAGTGAAACTTGTCGAACATCCAAGCTCCAGCCATCAAGTTTTATCTGAAATGAGGCCACAAGCTATAGAGCAGGTCCAAACCCAGACCCATGCAGCATCTGGCCTAGGTTGGTGTTTTTATATGTTCTTTTTCAATATGCTTATTAATGTATAAGATTTAATACTAAGGGCAAATTCAAATGTACAGTTCAAAAATGTAATTTTACAGAAGACTTGGCTAAAGAAGGCTTATTTCTTCTGATTTCATAGCTAGCTTATATTGTACATGTAGCAAAATCAAGGTAAGTACAGAGGGGGGTAGGTAAAATAGAGGAATCAAATTTAGAACAATATGAGGTATCAATAAGCAACCAGTGCTTATTCATAATTTTATTCATGAGATCTGTACACACCTGAGCAGATTAATTGTGCATTCCTTTCTAGCTTTCTTGAGTGATCGAAGTTTATGTATTTATGTATTATATTATGTAATATTCAGAGGTGGTGTGTTTTTCTGTGTTTGAATGCTTTGCATGCATGCATGCTTGTGTGCCATGTGAGTGCAGTGCCTGCAGAAGCCATGTTTTGGGTTTTTTATTTTATTTTAGTACATTCAGCAGTTTTGGCTTTTGTTGTTGTTGTTTATTTGGTCAGTTCTCTATCTTCATCTGACAAAGCAATCCATCTTTCACCTTCCTTGCCATCTGTTGTCTCCAGGGTAACTTCTCCTCCTTCCATTCTTTGAGTGAAGATGGTCATCTTTATGGCTCGTTTACATGCAAGCTCTGAGAATGACTTTCTCTTTCTTATTTCTTTGCTTATAAATTAGCACAACTGCTGTGTCAAATGGGGCTGCTAACTTCTGTGTCTACTCTAGATACAGCCTTCTCTATTCCTGTTCTGTTACTGCCAGTTTCTTGTTCTTGTTTCCTCCTTTTCTAAACAAACACATACATTCAGCGTTTTTCCACCCTCCCTCATGACTCTCAGACAAAAATATCTATTATAGGACTGGGCATGGTGGCAAGCAGAACTCTGAGTTCAGGGATAGTCTGCTCTACTGAGTGAGTTTCAGATTAGCCAAAACTGCATAGTGAGACTCTGCTCCCCTAACCAAACATTCAAAAAGAAAGCCAACTAATTATTCTTAATGTTTCACCTATTCATTAAATTGTCTTTCCAAATATCATGGTCTCTTTGGTTTCTAGTACTTTGGTTCTCCTCACATTCAATCGTGATTTCTGTCTTTCCATTCTAATTCAGAGTATTAGAATTACATATCCCATTTATGTGAAGTATGTAATGCATGTTACATATTGCATTGTGTTCTCCTTAAGTATTTGACAGTGTTGTGGTATATGTGCATTGAGCCTATCTGTACTGAAAAATTGTACACTAAAGGCAAAAAGGGGAAGGGTTTTGTCTGTAGGAGTAAATATTAAGCAGCAAGCAAATAGCCAGGTGTTTTGTCTCACCTGTCATCCCAGTGCTAGGAAACAGAGGGAGGAAGCTCTTGCATTCACGGTCAGCATGGGCTACTTAGTAAGACCTTGTCTCTAAAAATTGGCCATTAGGTATAATTGAGAAAGCTTTAGTAAGTGTGCAATAGTTTATCAAAAGAAACATAATGTTGCCACGTATGTGGGTGAAGAGAAAGATTAAACTAGATGAGGGAGGACATGGAGAGATAGTGTCTCATAGAGTAGCAGACTTGGAAAATCACAGGGAATAGCATATTCAAGGTCACTATAATGATTGGTACTGTTTTACTTTATGAATGACCTTCAATCTTAGCATTTCTTTTGACCTCAGCAGTGAACCCAGCCCCTGATTTAGGCTTTGGTTCTCATTTGTCTAATGACTATAGTTAAGCATTAAGACTATATGGGTTATTCACTTAGGTAGTAATTCATTAACAGAGGTGGAAGTAGGCCTCAAGAGACCTAAAAGAGCTAACTTTGAGCAGGAGAGCATTTAGTTTGGTTATTGTTTATAGTTGAACACTTTTCCATCTTATAGTTTAATACTGCTCTCTTACGGAATGATCATCTTTAAACTTTGCCCTTCATCATTATGAAAGCTGTTGTCTGTTTTTAGGTCAGCATCTTAATTCATAATTTAAATAGTTGCAAAGAGTATATTTTCTTGATGGATATTAAGCTGACTTTAAAAATAATACCATATTCTTTATAGCTATTAGAAGTTCAGTGCCTAATCCATTTGTTCAGATGTGTGTGCACTAAGAGTATGAGTCAGTGTCAAAGCACTTTGATGGTAGTCCATCCCGAGTTTAGTCCTAACATCCTTGCCTTTTCAGTGTCTAAAACTGATGAAAGCCTTTACTTTGTCCTCCCCCCAGTGCCTTCTCAGCCCTGCTCTACTGTTAGGCTCACATGCTCGGAGTCTGTTTCCATCGCCTGGCAGTGTCCTCAGCCTTAAAGTACAGTCACTAATACTGTTTGTGTCTTTATGAAACTTTTTTTTAAAGTTTGTTTTATAATTACAAGGTTTATTAATTAGTAGTACATCAAACAAGAGTAAATACAGGTTTTTTTTTTTCCCTAAATAATATTAAGTACAGAGAAAAGCTTGCAAGTATTTTCAGAGTCCAGAAGCCATTAGTGTGGTATATGTGTGAATATGTACAATTTATTGGTAGAATGGAGCTGGAATCAGCGTTATCCTATTTTCTCTCTTTATAAAATTGATGACAATTTTCTACATGTATGCAATGCATTCTCATTGTTCCCTGGCTTTCTTCTCCCAATCCTTCAATTCTTTCTTATCATTCACAATCCCTTTTCCATTCAAGAATTGGCTTTGTTTTGTGACCCACATAGGTTAGTCAGGGCCATCTGGGTGACCACTGAGTTGACACTGCAGATGCTAGTTGGCATTCTAGATTGTGTTAGTAAATTGATAAGGACAAAAGTTGTAATTCTTTGAATTTTTTTAACAATCATCCAAAAGGTATTAAGCTCATTTTTAATCATTTGGCAATTGCTTTTTTTTTTTCCTTTGAGGTGATTGTTTCTGTTCTCTCTCTCTCTCTCTCTCTCTCTCTCTCTCTCTCTCTCTCTCTCTCTCTCTTCTCTCCCAAAGAATTATGAAACGCTTGTCTCTAATAGGTCATTTTTCTAAATCATGTTTGCTACTTAGTGCAGTGATCACAGCCTTGAGAATATGGCAGAATGATCTGAAGTTCCAAATTTTCTAGTCAGGTGGAACCTTGGAACTTTCATTTTTAACAAGTTTCTGTGAGATGCTGATGCTGTTGTATTGGTCTGGACTACTGAGCTAAGAAAATTGAAGTATTATTCAGTATTAGTAACCCTCCTGCTTTTCTGTTCTATCTTAATCCTAAAAATTCTATAGAATTAATATTCATCTGCCATGCATTGTGCCACTGAGCCGACAGATACTTACCAAGCTGGTGACCTTAGCCTTTGTGTTTGCTCACTTGTTTGTTTGTTGACTGCAGTGCCAAGATTGAATGCTTGGCTTTGTACCTGGGTTAGATAACCACACTGCCACCCACCCTCACTCCCTTCCTCTGAGGGCCACTGCCTTACTCAGGACCACTTCTGTTTTAATCACTTTGTGGCTTGATTTTCTTACCTGTACCTATACACCAAAGAACAGTTTCTGAAGATTTTGCTAGTAGCTAAATTATCCATTTTATTATTGTTGAATTATTGTGAGGTTATGCAAAATAGGAAGACTCTAAAACAGTACCTGATATTATACATGGTCACTTTGCTTTCTTTCTCTAATTTGTTTATTTTTGTGTGTTTTCATGCCTTTGTAGAAGACTTTTTATAAATAAGAGCTGGTTCAGTGTCCATGAACATATCCTATAGTGATTACATTTTGTGAGTGATGTAGCTAATGTGTCTATCTCTTCAGCTTCCAGAACAATTGTGACACAGCATGCTGCTCCACCTCCAGGAATAGTGGAAATAGACAGTGAAAAGTTTGCTTGTCAGTGGTAAGTGGCTTCTTTCTATAATGGCTTTAAACATCCTAGGGAAGAGCAAAGCAACAGAAAAAGAAGCTGTTCATTAGTCACCCAACAGTTCTTAGTAAGAGTAGATCTAGTTGTATAAATAAGTCATTTCACCTATATTTTGGCATGATCTGAAAGAAGAGTTTATCAAAATGTTCTGGATTGAAGCAGCCTATCTGGAATGTCTTTAAATTATGACATTTAACACCTCTAGAGTAACATTTGTGTTGAAATGTTATCTTTAGCTTTGTAGGAAATATTTGTCAGCTTGCAAAGTCTGTTCTTGTCAAATTATTTTGTTAAAACTAAATTGGGGGGGCGTCTGCGCCAGAAACCGAAGTGTAGGTGACGGTTTTGAGACATCTCCGCCAAGCTGGGCACCGGGGAGATGGCCGAGACGGACCCCAAGACCATGCAGGACATCACCTTGGTGGTGGAGACGCTCCTGCAGCAGATGCAAGACAAGTTTCAGATCATGTCCGACCAGATTATTGGAAGAATCGATGACATGAGCAGTCGCATTGACGATCTGGAGAAAAATATTGCTGACCTTATGACCCAGGCTGGAGTGGAAGAACTGGAAGGTGAAAACAAGATCGCTCCTGCTCAGAAGAGTTGAAGGCTGCTGATACTCACTCTGAATCCAGAACATCGATTTCCCAAGCCAAGAGAAAACCAAGTGGCTTTCTGCAACTAACTACTATGTGTCGACAGGTTTATAAAGCGTGCACTCTTACCACAGCCTGCGTAGTCCATAGGATGTTCCCCTACACTCCCCCAGTTTCTCCAACTTGGTATCTTCACATCTTGGTCAGTTGTCTTAATTATTAAACACTAAAACTTTGGCGGTTTCTGCATTAAAAAAAAAAAAAAAAAAACTAAGTTGGACTAGTGTTGAAAAGTAGAACCAGGGGGCTGGAGAGATGGCTCAGCGGTTAAGAGCACCGTCTGCTCTTCCAGAGGACCCAGGTTCGATTCCCAGCACCCACATGGCAGCTAACAACTGTCTGTAGTTCCAGTTCCAGGCAAACACCAAGGCAAATAAATAAATAAATAAATAAATAAATAAATAAATAAATAAATAAAGTTAAAAAAAAAAAAAAAGAAAAGTAGAACCAGGTCTTGTTGTTAAGTATCTTCTCAGTTTGGTTTTGTTTTCGTGTTTGAGGCAGGTCCTTGCTGTGTAGCCCAGGCTGTCCTGGAGCATACATAGCCTCTCAAGTGTCGAGGTTATGGGCAGGCGCCAGCACACCTGCCTTACAGCAAAACTTTTTCAAAGGTAGCCAGCCCGGTTTTCCTTTCCATGAAAGGAGAATTAATCAGTGATACAATAGCTGGTGTATCTACCTTGCGATAAAAAACTTGACAGTACTGTTTCCTTGAGAAGATTGTGTTGTCAAATCTCAGCTCTGGTGAGAGCTGTGCACACATTGTTTATTTGACCACTTGAAAATCTCTCCTCTCCCACCCTGGGTTCCAGCCCGGGCTCCTGTCACTCTGTGCCCTGGTGTCATTGTGCCTTGTATCTGTGAGACCTCCCCAGGCTGTTGTGCTCTTCTCTGATTGTTACACGTTAACTCTTTATCCTTGAGGACTCTTTTAATGCCCCTGGATCTACTCTTGGACTCTGCTGAGACCATAGAAGATTGTGAAAGTTGCAAAGAGTAGAGACCAGCAGCAGCAGCACATTATAGGGGATGTGTGTGTGCGTGCGTGCGTGCGTGCGTGCGTGCGTGCGTGCGTGCGTGCGTGCGTGCGTGTGTGTGTGTGTGTGTGTGTGTGTGTGTGTGTGTGTGTGTGTGAGAGAGAGAGAGAGAGGGAGAGAGAGAGAGAGAGAGCGCGAGAGCAGACTTCTTCACATCCCAATTATATTCCTAACACTTTTTGACAAGGAATAAAGAAGATTATTTTGTCATTGTTATTATTTGATTAAATGAATAATAAACAAGTTGGCCTGTTTTACATAGTGAGTTCTCAAAAAGATTTTACAAAGCTAACTGGATTTCTAATCCTGACTTGTAGATGGAAGTTATCTAAAAAGAAGTGTGTTATAGTTGGTTATGAAGTATGCAATTGTTTTGAGATGAGAATGTATGGCAGTGTGTTTGTCATATGGTTTCTGATGGCATAGTTGAAAGCTTTGGTGATTCATGGCTGAAGGAATTTGGTTCAAGAGCAAAGAAAAATTTAGTTCAGTTTTCTACTTCCTTGACCTCAGTGCATGATGCCTTTGATTAGGAGTTATTGCAAGACAGGTACACCAGCAGATAACTACTGCGTAACCACTGCTTCTTAGATAACTGTTGTAACAGACTGTCTTTCCTGTGGCTTCCATGTAACTGTATGTAGCTTTTGTTTATAGTACTATACTATGATATAAGTAGTTGGTCTATTTCATTAAATCTGTCTAAAACCTAGTGTGTATTTTTTTACCTCTGATGCATGAGGTAGTGAAATTCGGTTAGTTGAAGTAATTATTAGTATAACACATTATCTTTTAATATAGTTTCCTGAGATATATAATGTCTTAATTTCTCTCTCTCTTTTTTAGGCTAAATGCTCATTTTGAAGTAAATCCAGATTGTTCAGTCTCTCGAGCAGAAATGTATTCTGAGTATCTCTCAACTTGTAGTAAATTAGCTCGTGGTGGTATCCTCACATCCACGGGGTTTTACAGGTGTCTGAGGTAAAGTGCATAGCTTTTCAAAGTAAAATTCATTCATGTTGGCTGCTCTTCCTTTCATACTAGAGAAAACACCATAAGGCTGCTGACTTTTGCATCTCTACTGCTTGAACTTTGCCGCATGCTGACTTTAGTGCAGGGGAGGGTTAAGTCAAGTCGCTGTTTGAGACAGAGTGAGTGAGGCTTATCAAAGAAGAAAAAGTAAGAGATCAAATTCTCCTGCCTACATTGGCATTTGGAAGACATTATTCTTTTTAAGTCTTAAATCCTAATATGTGGTTAACATTCATCTGATATTTTAAAACTGCTAAATTCATGAAAATACATGTTTTAAAACTGATTATACATGGAATTGCTTAAAACTCAACATTGTAAATAATAAAGTTTTTTATTAGAGAGTTAATCTTGTACATATTTTTCTGTGCATTTCACTTTTGCAGAATCTGACATTGAAAAACACATTGGTCCACACATTAGTGGTAATGGCAGTGCTCTAAGCATTCCTGGGGCAGTGTTGTGTTCTTATGCTGGTTTTCATAATTGAGTATGTGTTATTTTACAGAACAGTTTTTCCAAATCACACAGTGAAGAGAGTGGAGGATTCCAATAACAGTGGGCAGGCACATATCCATGTAATAGGAGTGAAACGAAGGGCTATTCCACTCCCCATCCAGATGTACTATCAGCAACAGCCAGTTTCCACTCCTGTTGTCCGTGTTGATTCTGTCGCTGATGTGTCTCCAACTCCTTCACCTGCAGGTATTAATTTTAAATTTTAATTTTTTTTTTATTCATAGGCAGGGCTTGCTGGCCTCAAACTTGGGATCCTCCTGAAAGCTGCTGTGATTACAGGCAAAAGGCAGCATACTTGAGTTTTTAAGGAATTTAAGTATTGCTGCTGTATAACCATAGTTTAAATGTCTGTTGTGTATACTATTGACCTTGCTCTGTGCTTTTTATGGTGTTTCTCATGCGTGTCATCATACTCAAATGTTTCCTCATTTTGGGGCATTAATTTCTTTACTCTCTACTTCTTAAATAAGATAGTAAGACATCTTAGGTCTTGCAGTCATTTCATTTGGAACTTTGATTTTTTTCCCCCCCTGTATGTATAGGAATCCCTCATGGATCACAAGCTGTAGGAAATCATTTTCAGAGGACTCCTGTTACCAATCAGTCTTCAAATTTGACTGCAACACAAATGTCTTTTCCAGTACAAGGCATTCATACTGTGGCACAGACTGTTTCTAGAATTCCACCAAATCCTTCAGTTCATACCCACCAGCAACAAACTGCTCCAGTGACTGTCATTCAGAATAAAGCTCCAATTTCTTGTGACGTCGTTAAGGCAGCAGTAATCCAAAATTCTCTGCCCCAGACAGCAGCGGTTCCTGTGAGTGTTGCTCTTGCAGGAGGACCTGCACAGAGTTCTGTGGTTCAGAATCATAGTACAGGGCCACAACCTGTTACAGTTGTCAATTCTCAGACATTACTTCATCATCCACCTGTGATACCACAGCCATCTCCATTACACACAGTGGTACCAGGACAGATACCTTCAGGTACTCCTGTTACAGTAATTCAGCAAACTGTACCACAGAGTCATCTATTTGGAAGAGTACAGAACTTACCAGCATGTACGTCCACAGTCTCACAGGGTCAGCAGTTAGTCACCACATCACCACAGCCTATGCACACTTCATCTCAACAGACAGCAGCTGGTAGCCAGCCTCAAGATACTGTTATCATAGCACCCCCACAGTATGTAACGACTTCGGCATCCAATATTGTTTCTGCAACTTCAGTACAAAATTTCCAGGTAGCTACAGGACAGGTGGTTACCATAGCTGGTGTTCCAAGTCCACAGCCCTCCAGGGTAGGATTCCAGAACATTGCACCCAAACCACTTCCTTCTCAGCAAGTTTCATCAACAGTGGTACAACAGCCCATTCAACAACCACAGCAACCAACCCAGCAAAGTGTAGTGATTGTAAGCCAGCCAGCTCAACAAGGTCAGACTTATGCACCAGCCATTCACCAGATTGTTCTTGCTAATCCAGCAGCTCTCCCAGCTGGTCAGACAGTTCAGCTAACTGGACAAGCAAACATAACTCCATCTTCTTCACCATCACCTGCCCCAGCTACTAATAACCAAGTCCCTACTGCCATGTCATCTTCTTCCACCCTTCAGTCACAGGGACCACCACCTACTGTCAGTCAAATGCTGTCTGTGAAAAGGCAACAGCAGCAGCAGCATTCACCAGCAACCCCCACACAGCAGGTACAGGTACAAGTTCAACAGCCACAACAAGTACAGATGCAAGTTCAGCCCCAGCAAACAAATGCAGGAGTTTCCCAGCCTGCTTCTAATGAGTCTAGTCTGATAAAACAGCTGCTGCTTCCAAAGCGGGGTCCTTCAACCCCAGGGGGTAAGCTTATCCTCCCAGCACCACAGATTCCTCCCCCTAACAATGCTAGAGCTCCTAGCCCTCAGGTGGTCTATCAGGTGGCCAATAACCAAGCAGCTGGTTTTGGAGTACAGGGGCAAACTCCAGCTCAGCAGCTGCTGGTTGGACAGCAAAATGTTCAGTTGGTCCAAAGTGCAATGCCACCAACAGGGGGAGTGCAAACCGTGCCCATTTCGAACTTACAAATATTGCCGGGTCCACTGATCTCAAATAGCCCAGCAACCATTTTCCAAGGGACTTCTGGCAACCAGGTAACCATAACAGTTGTGCCAAATACCAGTTTTGCAACTGCGACTGTGAGTCAGGGAAATGCAGCTCAGCTCATTGCTCCAGCAGGAATTAGCATGAGTGGAGCGCAGGCAGGAGCCGGACTTCAGGTGCAAACGCTTCCAGCTGGACAATCACCATGTACCACTGCTACCCCCCCATTCAAAGGCGATAAGATAATTTGCCAAAAGGAGGAGGAAGCAAAGGAAGCAACAGGTTTACATGTTCATGAACGGAAAATTGAAGTCATGGAGAATCCGTCCTGCCGACGAGGAACCACAAACACCAGCAATGGGGATACAAGCGAAAGTGAAATACAGGTGGGAAGTCTTCTGAATGGGAGAAAGTACAGTGACTCAAGTCTACCTCCTTCAAACTCAGGGAAAATCCAGAGTGAGACGAATCAGTGCTCACTAATCACTAATGGGCCATCCTTGGAACTAGGTGAGAACGGGGCATCTGCTAAACAGAACTCAGAACAAATGGACATGCAGGACATCAAAAGTGATTTGAAAAAATCCCTCGTTAATGGGATCTGTGATTTTGATAAAGGAGATGGTTCTCATTTAAGCAAAAACATTCCAAATCACAAAACTTCTAATCATGTAGGAAATGGTGAGATATCTCCAGTAGAACCACAAGGGACTTCAGATGCTACTCAGCAAGATACTGCCAAAGGTGATCAACTAGAAAGAGTTTCTAATGGACCTGTGTTAACTTTGGGTGGGTCACCGACCACAAGCAGTAAGCAGGAAGCTTCAAATGCGGCAACACAGCAATTCAGTGGCACTGATTTGCCTAATGGACCTCTAGCTTCAAGTTTGAATTCAGATGTGCCTCAGCAACGCCCAAGTGTAGTTGTCTCACCACATTCTACAACCCCTGTTATACAGGGGCATCAAATCGTAGCAGTTCCCCACTCAGGATCTAGAGTGTCCCATTCTGCCCTATCATCTGATGTTCGGTCTACAAATGGCACAGCTGAATGCAAAACTGTAAAGAGGCCAGCAGAGGATAATGATAGGGAAGCAGTCCCAGGAATTCCAAATAAAGTAGGAGTTAGAATTGTTACAATCAGTGACCCCAACAATGCTGGCTGCAGTGCAACAATGGTTGCTGTACCAGCAGGAGCGGATCCAAGCACTGTAGCTAAAGTAGCCATGGAAAGTGCTGTTCAGCAAAAGCAGCAGCTTCCACCATCCTACATACAGAGTGTGGTCCCGCAGGTGAGTCCTTCTGTCTTGTTTGTTTCACTAAAGTGAGGTCTGTAAACATTGAGGGTAATCAGTTATTTATGCCTCAGCTTAAACAGTTATCGTATCAGGTCAGGTCTACTCAAACTTCCCTTCTCTTTGTTTATTACATTGTTTTCAGTTCTTCACTCAAGCATTTAAGGTAAGGATTTTTTTCAGTTTTGTGTCTGCAGTTCCATGGTGGATGCTATGTACATGTCAGGAATGCCTAGTGAGTTTTAGAAAATTTTAAAGCTTTTTTTACTCATATAATTCCACATGTTGGCATTTTCACTTAAATGATGTAATGTTGAATATTTGAAAGTTTAACTGTATGTCAACTTATCAGTTCATCTTGATTATATATGCCCTATTGATTTTTCTTCTTGGAGGCTGTAAGAAATCTAAATAAAATGATAGTGAACCAAACTAAAACTAAATTACAGAAGAACTCCAATGTTACGGAATTTACCCTTATTTGTATGTTCTTAAGCTTCTATTACGATGTTCATTGTGGGTTTCAAAAAGGCTAGCTCAATGCCAAGAAGAACAGTAACATAGCTGATGTTTGGACCTCACTAAGGATGTTACACTAAAGCATTTTCTTATTGAATCGTTGAGAATCCTATTAACACAGAAATTGTTAACACTGTGGTGGAGGTGAAGACTCAAGATTATTACCCACGAGTTGGTGCCAGGACTGAAACCTGGCTCAGTCCTAGCTAGCTCTTAATTCATGAGCTTTGCTTTCCTGTTCTAAATAATTTCTCTCTACAGCTCTAAAAAATTATCTTTTATGTTTTAATTATTTGAACTATTGTGTATAAGATGTTAGTGTAATTGAATAATCAGTTTAAGGCACAAATGCTAAAACTCTAAGCATATTAGTTATATGCAGATGACTCAGACCATTAAAATTATGCATTTTGTTGCTGATCTGAAAACTTATGTACTAAACTATACTAACTTCCTATGAGAACACAATCCACTAAAAAAGAAAGAAAAAAGTAGCTTGTTTTGCCTATCTTATAAAGTCCTGGGTTCAACCCCCTTTTTTCATTCTCCAGTGCCATTTTGTTCACTGTTTGAATTGATTGCTTATAAAGCTCCAAGATAGAGGGAGCATTTTAAGTAACATTTTTAGTTGTTTTTTTTTTATACATGTTTATATATATATGGTTTATATATATATGCAGGGTATTTTGATTATATCTCCTCTTGTCTCTTAGCCACTCAGCGTGGACCCCTTTCACCTTCATATACCCATCTCTTTTTATAACCCACTAAATCCAGTTATCACCCATATGCATATGGGCGTAGAACCAGCCAGAGTATGAGCAACCTATTTCAACTGCCACGTCCCTAAGGAAAAATGACTCCACACAGCCATCAACTGCCAATAACTCTTCATTAAGGAACAGAGTCTCAAGAGCCATTTTCCAAGTCATGGGGGAACATTGACTGGCTTGATTTTGTACCCAGTAACTGTGACTCCTCCTGTGAGTTAGTGAGTGCAATGTCCACATCAGTCTATAAGTCAGCATTTCACACATTTTGGGGAGGACAAACCTTCAGGTCTTAGATTTGTTCTCCCTCGTGTTCTACAGTGTTCCCTGAGCTTAGAGACCTGGAGTAGGGGCAGTAAATCCACACAAAAGTCACTTCCTCTCAGCACTTTGACCATTTATGAGTCTTTGCTTAACCACCCTCTACCAACTATACAAAAGTTACTTCTGTGACCTAGGTTGAGAGCAGCACTAATCTTTGGTTATAAACATACACATTTAGATGACAGCCTATCAACATGTCCAGTCAGATAACACAAGATATTCTTATATATAGTAAGAAATAGAATTTAACTTACTGAATGTATGCTTATATTCAACATTACTGTGTATATTTAACAAAACAGTAGTAGCAGGTGGTTGCCCTGTGACTTTAATAGCTATGGTCTTTTGATCAGATTTACATATTCTCTCCTGTGGCACAAGCCACAAATCTAATCAGAAGGTGTTTCATTACCCCATGACATTCATGCCACTGATGTATCAGAACATAAGGAAGAAGATTTTTTCAGGTGCATACATTATTCCTACTATTTTAAAGAACTAAGAATGATGTATCAGAACATAAGGAAGAAGATTTTTTCAGGTGCATACATTATTCCTACTATTTTAAAGAACTAAGGATGGTGTATCAGAACATAAGGGATAAGATTTTTTCAGGTGCATACATTATTCCTACTATTTTAAAGAACTAAGGATGTCAGGAAGAAACACAGTGTCTAGAAAGGGATAACTGGACTTTCAGAAAGGAGTGCTTTATTCTAAATTCTTCTACTGCCTTTATCACATCACTTTTTTTTTTTTTTTACTGATACTGTTTCTCCTGTCAATCAGCTGTATTAATTTTATTATAGAGAACTGTAGTGACAAAGAAAGAATATTTGAACGTGAATTATGTGAAAATACAGATTTGACATTTAGCTGAAAATATGTAGAGAATTTTAGAAATTGTACCTGCTTCAAGACAGACTTCTTTATTTATAACTGCTCATTTAAAATCCATTACATTTTCAAGTTCTGAATACAGCTAAAGGAATACTATTTCCAGATGGCCTACTTTCTGCCTTTTCCATGAATTGATGACTGTTAGAAGCAAAACAAACAAAACCAGAATTAACATATTTAAAAGTAAAAGTGACTAAAAGATTTACAAATAAATGAAAGCTTTTCTTTTTCAGCATCATGTAAAATATGTATTGAACATTCTGTATCTGTTAATAATCCCATGATCTGATAACTTGTATTTTATTTGTTTTTGTTTTTATTTTCTGAGACAGGGTCTCACTACATAGCTCTGACTGTCACTAAGCTCAGCTAGGTAGACCAGCTGGCTTTGAATTTGTAGGTCAATTGCGTGCTTCTCCCTCCTGCTGGGATTAAAAGTGTGTGTCACTATGCCCAGCTTTAAATAGTCTGTTAGGTTGTGCTTATCACATATTTTATGTGTATTAGCTCTCTGGTCTCACAGAACACATTTCAATGGTGATATGTTACATATTTAATAAAACCTGGACTATCAAGAGATCAACCCACAGTCAAACTAGACGGAGGTAGTTCCAGGAGTTCCAGGGATAACAGAACAGTGGGAACTCACATAGCTCCAGGAGTTCTGGTTCTCTTTGAGTACAAGGCCAACTAGCTGGGCTTCAATGGCATGAGCCACCTCTGCCTGGTTGTCTGACAGACTTCTTTGTGAGCATAATATTCTCAAAGACCTTTCTACCTTGTCTTGGCAGAGTTTGGCAATTCCTTTTTCTATGTGTCTCTTGCTTGTCCATTTTGAACATCATATTGTCAGTAGTCAAAGCAAGAGCACTTTTTTGCCTAGTGCCTAACTTTTGTCATAAACAAGGTCAACGCATATGGAGGAGTTTTTTGATGTCCATAATCTTCTCTGAAGTAGATTGGTGCTGCCAAGAGCACCAATTGTCATAAAAATAAGAACCTATGTTTTTAAAATACCTTAAATGCCATAGTCTGTGGATCTCTGAAGTGTTTGAAGAACTGTTCATCTAAAATATCTCTGATCTTGAAAACATATGACTATGAGTTTAATTGTAATGTCTAACTACTAACTTGCAATATAGTGCAGTGCTTTTTGGTTTTATTTCCTTTTGACCCTTTCCTGTTTTGATTCAGTTTGGTTTCTGAGATAGTATCTTGCTACGTAGCCCAGTCTGGCCTCTACCTCTCAACCTTCTTGCCCAGAGTTCTTGAGTTTACAGTCAGTTTACAGATCTGATCCACCACACTCCATTTGTTCCTCCCTTTGAGAGGAGCTTAAGGAATTGCCTCTGCCCATAAAAGGGAATCTTTAGCCTTTAGGAGTGCATATTTAATGTTGGCATAGACAACCATTTTAACGAAAGCCATAAGGATGCCATTTCAATTCATTTTTAATCTGTTGTTGAGATTTGTATTGTAGTTGCACATTGCAATAACTGAGAAAGGCTTTACCAGAAAACCTAACTTTCTTTTTATTGTATTTCTACATGTTCTTACAAGGGCTGATACATATTACATATATTTGTACTTAATAAAAGTAAAAAGTTTAACAGAAACTGAAGCCCCTTTTCAAAGTGCTTTTGATCAAACATTTTACAGATTTTCATGTTTTCTCTTCTTTTATTTTGAAATATTTTAAGACCATAATGAGATATCCCATAGATAGGCACACAACACATATCTTATATATACATGTTTGTACATCATGTTTCATGACTGCGCAGTACAAAAGGGTCATACAAGGGAACTGTCTACTTGTCATGTCAGTACCCAGAATGTTTCAAGTTTTAGAACTTAAATTTTGGACTGTCCCATTCAGTGTGTTTAGCCTGTAGTTAAAGAAAATGGGGACTAGCGCAGCTGGAAAAAAGCTACTATAGAGTTCTCATCCTCACATATGCCGAAAGAAAGGCGGTTGCCACCTGTCTCTGTTCTGCTCTGGAAAGAGCTACACATCCACACTAAGTGCAGGCACGTCCCGGCAGACTTGTGTAGAGCTCTGTCCTCTGGAGCCTCTGAAGGAGCCTGCTCCAGCAGTTGTCACCATCCAATTTCTGGACACCCTACTCATTATAGCTCAGCTGAAATATTTCAGTTTTAGTTTGACTCAGTCAAGCATTGGGAAGGGATCTACTAATATTAAAAATGACTCTAAGAATTCATATCAAGGTATTACCAGTGGTATCTAGAATTTTCAGCTATAATTTATTCTTAAGCAACCAGTAAAGGGAAAGTTATATATAGTGTAACAAATGAATAGTATTGTTTCCAGAAATTAAACCTGCCATATTCATGAACATTTTTATTAATTTTATATTATAAAACATAATTTGTACATCCCTTGCATTATATTAAAGTTCAGCCTTTTTTACATTGATTTTTAAAAGCATAATTTGAAAAAAACCCTAGTTCTCGTCAGTAAAGAATGATAACATAGTATTCCTCTGGAGCTGACCACTTAATCCTTCCTGAAGGCTTTTGTATCTGTGTCAGAATGTTGACTGTGGCTAGACTTGTGCAATCACTAGAAACTGTACTGAAGGAGGGGAAACCAGCTGCATTCTTGTGCAAAGCTCCTACTGTTGTTTTATGATTGTGGGCATTTTACTTGCAAGTGTGTCTATGTACCATGAGCATGCTTGGTGGCAATGGAAGCCATAAAAGGGCATTGGATATCTTGGAAGTAGAGTTAGAATAGTTGTGAGCCTCCATGTGGGTGTTATAAATTGAACTCTGGTCTTTTGGAAGAGTATCTCTCCAGGCCCCAAGGCCCAATTCTTAAAACCTTAATTTACTTAGTATTTAAAAATATATATGTATATGTTATCTAAGGACAAAGTCTTACTTAGTCACATTTTACTGGTTTGGATTTTTTGTTTTTTCTGCCCTACCATCCCCTCCAAAACAAATACAAACATCATTTCATTTCACTACATTTCAATTTTTACTTCTCTTAGATGGATACATGGAACCATAATACCAAATTGTACTTGGCAGAATTAGAGATTCCTTTACATTCCCTCCACCAGTTCATATTCCAGGTTCCCTAGTTTTTGTTTGTTTGGGGAGTGTGTGTGTGTGTGTGTGTGTGTGTGTGTGTGTGTGTGTGTGTGTGGTGCTGTGGTTTAAGTTTGTTTGAATTAGGATCCTAAAATGTTCTACACATTGCATTTGATTAATATGTTTTTATTCACAGTTTAGACTAACTTCAGTCATTTTTGCCATTTCCCTTGTTAACATTTGGGATTAAAATGTCACACAATGCCTTGTTACTATTTTCTGTGACCCAGTAACTGTTTCACAATCATCAAAAAGATAAAGTCTTTTTTGTCATTTGTGAAAGTCAATAAGCCTTTATATACACATTGGGAAGGAGAGTCAGTAAGGCTCACAATTTAAATGGCAGTAGTTACCAAATCAGGAAAGTTCATTAACCTTGTCAGACACTTCCTTTAAGTAAAATTCTAACATGTTCTGATTTATACTTGGCTAGAACTAATCCTTTTATTTTTCAGTTAATTGAATTCATCATTTTCTATTCAGAGCCCTTGTTTTAAGGAAACAGTCTGACGTATGCATGGCACTTCACATGCCATTTGTGTTCTGCCTCCTTGTCAGACGGTGGGAGTGATGATCTGTATGTGGAGTGGTAGCTCTCTGAGACATATGGAGTAGGTTCTTCTTTCCACTGAACCCAAAACCTGTTTTCCTTCTAGGATTCTCTATTACAACTGGAGTAGTAACATTTGTCATGAGAGTCTAGTGCTCCATGTATGGTTTCATCTCATCAGTCAGATTGTACTTAGAAAATGGAAAAATCAAGGATCAGTGAGAGTAACGAGGTTGCCCAGGTCACATGAGCTGTTGAAAAGGAGTACATGGCGGGCGGACAGATGGCTCAGCACATAAACGCATCTCTGAGACCAAGTGTAAAGTGATAAGGGAGCTGACTGCCCAGAGTTGTCCTCTGCCTTACACACAGACATAGAACAGATGAAATTTCTCATCAATCAAATTGAACATTGAGCCCTGATCTTTGGAGCTTTAAAGTCCCTTTCCATGGCATCTGAGGCACTTGTGTTGCTCATACTTTGATTTTCTCACTCAAATATTTCAGAGATGCTAACTGATTGCAGAAGCAACTTAAGCTGCATTTCCAGAGTAGACGTCCTTCTTCTTGATCTTAGAATGCAACATTTCTGTTTGTTTTCTTGCTGTTTCTGGTTGTCAGTGTGTCATAGCACACACACACAGTTTACAGCTGCGGGTGACCTTGAACCTCTGATCACATGCCTTTACTTCCAAATGCTAGGATTATAGGCATGGAGAAGACCAGCACTGTGGGACAGTAAACTACTGCAGCTGGCTTCCTGTGGAAGAGAACAGCTACAGGACTACATGCTAGGGATGCACTGTAGAAAAAGATTTTTTTGAGACAGGGTTCCTCTGTGTAACAGCTCTGGCTGTTCTGGAACTGGTTCTGTACACCAGATTGTCCTGTAACTTTCAGAGATCCACCTGCCTATGTCTCCCAAATACTAGAATTAGAGGCGTACACCACCACTGCCCAGTGAATTGTGGGTTTTAATCTTAAGGACCCAGCACTTTTAGTATTTGCCAACCTGTGCTGACCAATAAAAGAACAATTTTGTTCTGTATTTTATCAAATATTTAATCAGTTCTTGAAAGTGATATGCTAGTGTTTCTTTAAGAAATTTAACGTGTTCTTTTAAGATTTTCAAGAAAATGTATGACCTAAAAATTTTTAAAGATACTTTATTAGTGTTTCTTAAAGACAAAGATATAAGATGTAGAATATAGCAAAGATTATAAGACCATGTGTTCACTTTATGCCAGTATTACTATCAGAGCTGTAACTGTGCCAGGCAGGGTAACATGTGTCTCTAATTTAGCATCTGAGAGGTTATGCCAGAAAGATTATGTTCCCAGCCATCCTGGTCTACATGACAAATTCAAGGCCAGCTTGTCTAGCAGAGGAAAGCCCTGGGTTGGATCCCCGAACTGCTTGCACAAGTGCAAACTGTAACTGAATATCTTCAAAGACTAAGTTAGTAGCTACTTTACTGCAAATTATTTAATATTTCTGATTTTTCATAGTTAATGTTCATTTTTAACTCAGATCTAAAGTTTGCTTTGATTTCATGTTATATCACTGATGAAATCTAAAAGAAAATAATTTTCAGGGGGCTGGAGAGATGGCTCAGTGGTTAAGAGCACCGTCTGCTCTTCCAGAGGACCCAGGTTCGATTCCCAGCACCCATATGGCAGCCAACAACTGTCTGTAGTTCCAGTTCCAGGCAAACACCAAGGCAAATAAATAAATAAATAAAAGTGTTTTTTTAAAAAAAAAAAAGAAAAGAATTTTCAGAGCAATGAGTTATAGCAGATCTATTCTTAAAGGGCACAAGTAAATCACATGGCTTCATTTTCATTTAAACCTGTAACTTAATTTCTTCTTCTTAAAATTATTCATCTGAGTGATGTAGTCTGTTGTCCATGTATGTCTGTTAATTCCACATCCATGAATTTAATTAAATTAAATCAAAATATTAGAAAAAATATTGTTCTTTACTGGGCATGTGTTTTTTTCTTGTTATCATACCCTACAGAATGAAATACAGCAGCTATTTGTATTCATGTATTTAGGTTGTTTGAAAAATTGTATATAATCTAGGAATTACTTAAACTATATAGAAGAATGCACATTTATGTATAAATACTTTGCTATTTATATAAATGTACCTAGTTCCCAATATCCATAAGGATTCTGGAGCCACGCCCCCACAGATGTCAAAAATAACACAATGGGTATTGTGGTTCCATATTTAAAAGAAGCATATTTCACTTTTTTAAAGTATCATTAACTTAAAATTACAAAATGTGAATTTTATTTTACAAATGTGTAGCTATTGTTAATGAGCTTTTAGGCTATAAAATGGTGTTTTTCAGTGTTATGTCACAAAGTGTCTTTGTGCTTTTCTACAGACCACTCCTATGCCACCGTCACCAGCTGTGCAGGTGCAGGGCCAGCCTGACAGTTCTCAGCCTTCTCCACTCAGTGCATCCAGTCAGCATGCAGATCCAGTGAGGAAACCTGGGCACAACTTCATGTGTTTGTGGCAGTCTTGTAAAAAGTAAATGGCAGTTTTCTTTGTTATAAAAAAGTGTTTTTTTAAGAGTGCTTACATATTTAAATTTATTGTATATCATTTATAAAATTTCTTTTTCTGAAACCCGTGACTTAATGAAAAGTCTTTATGTTGTGAGTTATACTTACATGAAACAAGTGGCATGCTTCAGCTGAAAGATCGGTGGTCAGAAGAGCTGTGCTGTTTAATGCTAGTAAGGAATGTGTATGAGCATTAATTTTTAATCAGTTAATAACCTGATTTTTAGCCAGGCAGTGTGGTACAACTTTTAATCCTATCATTCAGAAAGCAGAAACAGGCAGATTTCTTGAGTTTGACACCAATCTGGTCTACATACAAGTTCCAGGCCAAACAAGGCTGCCTAATGAAACCCTGTCTTTTAGAAAGAAAAGGAAAAAAAGTCATTAGAGATTGAAGTGTTGAAGGAGTCATTTTGCTGGTAACCCTATCACTGAGGGGATTGAGATAATAATAGGACTGTCATGGTTTTGAGGTCAGCCTGTGCTTCACTATAAGATTCACCTCAAAGAAAAACCAAATTTGGTTTTGTGTTTTTAAGGTAACATAGTGACAAATATAAAATTTCTAGAAAAGCTTAAAAGTAATATCTAGAAGATGTATTTTGTTTTTAATTTCGGAAATCGCTTTTGAAATCATACCATTTCACAATTTAGTAACTAATATATATGAACAACAAGTAGAACTGAAATTTGTGTGTACTTGTGCATGATACAGGCATGCTGCATATGTGTGAGCCAGGGACTCACCAGATGGGTTAAGCTAGTTGACCAGAGAGCCCTCAGGTCTACACGGGTGAACTCTTCTGAGTACTAATGCTACAGATCTTGCACTTTGTGAACTGAACTATTTTCTACCCCCAGGACTGAACTTACTTTGTTCCCTTAGTGATGCTGGGTATGGAACATAAGAAAGGCTTTGCTTGTGCTGAGAAAGAGCTGGACCTAAGCTTCCATAGTTAAAGCAGTCTTAGACTTAAGGGAAGCTGTAAGATGCTGGATAAAATTAAATGTTTCTCTCTGTCAGCAGAGCTGAGCCAAGACACTTTGCCTGGAGTAGCTTGAACTCTAAGTCTTGGGCACTTACTTTAATAGGCAAAGTCATTTGTATTTCTTAGAGAAGGGATTCCTTTTTCATAGCTTAAAAATTGTGTTAGCTCTTTTGATTTATTCGAGATAATTGTTTTTTGTTCATTGCCTATTGCCTATGCAGGGTTTTGGTACAATCATGACCCACCTATCTCCATAGCCTGGGGATTATTAATAGCATGCAAAGCCAGTGCTTATCAAACTTATGTCTCAACACAGCAGTGGTACACAATATCAGTTTAGTACATCTTGACCAGTGGTTTTTTTGGTTTTGTTTTTTTTTCTTTTCTATGGGGAAAAAAAAAAAAAAAGAATAAAATGCAGATTCATCATGTTAGTAAGGGTAAGTATTGTTTCTCTTACTGTGTGTATGTATACTTGATTATAATGTAGACTCCCAAGAGACGCTCCTTAGATTGTCTGGTTACTTCTCTCATTCATTAAAACTGGCCGTCTTTCCTTGTCTCTTTTTGCTATGATGGTGCTGGGACTGGAGACTTCAGCACCTTCTGTCGTTAATCTTTATTTTAGTTTATGTTGAGTTAATTTGACACTACTGTCTACGTTCATTTGTTGAAAGTTTTTGTTTTCTGTGATCTAGTGGTAAAAAAATAGCTGATTGAGTAGGTAGTCCATTAAAGCTGTGTGTTGACTTAAAAATTTAAGAATGGGTTGGGGATTTAGCTCAGTAGTAAAACATTTTAGGTCTTGGGCTCAGTCCTTGGGAATAAAGAAGTTTAAAAGTAACTGCTTTACATGAAGCTCTTAGACTGTGTCAGCAATTTAAATAACGTACTCATGGAATGTTGATTCCATCTAATTTATATGACCCATGCTACCTAACTAAATGATAGGCTACTGTTTGTTTCTAAATAAGGCAGAGCCAGTGATGCTTCTTAAAGCTTGTCATTTTGTTCAGACTCTTAGTTTTTAAATTTTCATTAGTAATCCTGAGTCTACAAATACTTCTCACGTGTTTTCTTATACTTCCAATTCTTGGGCTACATATCCCTCAAAAAATAAATTACAGTTGAATTCAATGCTATGAAAGATGATTTTTATAGTGCTGTTAACAACATAGCAACAGTAAAGTTTCACTTTAGGACATTCTGTTTGAGTTGAGTCTTAAAGAATGAAATGGAATTTGCCACTATGTAGTCTCAAAAATTACCAAAGAACCCAGCATGCCCAGCAGACCATGAGGGGCTTAGGGTACCAAGAAGGTACAGAAGAAGAAAATAACTTTTATTTTTCAGATTCAGCTTCTATTCAGAATGAAAAATTATATGCCATAGCCATTGTCCACTAAATGGTTAGTTAAGAATTTTTAAATATCTTATCAAAAAATATGAGTGCTTTTTTTGCTATATTTAGAAGTAAACTTATGTAGTTCACTGATTTATTAGTGTAAAATACCTATTATTTCCAGTTGAAATACTGCATGCTCTCCTCCTTTTATAGAATTAAAAGTGACTTTGTTCTGGGTGGTGGTGGTGCACACTTGTAATTCCAGCACTAGAGAGGCAGGAGTGGGGGGGGCGGTGAGAGAGAGAGAGAGACATGGGGCGACTTTGTGCATTTGATCTGTGTGGCAGCACTGAACTTCTGATGTCTCTAATTCAGTAGTCTGCCTCTCTCTGCATCAGACTGAGTCATCCATTATAGCACCGTATGTCACCAGCAAACTGCAACAGTATAACATATGCTTGTTTTCTCTTTTATTTACTTCATATAACTTCCATCCTTTTAATTACAAACTCTGTATAGAACAGTAGTACCATTCTTTCTGAGTTATTGTTGTTGTCTGTTTGTTTGGGGGGGTTGTTGTTATTTTTGCTGTTTCTGTTTTTTAGTTAGTTCTTCCTTTCCTGTTTATACAACTTTTATCTCCTCTTTTTTTCCCCACACCCATCAAGTTCAGTTTATGCTGCCTATATATTCTTGGACATGTGGCATTCCAAGAGACTGTGGTCAGCTTACCAGAAAGAACATTCTTTGTAGTTTCTTGAACATGTGTGAGTGTTTTACCTGCATGTATGACATGTCTACCACATGCATGCCTAGTGCCCAAACTGGCCAGAAGAGGGCATCAGTGCTCTGGAACTCCTGGAGTAAAGACAAATATGAGCTACCATGTGAGTGCTAGGAATCAAACCCCAGTAAATGCTCTTAGCCACTGAACCATCTCTCCAGCCTCCTGGAAGCAACATTCTTAAAGAAAACTGGCTTTTCATCTCCCAGCAGCTTTAGCTAGAAGTGGAACTTCATACCTACTCCCCTTTCCCATGCTGAGATTTGGTCTTGCTTCAGACTACATGGGGCTGGCTTCTGGATGCCGTCACAATCACTGCTGGTGCTTATGTACAGCTGGCTTATTTGGTCTGGAGGACACTGTTTCCTTATCGTCACCCATGACCTCCGCCTCTTAACAGTCTGTTTGCCCTTTTGCAGTGATGATGAGTCTTGGGAGGAGGGGCTGTGATACAGATGTCCCATTTAGAGCTGATCATTCCACAGCCTCTTACTCTCCGTACCTTGGCCAGTTGTGAGTCTCTGTGTTAATCTCCATCTACTACAAATATAAGCTTCTCTGCTGAGGGTTAAGAGATGGACTTATCTGTGGGTATAGTGAGAAGACATTTAGGAATCAGCTGTTAATATGTCCAATAGTAGTAATTTCAACTCTAGAACTTCTGACCTGTCTAGCCACAGGGGTGGTTTTTTTTTTTTTTTGCCAACCATCGTACCAGTATAGGTTTTACCTTGTGAAATAGGACTTAAATTCCAGTGGAAAATGGTTATTTGTTACTATGATGTTAATGCCACTATTGCATCAGTGGACAAGCACGTCTGTAGCCCATGGGGCATTTAAAAAATATTTATTTTATGTATATGAATGACCTGTCTTATCTTCAAACACACCAGAAAATGGAATCAGATCCCATTACAGGTGGTTGTGAGCCACCATGTGGTTGCTGGGAATTGAACTCAGGACCTCTGGAAGAGCAGCCACTGTTCTCAACTGCTGAGCCATCTCTCATCCCCCAGGGTATTTCTTAAATGAAATGTTAGGTAGAATCCACTAATGAAACCATCTTGTCCTGATTATTTCTGCTTTGCATGTTATTGGTTCAGTTTCTCTAGTAATGATGCACCTATTCAAGCCACCTGTTTCTCCTGTGAGTTGCGGCAGAATTGTTTCAAAGACAACTATTCATCATATGTAAGCATAAAAATATAACACCCTATGTTGTACTCTGTAACTTATCACATGTGTTACACACATACCCACATTGCAGGAAAGCATGTGTGAAGGTGTACTGATTATGTATGTTTGTTTCATTTGAAAAGTTCTAAGTTTTTGTGAAAAGTCATTCATATCATATCAGTTAATAGGAACAGACTTTAGCATGCAGTCTTACTTTATATGACTAGGAGTTGGGTGGCACTTAATATTTGTTATGCCTGTAAGTATCTAGGCTTCAATTTTATTTTCTTAGCAGTTCTCTTTTTACAGATGGCTGTGAGCCATCATGTGGTTGCCGGGAATTGAACTCAGGACCTCTGGAGGAACAGTCAGTGTTCTTAACCGCTGAGCCATTTCTCCAGCCCTCAGCTCTCTTTTTAAATATTTATTTAGTGTATGTGTCAGTTATTGTCTGGTGCCATCATAGATCACTGGCTCCAGCAGTATGTTCATGTCTCCCTAGCCTTTACAATGGCCATTTGTCCTGTGTCTTCAATTTTCTCATGAATACAGAAAGTGTTCAGTATGTGACTTCTCTGTTCACCACCATCACCCATATCCTTCTCCCCCCCAACACACACACACACACCCTTGTGTCTGTCTGTCTCTTTCTCTCTCTCTGTGGCTGCCATCCTCCCTTGAGCCCAGAGCTTTCTACTTGCTGAGCAAGTACCCTTCCACAGAACCACTTCCCATCCCTTATGCAGCTTTATTCTTGGGTTAGAAATGATCTCATTTGGTCTCTTCACATAACCTTGTCCATCACCCTTGTTTTGTATTACTATTAGGCACAATGTTGACTATTAGCTCATAACTGAAATATATAAAAAAGTCTTTAAATAAAGTTTGACCATAAGAGTTCTATCTTGTTTTATGAATAGTGGTTTTTCTTAATAGTTTGTTTCGAAGATGCTTCTGAAGCCATAGAAAACATCTCAAGATCAATTCTCTAAAGTATGGTGATGATGTAGTTCTCTAGCCACTCACTGCCAAAGCTTGAAAAAGTATTTCCATCTGAAAGAAGTGTGATCTATGTGGCCATGCTGAGAATTCTATCATTAACGCTCAGACCAAAAATGCCAAATTTCCCAAAATTAGTTTAATTAAACATTTTAATTTAAAGCTCTTTGCTTATAAAGCAGGAACTTGGACTGTTTGATGGGAAAATGACTATTTTCTGAATACCTAGAAATTGCTAAGGTGATGCTTATCTATGCCATTGACAGTCTAACATTTACCAACTTCATTACTGGTTTGCAAAAGATAAGAACTTAGAGGTAACTAGCATTTCTATTCTCATTATGATTTTGATACTCAGAAATTCCTAGGAAATACTAATTATCTCAAGTTGTCTGAATTTTAGAAATAATGTAGTAAACTTAAAAATACAGAAGAAATTAAAATATTTGCATAATTGTGGTGGAAGTTTAGGTAGAAACATACACTTATAAAATTACCAAGCCAATAATTTGAAAATATTTCATACAGTAAAATATTCAGAGTAGATGTTTTAATTCACAATATGGTACTTGCAGCAAGGATTGTTTAATTCTAGATAAGTTGCCAGTTTAGCTTCATTTAACTAATGATTAAATTGGTCAATAGCTTGAATTGCAGGTCAATAGAAGAGTAAAGCCAAAAATTAATTGTAAAGCATCTTTTTTCTGTCAGTGGTCACAGCATGCTGTTTTGCTCATTGACATTCTGCTGAAGCAGCACAGTGCCTGCCACACACAGGGCTTGTCATTACTCTTCCTGAGTTGCACTCATTAGCTTGATTTGAACTCAACAGTTCTGGGCTGCACTGGCTTGGCATCACTTATTATCATAATAGTCATGAAATTTTGCTGCTTCTAAGTGTATGCAGGAATCTGTATGAAATGAGACTTACTGGAAGTTTTACTAATGTTTTACTGATATTTATAACCAACAAGTCAGCCTAAGGACAAGGAGGACTTCCTGTGATGCTGCTATGGGTAGGATTATTTTATAACTAACGAGTCATCCTAAGGACAAGGAGGACTTTCTGTGATGCTGCTATGGGTAGCATTATTTTATAACTAACGAGTCATCCTAAGGACAAGGAGGACTTCCTGTGATGCTGCTATGGGTAGCATTATTTTATAACTAACGAGTCATCCTAAGGACAAGGAGGACTTCCTGTGATGCTGCTATGGGTAGGGTTATTTTGAGAAATATATGCTCACCAAGCCTTTACCACCTCTGCTCTAAAAAAAAAAAAAAAAAAAGTTCCTGGGAAAATCCCTGGCTGGTTGACTGGTTAGTTGGTGACCAGTCATTCTTTCAACATTGAGTTCCAAAGAGCCCAATTACTTAAAGGTGTTACCAAATACCAAAATTTCATATGACATAAAATTTTTTGGGGTTAAGGTAGTTTTATTGTTAAATATTTAAAATGTTTACACATATCATTTCCTAGGTTGAAATCTAACTTGTAGTTTTCTAATATTTATTTCTTGGGAAATTATGCATAGAATACAGAGAATTATCAACCATCACTTATTTCTTGAACCTAGTTTGTTTCCAGAATTTTGCCAGGGTGAAAAAAATTACGATATAAGATAACTGAATAAAAGAGTATGCCTTAGTTCATCCCTAGTAATATATTTCAGCATATCAAGGTATGTTGAAGAAGAAAAACAGTCTTTAGTGTTCAACATAAATACCAAGTTTGAAATCCCAGCTCTGATACTTAGTTGTGATTCTAGAAAACGATGTTTCAGAGCCCAGTTTTTAGTATAAAGTGGGGGTGTGAATGTACCAGGTGCTTGTGTGTACTGACCAACATTTAGATAGAAAGCACTTTGTGTTGTGAGGGACTTCACAAGAACAGTGTGATGTGCACAGTTCCAGATGTTTCTGAGAAACCAAGTGAGTATCCATGCTAGAATTGTATTCAGTTCATTTAGATGCTTCATTTATCCCCTTAAGAGTATGCGTACATCTCCCTGCCCATAAGGCTCAGAGAACTCTGCAGAAGATAGTCAAGGCCAGAGGGCCCAGGAGTTTGCTGTGAGATTGTGTCTTTGTAGTGTCAGGAGCTACAGCTTATAAAATCTGAACATGGATGACACCAATAGACATGGTCAAAGTGGACAGGGTCTATGAGACCCCAACCCTACACAAAGAACCACAGGCAACTACAAAATGCTGAAAGTAAGGGAAACAGTTCTTAGTGAAGAGCACAAAGATCATGTACACAGACTTCTTAAATCCCATGAATTTCTGGATGATAATTAATTAGAGTCCACATTGTACACACCTTCTTCCTGTGGTACTTTCTCAGATAGGGGAACTATTTTTTTCACCTGCTGTTAATGTTTTGGAGGTGTACATTTTTAAATCATATCTTAATGTCTCCTAATGTATTTGTTTGCTTGTTTATTGAAGCTGGGTTTTACTACATACCTCTTGACTGACCTAGAACTTACAATATATACCCCTTGCAGAGATCTGCCTTGAATTTTGTAGTTTAAATTATGTATTAACTAGCATATATTCTATATGTGAGCCTATGCATGTTAGTGGAAGTGTCTGCCAAGGCCAGAAACATCTTATTCTCCTTCAGGCCATCTGCTGTGACACTGAGGACTGAGCTCTTGTCTGTAATATCAGTGTGTCCTCTTAACCAAGGAGCCATCTCTCCAGTTTCACTTTAATAGTGAAATTAGACTTGTTTATCTCCCTCTCATCCTAAACTCTTACATCTGGATATAATATAACCTAGCTAATCTTCTACCAAGGCAGTTGATATCCCCTGGTTTTAGCAGATAGTATTGCAGTCTCATTTGCTTATAAAATAATGCATATCTTTGATATACCCTAAAACAATTTGTAAAACAAATTGATATCAAAGGTTAAGTGAGGTAAAAGTTTGTTTTATGGAAATAATTTGGTGCAGATTTTTGTTTCTTCATGATTCTTTTTACATTTATGCATATCTGTTTTATACTAGAATTTTTTTCACAAAATACCACATACCTATTTCATGCAAATAAAGTGGAGGGTTTTGTTATTTTTGGTTTTTGTTTGGTGTTTTTTTTTGTTTTGTTGCAGCAGAAGGCTATTAAGACATGGAATACTTTTAGACCACTAAAAGGAAAAGAGCCTGCCAAAATTTGACCAAGAAAACTCTAAATGAATCTAAATTCAACTCTTGTTTTCAGCCTTTTGATATATGCCTTATTATTTCAGTGTTTCTTTTTGAATTGTTCTATTGAATGTGGTGGGATGTGTGTGTGTGTGTGTGTGTGTGTGTGAGAGAGAGAGAGAGAGAGAGAGAGAGAGTCTGGAATAAACTGCAGGCTTTTAAAGGATGAAGTTGAAGTGGGAAATGTGTTGGTGTTGCTGCCCTAGGGCACTTGCACCTGCTGACAAGAACAGGCTGGCCTGAACAGCACCAGAGATGGTTGTAGTTTTTAAATATTTTCTTTTTTTTTGTTCGTTGTCTTTTGTTGTTGGGGTTTGTGTTTATTTGTTTGTTTTGAGTATTTTACTCCTAAATGCCTACCCAGTGATTAAGGGACAGCCTGGGGACAGTAGCTGAGATCCCAGAGAAAGGACAGGTGATGTGGAGAGAGAGGAGGCAGCACAAGACAGGAGTTCCTTCTGCAGTGTGTCTTGTTTGGAGTCAAACATAAACTGGGACATCTTATCTGCGTTCACAGATTCATACTGCTCAGGAGAAGGCAAGGACTGTGAAGTTAGCCAAAGTGACTTTGGGCCAGTTCTGATGAGTGCTTACTGATGAGTCACTTGGTAATGGAGGCAGTCACTTAGTCTCAGGATTCTAAATGCCTGCCACTATCTCAAAATTAAAAGTAAAACAGACTGGTGTGATGGCATATGCATTTAGTCCCAGCACTTGGGAGAGTTCAAGGCCACCCAGAGACACACAGTGAGACACTATCTGAAACACACAAAGAGCAAACTGGGGGTGAGAATACAAGAGGTTTCTCTTCCTACTCATATCACCAGTCATAATGACCATAGTGATTATCACTCCCATCTATTTATGGCCATCTAGCTTCAGGTAGTTTAACAAGTAACACCAAAACTAAATTACCAGTAAGTGAAATTTTTCAGACCATTTTTTTTGCCCAGTTCAGTCACTTTGGAAGTGTGTCAAAAGGAGCACATGCCCATGTGTGTGGATCATAACAGTATTCAGCGGAAGACAACGAAGTATGATAAGGAAAACAATTTTATAATTTGAATAAAGATGCCACATTATTGTGGGAGTGACAAGTTATATACAATATTCAATCAGCAGCTGCAGTTCCCCTTGTTCTCAAAAGACAGAGTGCAGAGAAAGAAAGCCGAGAGAAAAAACATGATATTAATGCTACTGGGAACTGGATCACAGGAAATTGTTGGTTTTCTTTGGCTGTTTATTTTTGGGGGTTCACTAAATGAGTGTGCTTTGATGATTTGGGAGAGTGAGCTAGATGATTACTAAAAAGGAAGTAGTGAAGATAATTCTAGATATGGTAGCAAGCAGCAATGGCATTCCGCCTCATCACTGATTGCTCCTTACCCCCCAAAATTCATCATCTGTAATGGCCATATATATTTGCTTGCATTCTTTAGTTCAGCTTTCCATTGGGAGGGTGGCGGGTGTGTTGAGACAGCGACTTGCTAAGTAGCCTGGTTTGGCCTTGGACCTCAGCCTTCCAAGTGTTGAGATATCAGGTATGCTCTTCCTTTAGTGTTATATTTGAGCTTTAAAATTCAGATCTTTTATCATGTTAGTTTGGAACCCTCCACTGTTTTCATACTCATATAATCGTTGAAACTAGCTGAATTAGCACAAAATACCTTAGAACTTTGTCCTGAACTACCACATCCAGTGCATGACTCATACTGATAGAGTAGGTGGATTTTCAAGGGGAATGGCACATACCAGACAGTGTTTGATGGGTAAGTGACAAATAAAAATCTTTCTTATCATATCATTTGCACACAGTTGTATATATTTCAACAGTTAAAATTGAGACAGGGAAACACTATCTGGCTTGATGTGTTGTGTACCTATATTTCAGCACTCAAAAGCATAAAGGCATGAGAATCACCATTTGGACCAGCCTGGGCTACATTGTGAGACCCAATCTCAAAACACACTTTTTAAAATTTGCCATATATTTTTCCTGTCATTATAGCAACTTGCCAACTTCATGTATCACTGAGTCGTTTAAGGTTATGTTCTGCAAAATGCTTAAGACTACAATCCCTTCTGATAAGTCACTAGTAGTACATTTACATTTAGGATATGTATAGACAACATCCTCTAACCAAGATGCATTCTGAGAATTGGGAATTCGGTGATTCTTCATTGTTTATCATGGTACTAGTATTTACAAAAGTCTGTATACAGAGTCTGCTACCCAAGAAAGCTCTAAGTAGAAGAAAAAATATAATAGATAAAGCAGAAACATATGGTATCATGATCAAGTGTCTTATTTTATACATGTAACTACTATCCTTTGTGTGGCTAACTGTATTTATTTACAACAGCTACTGTACCAGGTTGCCTACATGGTTGCTTAGTGTGGTAGGAAGTTTTAGTCTCATCACATTTTTATAAGTCATGTATGTAGCCATGTATGTCATCTGTCATTGACAAAAACATCTTTATACAGCACATAAATTCTTTTCAATTAGTAATATAATAAATCTTAATGAAATTTGAAAGTAACAAAATTGTTCCTATAGTTATAGTCTATATAACATTCCAGTTGTATTTGTTTCAGCACAAAGTGAGTGTGCTTAAGTACTTATTTGGAGTACCTAAAATTAATGGATATCCTGATTTTAAGTTTCATAATAAAGTTTTATTGATCTTTATGTAGGTGAATATGAATAAAAGTTAAATTTGTAATCTGTGACTTAGAGATTGCTATAATTCAGTAATTGCATTCATCATTAAATTTGTTTTTAAATATTAAACATTTCCTGAACTGATATAAATTTGAGATAATGAATATATAATATGCATTAAAAATCGATTCAGGGCTAGAAAGAAGGGTTATCATTTAAAAACCCTTGTGAATTCTTGTAGAGGATTTTGGTCTCTTTTCATCACATGACAGTTTACAATCCTCTGTAACTTCAGTGCCAGGGGGTCCAACGCCCTCTTCTGACCACTGGGGGTACCAGGCACATTGATATACATATACACGTGTACAGACAAGATACTCATGCACACAAAAATAAGCCAGTCTTTAAAAATACTTCCTAATTTATTCAAATAGACACAGTTATATAATAGCCAAAAATAGAATCCAATGCCCTCTGCTGGACACTGCAGTTACCTGCACACATTTGCACACACACAAGCTACACAAGATTAAAAATGAAATGTTATTTTTATAAAAAGCTGTAGCCAAGATTTCCTAGTAATTTCTTTAATCTATTAAGTCAACATGATTTAAAGAATTTACCTGAGTGGCAGATATTTTTGCCTTTTCTTTTCTAGGTGGTTTCAGACACCCTCCCAGGTATTCTACCATGCAGCTACTGAACATGGAGGGAAAGACGTCTATCCAGGGCAGTGTCTTTGGGAAGGCTGTGAGCCTTTTCAGCGTCAGAGGTTTTCTTTCATTACCCACTTACAGGTATACCTTCTTGACACTATTTGCTCAGTGACTTATCTGTCACACACATTAAAGATTATGATGTTTATCTTTTTTTTTTTCCCCTCTCTCTCTCTCTTTAAGGATAAGCACTGTTCAAAGGATGCTCTGCTTGCAGGATTAAAACAAGATGAACCAGGACAAGTGGCAAATCAAAAATCTTCTACCAAGTAAAGAAAATTAGTTTCCTTACTATCAAGCATAAAGAGCAAGTAGTTTCTAAATGGTCAAGGGCCTGTCTCCCATTCCTGGCACTGAAAAACAAAATAGAAAACTAGGCAAAACAGAGGAACAACAAAAAGAAACTTAACATATCAGAAATTCAAAACATGTGCTCTAACTCATCTCTCACTACCAACCTATAAGATTCTGCTTTAACTACATAAATTTTCTCCATAAATGTCTCTACATATGTATCTGTTTTCATAGCAGTTGCACTATAAAGTAGCCCTGATTTTGGAGACAAGGCATTAGGCAGATAGATAACATAGGAGGGAAAACTTTGTAAATTAGAAGTACTATTGAGTTTTTTATTTGTTTTAAGGGAGTGAACATGTATTTGACAATGGCAGAGATCTCTTTCTATATACATATACTTGCATACCTATAAACATACATATATTCTGTCTTACATATGAGTTTAATTTTTAATATATAATCTGTGTATTTGGGGATGGTATGATGCTGGGAATTGAGTTCAGGACCTCTGGAAGAGCAGCCAGTGCTCTTAACCTCTGAGTCATTTCTCCAGCCCCCTCTATATTACATATTTTTTAATTATTTATTTATTATGTATATAGTGTTCTGTGTGCATGTTTTCCTGCAGGACGGAAAAGGGCGTTAGACCTCATTATAGATGGTTGTGAGCCACGATGTGGTTGCTAGGAATTGAACTTAGGACCTCTGGAAGAAAAGCTAGTGTTCCTAAACTGCTAAGCTATCTCTCCAGCCCTATATTATATTTTTAATATTCAGAATTTGTGTTTAAAAAATCAGAACTATCCCTCATTTACAAGTTACAGAAGAAGCGGATTTTGTTAGCATGCATCTGCCAGATCTTTTTCCATCTCTGCCTCCCAGCTCAGCAGGTCTGCTTGGCCAAAGAAACTGGAATTGCTTTAAATGGGAGTTTATACTATAATGTTTCTGCAGGCCATCCATCCTGTGTCTTTAATATGAATAATAGAACTTCCTTTACAACTTCTGTCTGTTGCAAAGACTGGTTGAAAGGAAGATTGTTAAGAAAGTAGTATAAATACTATCCTTACCACATGTTCTAATTCACAGGGCAGCTTTCTTCCTGATCTAAAATTGCAGTCTTTTATTTGTCCTAGCAAACAACTTCACAGTACTTTCAAAATTGAGAACTCCACAACTCTGGTGCTGTGCTAAGTTACTGTTAATTGCCTCCTAACCAAGCAAGCATAGTGACTTTAGAGATGGGCCTTTCCGTACATCTGTTTGCTTTGCAACTGACAGACTGAGTGGTGTGTTGTACTGCTCCCTGTAATACCTGCAAGCAGGGGGATGGGTTGATCAAGGCCAGGCTGAGCTGCACAGTGAGACTGTGTCAAAGAGAAAGAGGTAGATTGGCTGGAAAGTTCAAGCCCTAAAGCAGAGAGCTCTTGGTGTGGGCTGACTGGGTAACAGAGGGGATCAATCACAGTCGTCTGTCTATGCAGTTAACATTGTCTGTCTGATCCATGTAGGCAGCCAGCTTTAGGAGGCACCGGCTCAGCTCCTAGAGCACAGAAGGCCATTGCTAGTCACCCCAGTGCTGCACTCATGGCTCTTAGGAGAGGCTCCAGGAACCTTGTCTTCCGGGACTTCACAGTAAGTGCACCTTAGAACCCTTGTCCTTGAAGGTGTGGCCCTGTGTGATTTAGATCTTTATTCTTTTTTTTTTATATTCTCCATTCTTTTTAAGGATGAAAAAGAGGGACCAATAACTAAACACATCCGACTAACAGCTGCCTTAATATTAAAAAATATTGGTAAATATTCAGAGTGTGGGCGCAGGTGAGTAATCTGTTTCCCTAACCAAAGCAAACTTCCTGTACTTTTATGTGTGAGTTAATGACATTGCCTGCCTCTTACTTGCTGCTTTTCTGATTGATTTGTGAATGTGTCCAAAAGCTTATGGTAAGGCCAGGCCAACATGGTCTCTCCAAAGCCAAAAATAAAGTTGAAACAGAAAACAATTCTTCAACTTGTTTTATTGTCAATTTTCTTCCTGGCCATAGCATTTACAGAAGAAAATAAAAACAGTTCTTCTGAGGAAGAAACCTGAATTGTTATTGGGGAAAAGAGGGAGTTGGCCATTTGCATTTCATGGAATCAATTCAGTTCCATTTGCCAATTGGTGTTTCTAATAAGCTTATCAAAACTATGACTATTAGGAGTCATTGTAATACTTTTGATGTTTTACAGTTACCTTCTAGTGAATTTAAGAAAGAGCATAATCTGTAGATAAGTTTTTAAAGTACGAATGACTGTATCCTTGAGAATATGTTCTCCCATATGCTCTTACAGCGTGGTTCTCAACCTTCCTAGTGCTGTGACCCTTTAGTGTCGTTCCTGAGGTGGTGGTGAGCCCAACTGTAGAATGTTGGGTTGCTGCTGTTGTGAGTCATAACCCTGCTTTGCAGGGACTCCCTTGAGCCCACCTTCCTTCTGTTACTTCCATACGCTCATCGAGGCGGCTCAGAAGCTGTCCAGGTGCCTCGAACTTGTTAGGCCTATCTCCTACAAATGTCTTCCGTCTACATTCTAATTGGTTTAGGTATTATAATATTTAAGGTAAATTCTCAACGCATAAAAATGTGGAATTACAAAAGAAAATAATTGTACCGTATTAGCTTTTAAAATTTTTGTAAGTGATAATTTTTTGAAATTAAAATATAACTACATCGTTTCTCCCCTTCCATTTCTCCCTCTTTCTCTCCTCCCTCCATGCCTTTCCCTGCCACATGCCTGACCTCACTGTCTGTAATTGCTGCTGCACACACACACACACACACACACACACACACGAGTTATATTACCTGTATAGACATGATTTAAGGACTTGGTACTAGATAACTAGTTCAGGGGGTTCATCCCTGAGGATGACTATTTTCCCCCTCTCGCCCTCTATTTCTTTGTCTGGATAGAGTATACTAGAATGTCTGTTGGTGTTATGCTTGTTCGGGTCCGGTTTAGACTTCATGGATATAGCTTTCCTGTCATGTCTTAAGAAAATGTATTCTCTCTGAAAACTTGCTGTTACTTTGTTCTAAAAATCTTTCTGCTTTTTCTTTCTTGATTCCTGACGTAGTGCTACATTTATCTATGGGTACAATAAAATAAGCATTTAAATGTGATGAGAAATTAATCTGATTCAGTAGAGTTGTAGTAATAGGTTCTCTCTAAGATTTATGACCCCAGTGGCCCCAGGTAGTTGGTCATAGATGGAATTTCCTGTCCCACAGCCACTCTGAAATAATCACTCAGAGGCATAGTATTGATTACTAGTGCTTAGCCAGTAGTTCAGACTTGTTACTAGCTAACTCTTACACTTCAATTGACCCATATTTCTTATCTATACTTTGCCAGTCTCTGTCTGGCTGTCCCATCTAATACTTTTTACCTGGCTACTGACAGTCAGCATTTAATTAAAACAATTTGAGTGACAAATCTTTACAGTGTACAAAGTGAGTATTCACAACCATTGATGATGTTTCTAGCACCAGGCATGATTTCTTTCTTCCTCTTGAGCAGACCTTAAGTTGAATTATATAGCTGTTGGCTGCTGCCAAGATATTTGCCACTATTATTCCCTTAGGAACATCTTGTGCATTATTATGGTTCATAGTCACCACAGCCATGTATGACTGTTGGCTGTTTCTCTCCCTTGGAATCTTACTTAATTAGTACATGGAAGTTAGTCCCTAGGGGGAAGACTTTAAGGTAGAGCCTCAAGTCCAATGAAAACCCCCATGTCATTCTTCACAGAAACAGAAAATCTAGCCTAAAATTTATGTGGACTCACAATAACCATGGATAGCCAAAGGAAACGTGACTGAAAAGAACAATACTAAAGGAATTACAACTCCAGATTTCAGAATGTAGTACATAGCCATAGAACCAGAACCTGTATATGATACTGGCATACATGTAGACCAAGGAAGCAAAGTAGAAGACACAAACATTAGTACACATAACTACAGATAAGAAATATTTACACAGATATGCCAAAAATAGACACTAGAGAAAAGGAAGCATCTTTAAAATGGTGCTGGGAAAACTAGCTGAAGAATGAAATTAGAGCTGTATCCATGACCTTGTACAAAATCTAACTCCACATGGACCAAAGACCTACATCTGAAACACTGGAAGCTCTGGACTAAGGAATAGACAGTAATCTACAATATATAGGTGTAGAAAAGGCCTTTGAATAGTACACTCAGGGATTAAGGCCAACAATTGACAAGTGGGACCTCATAAAACCAAAAAGCTTAAAAGCTAAGGAAACAACCAACTAACTGCAGAAGCCCACAGAAGTAGGACAGGATGGTTTCCAGCTATACATCCAGAATATTATAAGAAATAAAAAATAAAAAAAATTTAAGTCAATAAATGACCCATTTTAAAAGTCAGCTATAGGGGCTGGAGGGATGGCTCAGCGGTTAAGAGCACCGTCTGCTCTTCCAGAGGACCCGGGTTCGATTCCCAGCACCCACATGGCAGCTAACAACTGTCTGTAGTTCCAGTTCCAGGCAAACACCAAGGCAAATAAATAAATAAATAAATAAAAGTCAGCTATAAATCTGAACAGATTTCTCAAGAAAAAATAAAAATGACTAAGTAAAACCTTTTTGAAATGTTCATAACCCCAGAAATTAGAGAAATGCAGATTGGAATAATTTTGAGATTTTTTGTACTCAAGTCAGAATGACAGATCAAACCCAACAATGGACAGCAAATGCTGCAGAGGATGTTGGGGAGGGACCCTCATTCACTGTTGGTACAATTACTGACTAGTAAGACCCTATGGAAATCTCAGTGGAAGATTTAAAAAGCCAAAAATAAATGTCATATCACCCAGTTCTACCCCTCGGGCATAGGCCCAAAGGACTGCACATTCTACTCCACCAGTACTGGCTGTGCCATGTGCATTGCTGCTCCATTCACAGTAGCTAAGAAATGGAAACAACTAGATATCCTTCAGTGAGAAGTGGGTAATATGTGTGGTGTTCACTATGGAATACTGTTAGGCTCTAATGAAAAATGTAATAAGCCAATAAATGGATAGAACAAGAAAATATATTGAATGAAATAATACAGACCTAGTAAGCCAAATATTGCAGGAATAATTTTTCGTTAATGTGCAACATGAGAAATATCAAGTTGGTTTTGCAGGAGGGCATTGTTTGGTTTGGTTTAGGTGCTAGAGATTGAACATTCATAGTATCTAAGTAAGATTTTTTAATGGTAAGGCTTAATAGCTCCTCTCAGAATATGTCCATCCACCATCTTCATTCTCCTTTCTCATTGTAGCCTGCTTTACAACCACAGAAAAGCTAATGCAAGTTCCTGCTCACATTAGACTCTTTGTCTTCACCTTGGAGCTTTTGTTCCAGGATTCTGCTGTCCTTCCTGTCATTTCCCTCCAGTGTCTCTGTGATTCACCTCAGATGAGCACTGCTTTCTAGAGCCTTATTTTTTTATTATTTATTTTTTATTTTATATGTATGAGCATTTTGCCTGCAGGTATGTGTATGCATTATTTGTGTACAGTACTCACAGAGGCCAAAAGAGGGTGTTGGATCTTCTGGAACTATAGTTAGTTACAAAGGTTGTGAGTCACCGTGTGGATGCTGGGAATTAAACCCCCGTCCTCTGGAAGAGCAGCCAGTGCTCCCTCCTCACTGAGCCATCTCCAGCCCTTTCTTATGTTAGATGTTTATTTCCCACTGAGTTTGTTCTTCTTCCTGTTTCTTTAGGTTGCCTTGTTGACATTTAATCTCTATTCTGTAAACAGGTTTAATGTCTCTTTTTCTCTACTAAGCCATGCTCAGACTTTACTTCTTCCAGCATGCACACTAGAATATTGTCCAAGCACAGCCTAGGAATTCTACATCCAGGGTGGCCACTTCCATTCCTGATGTCTTCCTCAGGCCCTACCCTGCTCCAGATCACTCTGTGTCCCAACTACCGCATGTGGAGCTCTTTAAAGGTAGAAATTGGGGGTTTATTTAAGCTGTTGTTTTTTTGGTGACTATCATTCAAAAGTATGTGATGGACAGAAGGAAAGGGGACTGGCAAGTTCCTTTCCTACTAGAGAGCTGCCTGGAATTTGTGTAGAGAATCTGAATTCCCAAGATGACTTTTCTTTAGGGCTCTCCCTTCATATCCTGGTTGTATGGTTGGGTTTGCATGGAAAAATCCCTTTTTCTGGCTATAAGTCATAGAACTGGAAGTTATGACTTTGCCCTGTTTGCTTTCTTGTTGACTATTGTTTTGTGTGTAGACTTTTGTCTTCCAGATGTGTTCTGGCATGTCAGTTCTCAGGGTCTTAGAATAGTGGGATCCTAAAAATGCCATCACCAATAGGCAAAACTGTGAAGGGGCTTTGCAAGTTTGAAGTCTGCGTAGGATGCATGATGAGACCTTGTCTTACAGCAAGCAGTCACCAAGTTCTTCCCATACCACTCATCCTCACTGTCTCCGTCTGCTGAGCATTTCCTGTGCTGCGAACTTTTTGTCCTTGAAAATACTGATAATCACAGATCCTAGTACATGAAGTAGAACGTAAGGAATCCCTTTGTTAATGGAATAATACTAAAACATATTTCAGTTTTTAATAAGAGCATTTATGTTAAGAGGTAGATTTAGTTTACTTTTACTTCAGTGTGCAGTACCCTGCATGTGGGAAATGCTAGGGTTTTTGTGAGGGTTTTTGTGTTTTAATGTCAGGATATGATAGCTTGAATAATGCATTTTATTTCTTCTAATTGAGTTTTAGCTCCAGAGAAGTCTCAAGATATTTTTCCTTTTGATAACAATATAATGCTTGCATCTTATTTGAAAATCAACTAGTGCTTTTTAAGCATGCTAAATTTTCTCATTTTATACATATGGGTGTTTGCCTTCATATATGTATATGTTTACCACATGCACGCCTGGTGCCAGTAAAGGTCAGAAAAGAGCATCAGATCTCCTGGAACTAAAGTGATAGATGGTTGTGAGCCACTCTGTGTGCATGTGTGTGTGCTCGTGTGTGTGTGTGTGTGTGTGTGTGTGTGTGTGTGTGTGTGTGTGTGCTGGGAACCAAATTTGGAGCCTTTGTGAGAACCAGAAATGCTGTAACCCTCTAAGCTGTCTCTGCAATCCCCAGAGTCCTTTTGAATACATTAATCTTGAGCAATCTCAAATGAAAATTAAGAAAGCATCCCATTATAACAACATCAAAAGAACAAAAATACTTAAGAACCAGCTAAATGAAAAGATATATATTTTGAAAATAATAGAAGATTGCTAGAATGTAAAGGAAACGTGAATGGGATGACAGCCCATGTTTAATTGTTTAATGGGCCAAAGGTCAGGTGCCAATACAGGGGCTGGAGAGATGCCTCAGTGGTTAGGAGCACTGGCTGCTCTTTCAGAGAATCTGGGTTCAATTCCCATCATTCACATGGCAGCTCACGACTTTAACTCCAGGTCCAAGAGATCCAATGTCCTCTTCTGTCACACATGTGGCACACAGATTCATGCAAGCAAAACACTCATTATACATATTTTAAAGATACCTCCATCAAAATACCAGCAGTTTTTGTGGACATAGATTAGTCCATCCTGAAAAGGACCCAAAAAGATAAAAAATAATCTTGACAAAGGACAAAAAGTACTTGTGGTAACTTCGTAACTTTAGAACTTGCTGCACAGCTCCAATGCCTGTGTTCCTGATATGAAGACAGGGAGCCCAAGAGAACAGAAGAGAGGCCTCAAAGTAGACCTTCCCATGCACAGCTGAGAGCTCTTCAAGAAGGCTGCCAGTTCTCGGTCTCAGGCTGTCTTTGCAAATGATGTTAGGAAAACTAGACTTAACATCTGCAGAAGAAATTGAACAGCTGTATTTGCCATATGTATCTTAGCTCAAAATAGATCAATGAGTTGCATAAATGAGCTAAAACTATTAACAAATTAGAAGCAAACATGAGGCAAAGACTTCCTATTACCACACTTAACTAATGTCTTCTTGGTCTACTGCCCCAGAGGTGGAGCAAACAGAATCTAGAGAAACTGGACTTCAGCACAACTAAAACCTGACATCAGATAAGTCATAAGCAATAATGTTTGGCAAATCATAGAGTAAGTGTAAATAATTGAAAAAATCATAGATTTGGTAAGGGTTCCTTATTGAGTCTATATACAAAAGTCCTAGTTGCTGTGGAAACTTGCATCAGATAGTTCTTCCAAGGAGAGAAAAATTGTAATGTTGACTTAAACTGGGGTGCTGCTGACCCCTTAGAAATGAGAAAGTGCTAATGCAGGACACAGCTATGAGCCTTGAGGAAGTCCTCTGAGTGAGAAAGCCAGGCACAGAGGATCAGTGCCAAGTTTTCTGCCAGAACAAGTGTAGACAGACCAGTTAAGGCAGTGGTTCTCAGACATGGGTTGTAATACCATTGGCAAACCACTGTCTTCAAAAATATTTACATCAGGGCTGGAGAGATGGCTCAGAGGTTAAGAGCACTGACTGCTCTTACAGAGGTCCTGAGTTCAATTCCCAACAACCACATGGTGGCTCACAACATAATAAATAAATAAATCTAAAAAAAAAAAACAAAACTACTTACATTATAATTTATAACAGTAGCAAAATTACAGGGGTGCAGTAGCAACAAAAATAATTTTATAGTTGGGGGTCACCGCAACATGAGAAACTGTACTCACAGTTGGGGTCACAGTGTTAGGGAGGCTGAGAACCACTGAATTAATGTGAGTTTTGAGCAGTGGGAAATGGTTGTTTCATGGGTAAAACATGGAAAGGCTGAATAGTGACCGTCATTACACTACAGGATCAGTGTACTTGATGTTACCATGGGTTAAGTTCATATCACACATTGTCATAAAAAAGAAGAAAGTTAAAGATAACAACAGACAGACTTGGAAAGAAGGGGAAGTGACACAGGCTTGCACAGTCCCGATGAATTGTTTACAATGTCAGAAGAACTGAGGAATCCAAGCCGTTATTCAGCCTCCCAGAGCACTCCCACACCTCCTTCCCACCTCTACTTTGGTAGTTTTCATAAACTTAAGCAGATTCTTCTGATATTTTCCTAATGTTGCCTAAGAATATGCTTGTGAAGCTGCTGATGGTGGCACACGCCTTTAATCCCAGCGGATATAGGTGGATCTCTGTGAGTTTGAAGCCAGCCTGGTCTGCATAGTGAGTTTTAGGACAGCCAAGACTATACAGAGAAACCTTGTTCAAAAAAAAAAAAAAAAAGCAAGCACATGGCATGTTTCTGTGTTCTTTTGTCGAGATGTAAGTTCTGTGCTATGGGGTCTTCCCCAGCTGTGCTGTTAGGATCCAGGGGCATTCTAGGTCACATTTCTTTGCATGTGACCTATTTTTCCACTCAGAAGTTCTAATGTATTTCTGGCTTGTAAAGTTCAGTGGCTGTGATATCTTATAGGTTGTTTAACCACCGCCAAAACAACTATACATATTAATGGGGTGTTCAGTGATGCGCTCTCTCTCTCTCTCTCTCTCTCTCTCTCTCTCTCTCTCTCTCTCTCACACACACACACACACACACACACACACACACACACTGTATAATATGTAAAGCTTTCTCCATTTATTTATTTATTTTTTGGTTGTTTGTTTTTGTTTTTTCCCCATGGTAAAGTATTCAGATCCCCTTTCTTGTGTCCCTTGAAAATGTACAGTAGTTGCCTTCCATTCTGGCACTAGCATACTAGAGCCTCTGGGTCCAGTCAGTCCCTCAGGGCTCACGGATGGACCTTTCCCCAGTTTTCCTCCCCCACCCTCCTTAGACCCCGTTCAGTACCATCTCCCTGATTTGATTAAGGTCAGCCTTTGGCCTGTCTATGCATGAGGTCCTGTAGTCTGTGTCTCTGTGCCTAGCTACGTCTTTATTATGTATATAGTGTACAGAAGAGGGCACCAGGTGTTATCAAAGATGGTTGTGAGCCACCATGTGGTTGCTGGGAATTGAACTCAGGACCTCTGGAAGAACAGTCAGTGCTCTTCACCTCTGAGCCATCTCTCCAGCCCGCCTAGCTACTTCTATGCAGCATAGTGAACAGCAGTGAACTCTAGACACACTTGGCAGGATCTGTTTGTTTTAATGGCTGATTAGCATTTCGTTTATGTGTATCATGTTGTCTTGTTGATGGGCACTTCAGATGTTTCCAGGTCTTGCTGTTACAAGGTGATGCTGCGGTAAACATGGAAAGTGATTTAATTTTGTTAGCTTTTCATCAGTGTAGATATACAGAGCAAGTCACAAGCCAGGGCCAGGGCTGCATAACAAGACCCTGAATTCAGAGAGGAGGGGAGGGAAAGAAAAAGAAAAGGATTGCCTTTGGAACTGCAGGTGGGGCTGGAGAAGTGGGGCTCAGCAGCCCCAAAAGACCCACATGGTGGCTCCCAACTGTGGTGGCAATACATACACACATGCAGGTAAGACACCAATGTACATAAAATAGAAATAATTATAAAGAAAAACTAGTGAGTATATGCTGAGTGGGCGCATCTGACGGGGGGCTACTCTTCCCATGACCTTACTGCCTCCAGCTCAGCGCCCACCAACCAACACTTGTGTGCACACAGCCCCCGTGACATAACCAGAGTGTCAGTGCATTCATAGATAAGTCAACAACTGCTTTCCCAAAGATCAGTCCCTCCACAGAAGAGCTTTAAGGACACTGCTTGACATCTAGATGACTACAGGCCTTTTCTATGTACTGAGGAGCATTCCTGGGCCTGTGGGGTCACTGGGTTTAACTTTGTTGGGCTATCTTGGCTGTGCTCATTTACATCCCCATCAGCAGTGTGCATGGCTTGTCTTGTGCTAATAAAATAGCCATTGTTGTTGGAGGCACTAACATGGTTTCCTTTGCATTTCTCTGGTTACTGATGGTGCTGGACCATATAGCTCTCAGCTATTTTTATGCCTTCTCTAAAGAAATGCCTATTTAAGCAAGTTCCCCATTCTTGCATCAGGTTGTTTGCATTTTTCTATTGAGATTTTGATGTCCCTTTGATTTGACTATTTCCTCTGCATGTTGTACAGACGCTCCTCCATGTCCTCTCTGCATCCTATAGTTGTTTCCTTGGCTGTGCAGCAAGTTTAGTCTAGTTCTGTGTTAGTCCTCAATGGCTGAGGGGATTCCCTTGTATTTTCTTTTTTTAAGATTTATTTATTATGTATACAGTATACAGAACAGGGTACCAGGTGTCATCATAGATGGCTGTGAGCCACCATGTGGTGCTGGGAATTGAACTCAGGTCCTCTGGAAGAGCAGTCAGTGCTCTTAACCTCTGAGCCATCTCTCCAGCTCCCCCTCCCCCAGTATTTTCTGGGGACAGTTTTGTATCTCACAGCTGAGTCTTACCCATTTTGAATTCCTTTTCCCTAGGATAAATTCCTTGTGGACCCTCACTTGTTTTCTCCGGTGTCAGTGCATCTTTTTTGGCTGGCTGTAGATGCGCACGTCACTTCTGTTGTTCTTTTGTGTATGCTTGTGCCAGAGCCATGCTGCCCTGGGTTCCCTTAGCACTTCAGTGAGTGGATGCATTGAGTGTGTGCTCATATACTTTGATAACGACAAGTTTTCATGTTTCTTCCCTTTCTTTTGGCTTTCAGTTTTTTTCATATCTCTTTGGGAAATCTTTTTTACTTAAGCAAATCTGTTGGGTTTTCACTTCTCTTTGAGGGCTTTATTTGTTCCCAGTTGCTGTTTTATGTCATTTTGACAGTTTGTTGATTTTGATGTCTTATCTATCTGGGGATGTTAATTAATGCTGGTATTTTCAGGTTTTTTTTTTTCCCTGCTCTTTTGAATGGTTATTCTTTGAGTGCTTTAGCAATTCCTTTATATTTCAAGAATGAAATATTCTTAAACATGGGTCCTTGGCAAGAGGAGGCTCTTCCAGTGTCTTCTCTGGTTGCTTACTTACGATTGCTTTCATGAAAACAGTGAAGTTTCTGGGTAATCTCATTGCTGTGTGACTTGCTTTCCAAGGTATTTAAAATGAAGGTTTTTACACTTAAGCTGTGAGTTAGTGTGCTTGCCTTAGCCTCTTCTGTCCTCAGCCGACTGGCGGTGCTCAGACCAAGACAGTCCCCATGTGATGTGCCCACAGTCTCTTTGTAGTCACAACCATATCAGTACTATGACCTTTGTGACAGAAAATTTCAGGTTCATAAATGGTTTTTGTTCCTTGACATCAATTTTCTGGTTTGTGAAATTTCTAAAACCCTGAATCTTTTGAATATTCAGAAACAGGCTGTGTAACCTTATTTGTGGATACAAACCATTCCTGGCTAGAAAGTCAATTGAGTTCAGGGCGCCGGAAGTTGGCCTTAGTTTACTCATCAGTAAATTGTACCGGAGGTTAGTTTGCTCCTCCCCTTCCTACAAGGCTGTACTAACACTGGCTGGCTGTGGAACTGTATGCTGTCTCTATCTTAGTTGTATAGTCTGTGATAAGGAATCTTAACTATGATCCTGAAGAATGACAATATGTGTTTTGTTTTGTTTTTTTTTTAGATTGTTAAAGAGACATGAAAACAACTTATCAGTGCTAGCCATTAGTAACATGGAAGCTTCCTCCACCCTTGCCAAATGCCTTTATGAACTTAATTTTACAGTTCAAAGTAAAGAACAAGAAAAAGACTCAGAAATGCTGTAGTGAATACTATGCCACTTACCCAGTGGGTACTCAAAGTCAGATACATTTCACACACTGTTACTGAAGAAAGCACCAAGTCTTAATGGAGCAGAGACCATAGAATGAATTATTATGTGTCCTCCATGATGCTGAGAGGAAGCTTCGTATTCTGATCTCTGAATGAATCCCTGTGTTTTCTGTTTTAAAAAAAAAATCTAAAAAGGAAGAAAAAAAAAAAAAAACTACTGTGGGATTGTGAACCAGCTTATCTACAGGACGTCTTGGATCTAGCTAATCCTGATGAAGACTGGTGTGATCAGAATTCAGTACCATCCACATTGGAATATACATGGAATAGTGTAAAACCTACGTGAGCAGATGAAATAGAAGCATTAAATATTTTTATCTATATCCAAAAAGGAGCACATTTTTATATTTACAAAACCATTTAAGCTGGTTTGAATAAAGACAAAGTTTGAGCACACCTATCCCCCAGCTTCAGAGGGGCCACCAATATCTAGCTGTGGATTGTGTGTTTTGTTTAGAATCAGTAGCTTGGTTTTCTTACTTGAGCCAATATATTTTCACTTATTTATTATCATAAAAATTTACCAGTCTGAATAGATCTTGTAAATATTTGTGAATAGAATGAACACCCTTCATACCACTGCAACCACTGGAAATACATTCTGTGGTGTCCTAGAAGCATTATTGGTAGGCTCTAAAGTTTTCTAGACTTTCCTGTCAACTGTAAGTAATTGTGATATATTCTACGCAGTGGATGAATGTTCTTTAAATTTGTGTAAATACTTCTGCAAAGGTACTGATGCTGTAAAGTCAAAACAGTTTTGTGGAACTGTGATTTTTTTTTTTCCCCCTTTTTTGGTTTTCTTGGATTTTTTCTCCCTCTGGGCTTTTTGTATTATACACCTTGTAGAACTCATTTTGCTGGCTGAAAGAGTATGGAATAATATATCTCATGTCATTTTTGTAGAAGAAAAACTATTTGAAGGGTTTTTTGTTGTTGTTGTTTTTCTTTTTTTGGTTTTCCCTAACATGTATCCACTGTAAGCGTTGGTCATGTGCAAGCTCAGAGCTTGTACAGAATTTTTTGTATTTGTAAATTGGTTTAAATACATGGAATTTTATACAGGTTTTCTCCTGTGTTATATATGCATTATGTGCAGGTATGATATTTTCTTCACTACTTTTTCTATCTTAATATAGTGTGGAATTTTATTGTATTATTCTTCCATTCTTAATACTGTACCACATTCCTGCTCAGAAACTGCTCACTTCCTTAAATTGTCTTTTTCCCCCCCAAGCGTGAAATGTATCCACTTATAACTGCCTATTGCCTGTTCTATTAGCATCCAAAAATGTGGAAGGCCTCCCAACCACCATTTCTGCTGTGTCCTTAGGATGTGCAGTATAAAATATAGACCTGACAGTTTATGTTATAGAATGGCTTTATTTACTTTGGTGACTGTTTATAGTTTTTAAATAAAAGACTGAACATTTTCTTGAGTCCTTTATTTCTGAGTATGCTTAAGACATTCTAATTGTAAAGCGTCCAAATCTAGCTGAAGGCAAGGTTCAACGGTCACCTACTTACTTTATACTTTGAGATAATAATACTATAGTGAACAAAGAGGTACATCACGTGATAAGCACCATGGTCAATGTAAGAAGGAGACCAAATTCTTGTTTACGATGTAAGGAAGGAAGAGCAAACCCAGAGAGCAACTTATAGTCAGCTGGTGCAGTTCAAGTTCAGGATGCCTTACTGAGTGCCACGCATCTGACAAAGCTGTTATTGTTCAGCATTCTGTGACTGTTGGCTCAGTTTAACTTGAACCAGTGCAGATTCCCTGAGATCACCTTCAGTTTGGACATAAATTTTAATTATCTCAATTCATTCATTAGGACCCAAAAGTAATTAATTTTCCCCTAATGGGGATCCCTGTCTGCGCACTCAGCTCTATCTGTACAAAGGAATGTGTGGTAACACTCAGATCTTTGTATTTCTCAGGCTGGTGGCATTTGACTCCTCCACAGACTGGACTGCCCAGCAGACACTCTGAGTCCAGGTACCTTAGAGTGTCGTCCCTCATATCAAAAGACTTACAGGTTCCTGAGTTGGGTTCCAAGACAGTTGAGGAATTTTCCTATTCACTGTTTATCTAAACATTTGAGTTTTTCTACAATGATTTTTTTGTAACATCCCTGTTTGCTTGTCTTCATGGTACCTTTTTCTTTTCAAAGCAGGAAATTACCATGGTGGTTAGCATTTAGTAGCAGAAGGACAAGGTTAAGAAAATGACTTCCATAGTCATCATCCTGTCACCTCATTGAATTGCATCCTGTAGTTGCAGATTTTGTGTTAAAATGTATGTGTCTTTAGTGCTTTTAAGCAATGTTCTCAGCAGAATTTTCTAAATGTATTTGACCTAATGAAACCAATTTATAGTTTCCCTCTTAGGATTTCCCTCTTACAGCTTTATCTGACTAATGGAATAACTTGGACTTGGTGGGGAATGGAATTGAAGTGCCCATGCACTCTAGGTTTTGCATAACCCTCACA